>CM070774.1:25584561-25989561 GCA_036346955.1 Dipus sagitta
TGTAACAAGTAAGATGCCTGCATAGAAGCAGTGGATCCATGTAGGCAGCTAATAGAGTTATCACTGTGATTTGTCAATGCTTTCTTCTCTGTGGATGTCTGCAACTTCAATTTCTACAAGTAACTGTATGCTGCTTTTAAAAAAAATTTTTTTTGTTCATTTTTATTTATATATTTGAGAGCTACAGACAAAGAGAGAAAGAGGCAGATATATATAGAGAGAGAGAGAATGGGTGCTCTAGGGCCTCCAGCCACTGCAAACAAACTCCAGATGTGTGCGCCCCCTTGTGCATCTGGCTAACATGGGTCCTGGGGAATTGAGCCTCGAACTGGGGTCCTTAGGCTTCACAGGCAAGCACTTAACCGGTAAGCCATTTCTCCAGCCCTGTATGCTGCTTTTGTAATAAGAAATAAAGAGTGTTACCTCACACACACACAAAAAATTACTAGCCCAGTTAGAACTCAAATTCCTTATGTCTTAGGTCAGTTCTCATTCAATTCCACCATACTTACTAACTGCAAATTGGTACTTATTTTATTCATTTGTACTTGAACTCTCCTGGCAAAACCCAGCATATCTAAGTTGTCATTGTTCCTTTTATGTGAAAGCTAGAGAGGGATTGTTTTAAATGTCATTTTTAAAAAAAGATAGTATATTCTTGAAGTTCAAGGATAGCAATGCCTTCAGAAAATGATTTTTTATCATAAAATCTAAGAAAAGTGTACTTTTTCATGTTGTGTGACATGGCTTATATGATTATTGTCTTTTGTTGTTTTAAGACAGGTTTTCAGTACATAGCCCAGGCTAGCTGGAAATGTGCTGTGTATCCTGGCCGGCCTCCTCCATGCAGTCAAACTCTCTTGTTTTCCCCTACCCACCACTGTGTTAGACACACGGCTGTCTTGCTGGGTCTTGAGTCGGCTGTGTTTTCTTTTAGGTCCTCAGCTGTAGCTGCTTTTCACCAAGAACAATTTGGGGAGCAAGATCTCCCCACAGCCTGCTTGCTTACATGCTTCAGGTCCAGTTGTGTGGTTGATGGAGCTAGGGATTGAACCTAGGGCCGCACACATGCTAGCCTGGCACTGCCTCTGATCTCTGTCCCCCTCTCCATGCCCGTCTTAAGTAGCAGCTCCCCAGGGCGATGCTTCTCACCCCTCATTCTTTTACTGTATAGCTGATGTGCTGACATGGAATGCTGTTACTTAACTTTTTCTTCCCCCTGGAATATGAATTGTGTGGGGACGGACTTACTGTAGCCCATCTGGCATGGAGACTGTGCGGCTAGTGCAGAGTACTGTTACATGCGTATAGTACATGAGTGGGCATGGGAGGGTGGTAGCTGAGTGTGTGCCTGCCACCTGAGCACGTGCATGTGCTTGGTGGCTGCATGTTGTACTGAGGAGCTGCTTCAGGATCCTGCAGCAAGGAAAGAGGTTTGAATCCCCTCCCCCACCCTCTCACAGTTCTTACCGGTTTCAGGTAAATCGATTGGAAGGCACTGCTTTGAACTTGAGAAACAACTTCTGAACTTAACCAGAAACTGCTTGCTGTGTCATTTGGGGACTTCTCTGTTCATGCTCTCTTAAAGCAGTGTGCTGATCACTTCAATTAGTTCCAGGTTCTTTAACCCCACTTGTTTGAGAAATTCTCATCTGGTAAAAGTACCACATGGAATTTAAGGAGGAGTTTATTAAGTGCCAGCGAACTCTCTCTAATCTTTATAAAATGAGGGCTCGGAAGGAACCTGGGATGTGCATTTTGAGATTCCTTTTACTCACCCCCCACCACCACCTAGTCCCCATGCCACATCATCCCATGTCAGATGACTTTGTTTTAAAAGTATAAGAAATACCTTGATTTTATTTATTTATTTATTTTGAGAAAGAGAGAGAGAGAGAGACAGATAGGCATGGCGGGGCCTCCTGCTATTGTAAATGAACTTCAGATGAATGTGCTACCGTGTGCATCTGGCTTACATAGGTCCTGGGGAGTTGAGCCTAGGTCTTTAGGCTTCGCAGGTAAATACCTTAACTGCTAATCCATCTCTCCAGCCCCAGTTTCTGTTTTTCTGCAAATTAAAAAAAAAATGATAGTAAAATGCTTGACCCATTTTGGTTCATAGAAATAGTATTCTGTGCATTACTTAGAAGTAATATTTTTTCACTTTTGTATTTTATACAAAGAACTCCCTTAGGTAAAGTGAAGTCATATAAACTAAGAAATGATGTGCCCCACAGAGCTCTTTTTATGGTATCTATATTATCTTTGTAATTGAACAGCTTTTATGGTACATAGGTTGGACATAGGTACTTGTATAGCAGTGTGTTTATAATTGTGTGTGGGTGTACTATGGCCAACCAAACTTCTGCTATTAGGACATTAAAGGTATTATTAATTTAGCTAGCTGAACTTTTAAGTGCCAACAACTATCAGTTAAAAATTTTAAGGAAATATTTTTTAAATGTCTTGTGTGCTTGCTTAATAAACAGTAGACCCTCATTTAATATATTTTGAGTGAGTGAATTATTGACTTATTGAGCATTTCTAGATCGAGCCAACAATTTAGATGTGGTGTTTGTAGGATGTGCGGACAAGTTGTCATGTGTGGTATGCGAGGTGAGTGTTTAAGCACTGGTTTTCTGTCATTTAGTAGCTGAACTACAGTGGCGGCCTGGCCTTTATTTTTCCCTTGCTGTTTTGTGGAGCTTTTAAGAGCACAGGAGTCGTGTGTTCAGGAAGGACAGATGCGTGCAGCATCATGCCCTTTGCTGCAGGAGTGCCGGTTCACTTCTTGAATGGGGCTTTCCTTCTCTTTCACCGGGCAGCTCTCCCCTTACTTACTCAAGCTTTGTACATTTAGTCTCTGTTGGCTGCTTTTGTAGTCATGGTGTCATTGTTTCTCTGAATCTTCATTCTGTTCCTTTATGCTTTCCACTGGCACCTTCTCTTTTATCTCCTGTAAATCCTAAGTGTAGATACTGAAGTGAAACATCAGTCCCTGTTGGTCAGCATTTTTTTCCTTACATGGGCTGCAAGGACTTCTCACTGTTTGTGGATGTGATTGCTTAACTTTTGAATTTTCTTGTCTGTGTTCATCTTTTCTTGGGTTTGGATCTTATTGTTTTAATGTTATATATTTCTTTTCTTTGTGGCTAGTGCTCTTGCAGAAGCATTGATGTTTCTTAATTTTTCAAAATAATCTTTGTTTAAGTTAAATAGGCCAAGTTGCAGTGTGACTATTGGAGGAAGGTGGGAAATTGAATATTGTAAGTGGATATTTTAGGTTACTTGGGTGTAGGGAGGGCTTACTGATAGAATGAAATTGTGGAACCCAACAAAAATCCAATTTAGCATTAAGAAAATAAGATTCCCATCACTCTTAGGTAGGAAGAGCTACTAACAAAGATGCCTACTTGAGAAAAAATAGAGAAATAGAAAAATAGTTATTCAAATGCATTCTGGGTGGCTGCAGTCAGTAGAAATTACTGTGACTCATTAAATAGAGAAACTTAAGTGAATTCAATCTTCTGGGGTTGGAAAAATGGGTCAGCAGTTAGAGTTTCCTGAAATTCAGTTTCTATTGAGTGGAGGTATATTGCATGAATCTGGTCTTTAAATGTTTTTACCTCCTTATTTTTCATTACCAGGTGACCACTGGGCAGCGAAGGGATGGACCACTTGGGCTTGTAGGCAGTGGGCTCTCCTCGGAGCAGCAGAAAATGCTCAGCAAACTTTCAGACATTCTTAAGGCTAAGAAATGTGTTGAATTTGACAATACAGGTGAGGACTTTTTAGTAGAAAAAAATTTCATGTTGGTAAACCATTTGGAGAACTCCTCACTTTTGATAATTTACATATGTTTTAATTATTGGTATAGCAGCATACTTTGTATCTTATGATCTAAAACATCTATAGTTTATAGGATTAATGTAGTTAGGAAACATAAAATGTTTTTTATTAGTTTTTTGTGGTGTTGGGGATTGAACCTAGGGGTGTATTCTTGATAATTCTCTACACTGAGGTATATCCCCAACCAAAAATATAAAGTATAAGCCTTGAATATATTTATAGGACAAAGCAATATGTCAGAAGAAGAGATTTCTGAGTTAATCAATGCCATAATTCCTTAGATACAATTTGAAGGGAGTTGATAAATTTGTGTGTGTTAATGTGGCTTTAAGGTATTTTTTAATGGTCTGATTTCTTATGTTTTTGGCCAGATTAGATGACATTAAATTAAATGCAAAAATTACCTTTGAAGAGGATTCAGGTATAAATTAATAAAATGGATTAACTGGTTATAAAAATGCTTTAGAGAATTATGTTGATTCATGTCTCTAGTTTTTCCTCACTGCTTTTATTTTTTTATATCATAGTAACACATGTCATCATTCCTGGTGATGAAGCTCAAAGTACTTTGAAGTGTATGCTTGGGATCCTCAATGGGTGTTGGGTCCTAAAGTTTGATTGTAAGTATTGGGCTTGGGAGAGTCACTTCATTACTGTCCATAACCATTTAAAAAAACTTAATTTTATTAAATCTTGCTAGTCACTTTATTTTGAAAAAGATTCTCATATCGTTGGTATCATTTAGATATTAGGAAGTATCCACAAATATGTTTTGATATTAAAGTAGTTTTCTTTACAACACCTACTTCAATAAATGAAAAATGCAGCTTCTATTAACAACTTAAGGTTAAGGGACCCATGTGACTGTTAAATGATATATTTAACAAAATATACTCATTTTAAATACACTGCATTACAGAGCTATGAAGTGAAATTAGTTTACAGCTCTTCTTTGAGATTGCTTGAATATTATCTGTTTAACACACTTTCCCTCAACTAGCTGACTCATTCCTTTGAGGGAGCTGTTGGGGAATAAGATGGTCTTGTTCTACCCGATCTTGAGTGTCTGCAGCTGCCATTACTTCAGCCTCCACTGAAGCTGTGTCCCCTTCCTTCTCATTGGCAGTGAGACGTCAGCACTGCTAGAGCTGCCTTCACCTCCCTACTGTCTCGTGTGTTCTTTCCCTAACCTTGGATGCATTTAGGGCTTAAAACAAAACAAAACAAAAAAGCACGGACCTTGTTATTTTGTATTCCTTAACACCTAAAGGATCTGACTGTTGGAATGATAGCTAAAATAGGATAATGGATCGACCTGCTTTTGTTGACTACTTGTTTAGAAAAGCTAAGTGGCTATGGAGGAGTAACACAGTCTTGTGGTGGTTTGATTCAGGTGTCCCCCATATGCTAAGGTTTCTGAATGCCATGTCTCTAGCTGATGGAAATTTGGGAATTAACACCTCTCAGAGGCAGTGTATTGTTGGGGACGGGTTTATGGGTGTTATAGCCAGTGTCCCTTTGCTAGTGTTTGGCACACTCTCCTGTTGCTGTTGCCCACCTTATGTTGGCCAGGGGGTGATGTCCACCCTCTGCTCATGCCATTGTTTTCCCTGCCATCATGGAGCTTCCCCTCAAGTCTGTAAGCCAAAATAAACCTTTTTTTTTCCCCCACAAGCTGCTCTTGGTCAGGTGATTTCTGCCAGCAATGCAAACCTGACTGCAACAGCAGTTACCGGTCTCAATGTTATGATGTTCAGGGCTATGTGTGGTAGTTTCGTGACCTGCTCTTTTGCAGTTGGAGGGTTTTACTCCGATGTCAGTTTGCTGGTCTGCTCAAGCTGCATGCGCTGTTAATCCTCGCCATTGGGGAGGGATGCCTGGGCTTCTATAAGTTCTTTGCAATCTCCCAAGACTGTAACTATATCAAAATAAAAAACAGTGGTTAGAGTTAATGAAACAGTTTTAAGAAGGAAATACTGTATTAAAATTCAATTAAAAGTTTTTATGGCCGTGTGCTTTGAAGGCTTTATAGTAGAATGCTTGATTTATCAAGCTCTTAAGTAGTCTGTAGTTGGTTTGAAAAACAGTTCCTGCCATCAGTGTTCTTTTAAAGACAGCTTCCACTTCCTTTCTGTGATGCCCATGTGCCCTGATGCAGTTGGATCCAGCTAAGTGGTAGTGAAGACATCAGCCACTCCTTCCCTTCTCATCAGTCTCTGTTGTTAGACCCTCCCAGTGAAGACCAGTGTGAGAAGCAGCATAAGCAACTGGACTGATTGACTATTTACATTGGAAAAAAAAGTTTTGTTTTATGTCTATTTTTTGGACTTTTTTTTTTAACCTTTCATGTTTGATGCATCTTTTTGAGTCTCAGTATTCAAAAACTCTAAATTGCTCTGTGATTATGGATTCTTTTGTATAACACCTGGGCCGGAAGCATTGCCAGTGGTGATATGCAGAGATTTTATAATAAGATCTCAGTCATAAAAAGTCATGTGGAATTTTGGGCAGTGAGATGCTTCTTAACTTTGAGGCTAGTTTTGGAATATGTTGGGGTGGGATTCGTCTACCTGTGTGGGCTGCATCATTCCTGTGAGTTTTGTCTCCCTAATGACTTGGCCATGTCATTTTTGTAGAATCACTGAGACTGAAACGGACTTAATCACAAATGACTGTTTGGTGATTCTCACAGTCCTCTACTCTCAATGGTTCTTTTGAGATAACGGATAGATGAGATCTCTTACTGAAGTTCATACACTCATAGTTTCTACCAGAGAGACCAAAGAGAAATCAGTTCAAGGTTGGAGACAAGTAGTTTAAATAGTGACTACTCGCTGGGTTTATGAAAAGATGCTGCCTTACAGTACCTTCCTTCCTAGTAGACTGCTCAGTCTGTTCCTAATGTCAGGCATCTCAGTTCGATTTGAAAGTATTTCAAAAACAATTCAACACTATCTGAAAACCATGTATATTAAAGAAAGATGAAGTGGACTAAAGCTTCAAAATTAATTGTAAAGATTTATGGGGTGTTAAAACTGTCTTGAGTTTAAGCACTGATTTGGTAGATAAAAATCATTGGAGTAACTACTGAAAAAATTTAAGATTAACTTTTAAAACATACTATAAAAAGCATTGTCAACTTCCATACATATAGTACTAACTTTTTAATGGAATTTTTCATAAGACAGATAGATTTAAGAGGAATTTTAATTCATTCAAGTTTTCTATATGGCTTTTTTTGACTCATTTTCAAGTTAATATTAGAGATTGCAGAAAAGAATTTGTTGATCCAGTGGCTCTAGATTTAACTATTAGAAGTTTTCTGTCTGACTAGATGAGATGCTGCATGCTACAATCCCAGCACTCTGGAAGCTGAAGAAAGAGGATATAGGGTTCAAAGACAGCTTAGGCTACATAGAGACCCTGGTTCAAAAAATAAAATGAAATAAGGAATTTTCCTTCTAAAAGTGTTTGTCATAACTTGCTAATCTATCTTATTTTTTAAACATATATGCAAAATACCTGTAAAATCAAAATGATTGGACAGAATGGCTGGTCTAGCAATGTACTTATAGACCTACTTACAGAGCCTTCACAATTACACCATTGGACCAGGTATTCTGTCCAGTTAATTTTATCTTACATATACTTCAAAGGATGATATTCTTGTATTTTACAGGAATAGGAGTTCTGTATAGGGGAAGTTTCATGCTTGTAAGGTCAAGTGTGTGGGAACTGAGATGTAGCTAGGGAAGTGTGTCCGCTTAGCATATATGTGGGCCTGCATTAATCCTCAGCACCACCATTTTTTTAAGGGAAAAGAAAAAAATAAAGCAACTTGTGGCTCTGCCTCAGTTGTAGTTTCAGTGCTTATTCCTCAAAAACAGCAGTCTAAGCTCCTGGGCAAGGGTCAGTGTTAGTAATGAAACAAAGGCTGTCATGAAAGAATGGAAGATACATGACCCTTCACATCACTGATCCCAAGGGTGTGACTGCAGTGCAGCTGCATCCTATGCAGACGAGCCTTCAGGAAGAGGCTTTCTGTTTCTTTTTCAATAACTTACCTACTTGCCCTTGTGCCCTTCTTTCTTTTGAATACTCCTCCAGCCGCACCTCTTTATGAAGCCATGCACTTCTGCATTAGCTCCTCTCACCTCATTGTGAAGAGAGCAGGTGGCTGTCATCTTTTCTTTCATCTCTCCCTCTTCCCCGTTCTCATCATCTAAGCTTAAGTAAAAATTGCAGCTGTGGAAATTTTAGAATGTCCAGCATCTGAAGGAATTTCCAGAGAATGTGCCAGAAATTTTTATATTACACTTGTGTCTGAGGAAGGGCCAGGTAGGTGTTCTGTTTTTGTTTTCTTTTTCTTTCCTTCTTTCCTTTTCTGTTCTTACTTTTCTTTTTTAGTAATGGACCCTAAGAGACACTATATCATTAGTGTGTGTGTGTATAAAACCCCATAATCAGGCTAATAAATTTATTTTCTTCTATAAAATTTGCTTATTTAAATGGATTGAAGAGGCTATGAAAATTTAAATACAAATGTACTTTCTATTATAATTATTAAAATTTCATAATTATGAATAAATTATGAAGACATGAATAGATACAACAACATTTCTATGAAGTATGATTGAATAGGAAGGAAACATTACACTTACAGAAGTCCTCCACTAAGTCTGTCATTGGGGTACAAACCTATCGTAGCATTTTAGAAGTTGAGGCAGGAGGATCAGGTGTTCAAGGCCATTCTTGGGTATATGAGAATTCACCCTAAGCAAGTAATACAAGTAGAAGAAAAGAGCATTTATGTTGATTTCTTATTGCAAGAAACCGAATAATAAAAATGTGAGAAAATTAATTATGCCGTTACTTTGGACAATGTATGAAAAGAGTTTTAAAAATAGTGATAGGTTAGTGGGTTACTGAAGAGAGTTTGTTTTGTTTCTTAAGGCAGGGTCTTACTTACTATGTAGCCTTGGCTGGGCATGAACTCTGAATTCACTAGTCTCTGTCTTCTCAGTGTTGAGCACTGGGATTACACACAGGGGCCATCATATCCACCTTTCAACTAATTTTTGACTGTTTTAAAAAGAGTATTTGCTTATTACATTAAATTCAGATTCTCTAGGAATAAATTCAGAATTCTTGTTTTAATATTAACTAAAGAATATGTTTTCTCTTTCATCTTTTATAAAGATTAGTTGGACAGCCAAGGCATTGCTCTTAGAGAAATTAAAATCTACATATGTAAAAAATCATATCCCATGTGATATGCCAGAGCTTTTTAACATGTGTGTTAGACCTAAAAAAAATCATCTTAATATAATAATATTTCTAATCAGAACAGATCTTCATACATAAATATTTGAACTTTGCTTTGCATAGATTCCTTAGTGGTTAGGGTACATGCCAGCAAAGCCAAAAGACCCAGGTTTGATTCCCCAGTACCCATGTAAAGCCAGATGCACAAGTTGGCGCATGCATGTGGAGTGTGTTTGCATTGGCTACAGGCCCTGGCATGCCCATTCTCTCTCACTCTCTCTTGCCTCTTTCTCTAATAAAATATTTTAAAATATATTTGAACCTTAACATGAAAGGATACTAAATATGTGTTTTCTAATTATCTTAGGAAATTTTGGACATTTGACTGAGTTTGGTCTGTAGCCACATCTGTAAGCATACTGACTGCTTTGATATTACTGTTCATAATTCAGGATATCAGAGTTGATGCCCAAGTTTACTTAAGAAAATGTATGATATATATAATATGACATATTTTTGTGATAGAATTGGATTGTTTCTCAATATATACTAAGTGAAACAAAGAAGTATATTTTACCTATGAATATGCTTGTATCTACATTATTAACTTAAAATGGGCAAAATAAATGATTATTAAAATACTACTTATGTGGAATAACAAAATGTTCTTCTCTATGACAGTCACTTCTGTGATATCCCAAACCAGGTATTTATGATAGCATGAATGGAACACATAGCTGTTATTTCACATTTCAGCCTTGGTTTTGTGTTCCTTCACTGCCATATATTTCAGACTATCAACTTATTTCTCTGTTCTTTTAATTGCCATTTAATTCTTTAAAAGTTCAACGATGAGTTATTTTTCCATGTTATCTTTGTTCTAGAAGAGTCCTTTCATGACATTTTTAAAGTATAGTGCTATTGTAGTCTGTTTGACTAAAAAAACTAATGTGAAAACATTCATAGGAAATATTGCTTTGGTTTCACAACCTGAATGTGTTTAACCAGATCATAGTGGCACATTATAGTTTGTATTTTTACTGTTATCCTGAGTAATATGAATTCCTATTTTGGATCTAATGGCATCCGTTTGGATTTTTGGTTTTGGCAGGGAGAAGTAATGCTTGATTATATATTTTAACTTTCAAAATGAAGTTTGTTGATAAAGTGATATTTAATTCAGATTTTCAGTCCTATTTCAGTTACAAATAGCCAGAAGCTTCAAAAAATATTGAATCATTAAAATACAGATTTATAGATTTAAGGCTGAATAGAATAACATATAGTTAAATGTGCTTCCTATGCAAGTATTTGGGCCTGAAGGGGCCCGAAACTGCCCAAGTTTAAATCTCCAGATCCCATGTAAAGAATTGGGTGTGACCACACATGTCTGTAAAACCAGTCCTGCAAAGGGAAGCAGAGTCCAGGGAATCACCTTGGCTTGTGAAAAATAGCAAGCAGTGGTATCAGTAAGAAACTTCAGCTCAAATAAGAACTGGCAGAGCAGTGATGGAATGGGACACTTGAAGTTTGGCTTTGAAGTTTGGCTCTGGCCATAGTAGGCAAGTGCCCTTCCCCTGCAAATGAACTCGAGACACATGCCCCATCTTGTGCATTTATCTTACGTGGGTCCTGGGGAATCGAACTTGGGTCCTTTGGTTTTGCAGGCAAGCACTTCAACCACTAAGTTATCTCTCCAGCCAAGCAGTATATACTTTTAACAACTAAAAAAAAGACTTAAGGAAAAGCTGATCCAGGCGTTGACCGTACCTGAGGTCTCCTATCAACTGTGTTCTGCGGGAAGCTGTTGAAATCTCTTAGGATTTATGTGATCTATGAGTTGTAAACCTTTGAGAAGATGCCCTTCACAGCTTTCAAGGTTTTCTATGCTTGAACTGCAGTTCTATAATAAATACCATGTCACCTCTCAAACATGTTGTTCTAGATGTGGAAACTGTTAGCTACTCAGTTTTCGGGGGGCGGGGGGGACGTCTTATTTTCTCACTCTTTGGTTGGTACCAGGTGGTATAGGAAGGAAGTTAGCAGGTGTATGAGACTTGTCAGAGGAATGTTTGTTTAGCTCAGTAATTATAACTAGAGCACTGAATTTTCTGCCTTGGTAGAAATTTATGGTTGACTCCTAAGTAGCTGAAAGTTTTTGTGACTTGGGACATCATCAGTCTTTGGGTGTCTTCCATGGAGGTGCCATGCTGTCCAGTAGGTGTTTGCAGTCTTATTTCTCTCAACAACATGCTTACTGAACTCCAGGGTCTGTTTGGGCTGCATTCCTCTATATGGTAGCACATTATAAATATGAGCTCATGCCATTTTTATGTGTTGCTTATGAAAGTTAGAATTGGCCAAAAACACCCCTAAAATGGAGAGAGCAGCTAGCATAAGTACAGTGTATTTATTTCTGTAATGGACCAGTAGCCACTCCTGATGCAGTAGGTATCATTACACTTTGAGCATAGGTCCTCAACTTTATAAAATGCTATTCATTCCCTAAAAATACTGCTGTGAATACTCTGCAGATGCTATTAGAAAGAGATATATACTTAAGTAGTAAAATGAAAATAATAACTTAGATGTAGTGAATTTAAGTCAGTGATTTTACTAAACTGCTAATTCCTTTTGGGCTGATGTTTAGTATAGAAATTATAAATAAATTTTCAGCATATTAGTCGTGTTGCTAGGAAGGTATTTTGAATTAGTCACAAATTTTGAGTCTCACTTAAAAAACTAAATACTGGGGCTTGGGAAAATGGCTTAGTGGTTACAGCATTTGCCTGTGAAGCCTAAGGAGCCGGGTTCAATTCCCCAGCACCCATGTAAGCCAGGTGCACAAGGGGGCACATGTGTCTGGAGTTCGTATGCAGTGACTAAGGCCCTGGCATGCCCATTCTCTCTTTCTCTCTATCTGTCTCTTTCTCTCTCATAAATAAATAAATGAAATATTTTTTTTAAAACTAAATACTTTTTCAAATTTTACATGTGTGTATGTCTTTGTGTGTGTGGATGCACATCTATGTGCATGTGTGTGTTTGTACCTTGGGTGTCATTTTGAGAAACACCATCTGCCCTTTTGTTTTTGAGACAGGGTCTCTCATTGGTCTGGAGCTCACCAGTTAGGCTACATGGGCTGGCCATTCAGCCCAAGAGATCCTGCCTCTTGCCTCCCTAATGCTGGGATTACAGGCATAGACCACCATGCCTGACATTTTTATATGGGTTCTAGTGAGTGAATTTAAGTTCTCATGTTTGCAAGGTCTGAGTCCCCCTTTTTTGGAACCTTGGTCTCAGTCTTTAGCCCAAGTTGTTCTGGAACTCACAATGTAGGCCAGGCTGGAGTCAAAGTCATGGCAGTTAACCTCCTGTTGCTATGGTTTCCAGGTGTGTCCACCACACACAGCTAAAGCAGTATTTTTATATTGACCTCATTAGCTGTTTTGTTTACTCAGTAAATAACTAGAAATTAGCCTACTGGCCGGGTGTGGTGGTGCATGCCTTTAATCCCAGTGTTTGGAAGGCAGAGGTAGGAATCACCATGAGTTCGAGGACACCCTGAGACTACATAGTGAATTCCAGGTCAGCCTGAGTGAGACCCTACCTTGAAAAACAAACAAACAAACAAAAAAAAAAAAAAAAGGAAAGAAAGAAATTAGCTTACTTAAAATATTTTTATTTATAAGTTAGAATAGGATTCAGAAATTCACCTTAACAAACTTGAGTCATAGGCTTTTGGTGGTAAAAACAGTGGAAAAAGATATTTAAACAATGAAACACAGGCAAAACCAACAAATTAACAATCACATGATAGAGAATTATGAGAGTCCTGCATGTGTCTTGAATTTAAATACATATCAGTAGTCCCAACTTAAAGAAAATGAGTCTCTTGCCAGCACTCTGGGAGGAATGCAGTATTCAGTTGTTAAAAATCTTCTTTTATGTAATAAGCATCATCTTAGAATACTTAAAATGGCTTTAAAATAACTGACACAGTCACAGTCATACCTGTTAGAGGCCAAGGTATAGCTTGTGTGCCAAAAAGTTAACATCTTTGTATAAAATGCACAGGCTTTAGAAAACCAAGCAGACCTTCGCGCCACTTCCTAGCTGAGTGGCTTTAAGCCAGCGAACTTCTTTGAAGTCCATTCCCACTTTGAAACAGGAATAACTGCACGCCTAGACGCTCATTGTGCAGGGGTTCTGCATTTGTGAATTTACTTACTTGTTCCAGCTTTGTGACCCCCAGTCTGCTCCAGTGCTTTTGTAGACATGCAGAGTAGCTTCAGACTTGAGTCGCAGATAAGCATGTCCCCAGCTGAGATGTGACAAGGTGAGCCTTTGATTCTTTGCCTCCTCCTCCTCCTCTCTGGCTGGAAACCAGGGTATGTGTTTGTGTTGGTGGTTGCTTGAGTGACTTGACTCATTGCTGTGACCAAATACCTGAGCCAAAGCAGCATAAGGAAGGAAAGGGTTTATTCTGCTTGCTGTTTGAGAGGACACAGTCCGTGGTGGGCAAGGCATGACTGGAGGAGCCAGAGGCTCGCTCTCTCTGCCTCTTGCTCTCTCTGTCGGTCTCAAATAAATAAATAAAAAATAACAATAAGTTAGGTGTGGTGGCATATGCCTGTAATCCTAGCACTTGGGAGGCAGAGGTAGGAGGATCGCCATGAGTTCAAGGCCACCCTGAAACTACATAGTGAATTCCAAGTCAGCCTGAGCTAGAGTGAAACCCTATCTTGGAAAAAAAATTTTTTTTTAAATAGTAATAAAAACAAGAATGAGCAAGCTCAGTGTTGTCAGCTCTCTATAGAAACCATGCTGCATACTGTGTAGGTCTGGCTGGATATGGAAAATAATACAAATACTTAAAACTTAGTAGGAGGTATCATAAATATTTGTATTAGGACTTTTCATCAGAATAAATAATATCTTTGGTCATTTAAATTAGAAAAGCTACTTTTAAAGAAAATTGAATAAACTAAACTTTAAAGAATTTTATCTTACCTTTTTTCTGGAATTTAATCAGAAAGTATCCACAAGTAGTTTTTGCATGGGCAGTGTACAATCTTAAAAATAACTTTTTTAAGTTCTTTGACTAGACCTTGTAATTGAATTTTTTAAAAACTGTAGGAAATTAAAGTTTTCAGAGTTTTGGACAGTATTTAGACCTTCAGATTACAGTAGTCCATCCTGCTCTGCAAATATTAGATAACATAGCTTCTGTAGGTTTTGTAAAATGGTGATGCTTTGATGGTTCTCCACTAATGAAAATGTATAAGACAGGTTGGTTGAGAATTTAGAAGCATAATGTGAATAAAACAACACATAAAGAAGTAAATTCTCTTCACATTTTACTCATTTGTGTCCAGGGAATGACAGTAAGTAATAGCTTGATTGTAGTCTTTTCTTTAAACATTAAATAACTGGATTTGACATTCAGTACGGAGCTGTAAGGAACGGACGCTCTCATTATGCTCTGCTTTCTACCTGACTGCCCCAGCTAGAGGACTGCTACTTCAGTGGCAGCTTTTTAAAACCATTTTAAGGTGAACTGTTGTGGAATTGTTTATAGAAACAACTTTGCATTCAAACATTTTACTTAAAAGAGTTATTACTTTTGTCTTTAGTATATCAAGCTAAGAAAAAGTTTTAATAATTACCTAATTATCACATTTTCCACACTTGTTATTCTTCTGAATGTTAGCCACTCTGTTGGGAGATTGGGAAAGGTGCCTCTCTCAGCAGGAATCTGCTCATGTCTGACTGTCGCTCCTGACCTGTGCCCCATATGTCTTGAACAGAAATGCAAACCCTCCTGGCCAGCCCTGTAAGTGCCTGGACAGGAGCAGGGTGCTTCCTCCGCCCTCCTGTTGTCAGGGGTCATCTTTGTTTACTATCTTTATCATGTTAGTAAGATTACAAATTTGCATGTAAAATTAACTTTCATAATAACATTTTATTGATAAAGTGTGAAGCAGTAAAACTTCATTTTAATTAAGCACACACTTAAAATCAAGCTTCCCATTTATTTGATTGCTAATCAACCATTTTAATAGAAGTAATATTAATTTACAAACAAAAAATGACCTCTAGAACCATGTTCAGTGTTGAGTCACTGTTGAGCTGAGGGTAAATCATTGGTTTTCCTCACTTGAGCGTACCCGACTCGCCTCAGCTGTTGTGAAGGCTAGTCTTCCCTGTCACCTTGACTGGATTTCGAATCCCCTAGGAGACATACTTCCAGGGTGTCTGTGACATGTTTTCAAGGAAGGATTAACAGAGGGTATAAGATGCATTCTGAATGTGGGTAGCACCATCCCACAGTTTTGGGTCTCAAATGGAATAAGGGGGTGGGGGATAGTGAGCTGATGTAAGCATTTCCTTTCCTCTGCTTCACTGAAATGTTTGAGATATGAGCAAGTTCCCACCACCTCAGGCTTGAGCGCTCCTCTCAAACCATGGCCAAAATAAATCCTTCCTCAGGTTGCTTCTTATCAGTCATTTTGGTCGCAGAAAATGAGAATAGCTATTACACTTGTGCTGTGCAGTTTCCCAGTAAGCCTTCCTATTGTAATGAAAGCGCGGGATTACTTTGTTCGGGGAAAAGCTGGCAGGAAATGTGTTGTAGCAGACAGCTTCAGGTCGCCGAGATGAACTTCCAAACCAGGCACAGTTATGGGTGAAGGAATATTTATTGAAGCCTACAGATCCAGGGGAAGTTCCATAATGGCAGAAAAAGCTGGCCTGTTTTTCACAGGTCCAAGGAGAAAAAAAGAGAGTCCATAAGTCAAAACCCCCAAAAACCCACACCACACACAAGCACACTTAGGAATTCTAGGCAGAAGTCAGGCGCTTTGCGTATCTTTAGGCTGAAATTCCAAATCCATCACCACACCTTAGGGCTGAACCCCAGGATCCACCCAGTGAGTGACACCTATTCCAGTCAGGTACTAGAAATCTAAGAAGCTTTAATAAACTCCTGAACCTCTTGAGTGACATTTATTCAAACTACCACAAGTAGGAATATAAATAAATAAGTAAATAAATAAATAAAAAGGGTAATACCTCCTTTTAGGAACAGAGACAGATTCTTTTTGTAAATAATAGGTGCTTAATAAGAAGGCACAGGAAGAGCTGTGGGTGAGAAGGCCATGACAGGAAGTAGTTAGCTCTGTGTCCTGTTCTGCATTTTTATCCGTGGTCTTACAAAATCACCTTTCTAGATCTGAAATGAGAAAGTTGTAAGCTTTAAGAGTACATGTGATTATGCCAAAGAAAATGATGATAACCAAATTTCTTGGCTTCAAATCTCAACTTTAAGTTATATGCTATTAAACTGAGGAGCATACATTATATATATGTGTACCCCTCCACACACTCTTACATGCAATTATGCCAAAGAAAATAATAATGATAACCAAATCTCTTGGCTTCAAATCTCAACTTTAAGTTATATGCTATTAAACTGAGGAGCATACATTATATATATATGTACCCCCCCACACACACACTCTTTAAGCTTACTCCTTAGTTTCCTTAGCTATAGGAGAAAAAGGAATAACATTATTAACAATCCTATCTATTTCACAGGGTTTCTATGTATAAAATGCAAGAAATGGTCTCAAAACTGAATCTTAAACTTTATATATATATATATATATCTCCATGAATTCTTCCCCTTGTTGATCACAGAGAGTAAGTGCTGCTGTTGCGTTAAGCTATGTCTGCCATCCACCCCATGTGATTGGTTTTGGGCATATTGTTTTTGGAACATAGCCAGACAGTTGATGTGGGTGGTCAGGCAGTGGCATTGCTTGGGGATTCCCCTCCCTGGAGACAGAGCCATAGTGAGACTCCACACAGTGCTAGTCTGGGATACTGTACCACATTCTTTCCTTTTTTTTTTTTTTTTTTTTTTGTTTGTTTGTTTCCTCTTCCAGGTAGGGTCTCATTCTAGCCCAGGCTGACGTAGAATTCATATGAAGTCTCATGCTGACCTCCAACTCAAGATGATCCTCCTACCTCTATCTTGATTAAAAGCATATGCCACCACATCTGACCCACTTCTACTTTTTAATCTGAAGCTAAGCACACTGATACAAGCCATCAAAGGAATGCTTTTGTTTGTGAAACCCAGCCAGATTTTTAAAGTAGTGGCTTCGGTGCGAAATCTGAAGCCTGCCCTGGGCTCGGCTTGGTGTCTCTGCTGAGCCCTATTGTATGCCCAGCTGAGCCAGGTGCTTTGCCCTCAATCAGTGTCCTCACATTGGGTCATCTAGTGTCTATAGGAGACCAGATACCCAAGTGGACCAGGAGTGCGCAGTTCAGACTGCCGTGGAGTGGACTCACTCATTAGGAAGAGCTGTGATGTTTTCTGTGTTTGGACAGCTAGCTTTAGCATATTTTCTTTTGGCATAACTAAGATTTCTGTTTCAGAATGATACTTAGGATAGCCCTGAAGAAGAAACCACTTAGGTAAATTACTTAATTTTGCTGAGAGAGAAATAATGCTGACTTAATACTTTGATTTGTCCTTGTTTCTTGTCAGGGGTGAAAGCATGTCTGCAAAGCAGAGTTTGCGAGCCAGAGGAAAAGTATGAAATTCCTGGAGGTCCGCAGAGAAGCAGACTCAACCGAGAACAGCTGGTATTTGTCTTTCTAGATAGTTCCCTTGTTCTTAGGCCTTCAGATCACTATCAACGCCAGAAAAACTTTGCCTACCCTTTCTGCAAATACAGGTGACGGATTAAAATTTTAATTGTGCTTATTTCAAGCACTTGATTCTGAAAGATGGTCACGATGTGCCGTAAAATCTAGAAGGTAATAATTTCACACTGTTAATGCAGATTTGGCATCTTGAACATTCCCATAAACCTTTCAGAATCTGAGGTAAATCTCAGATACAGGAAGTAGCTTGAAAGAAGACTTATAGCTGCTGCTGGGATTGAGTTACCATGGTCTTTATTGCCACATTGTGCAGTGTTAATGGATAATATTCCATTATCCTATTGATATATATATATATATATATATATATATATATATATATATATATAAAGAAATGACAAAGAAAAGTTTTCATGGGAATTAGGAAACTATTTTTGCATGTAGCACCAGAAGTATTTTATAGATTATTGTCTCCCTAGCCATTATGTCATACTCTACTGTACCTTGGAAATAATACATTTCTATGACCTCAAGGCCACATTCCCAGCATGGCTGCTCAGAAGACCTTAGGATGGTAATATTTAGGGACCTGAAAGTATATGGACAGAATTGGACTGTCCAAGGAAGGATGCTACTCATATACGTTTAGCCTGGTATCCCTAAGGCATATTTTAGGTACCTTAGAATTTTAAGGAATTTAAATCTCACCAAATACAAGTAAGTGTCTAGATAAAAGAAGTTTGCTGAGCAATTCTTTCCTTTCCTTTTTCTTTTGAGACAGGGTCTCACTATATAGCGTAGCTGGCCTCAACCTCATAATCCTCTTGCCTTAACCTCCCAAGTGCTAGGATGATAGCCAGGCACCACTGCATCTGGATTCCCATTGTTCTTTTTCAATACAAAGCACATCTAAAATTTAGAAGAGTACAAAGGAACCATGACAGTGACTTAATATGGGAAAGTGTAAAAGGAAACCTTTGTTTGTGTGGGTGTTTTTCTTTATTCTGTTAGCTTGATGGAAATGAAAGTTGTGCCAGCACCTCAGTATGCAGCTTCTTCTTCTTCTTCTTTTTTTTTTTTTTTTTTTTTTTTTTTGAGTTGTGTGCCACCACACCCAGATGGCTGGCTGTCTTTCTTTCTTAGAGAGAAAGAGGCAGCTAGAGAGACAGAGAGAGAATGGGTGTGCCAGGGCATACAGCCACTGCAAACCAACTCCAGATGCATGTGCCCATTTGTGGTGCCACCTCATGGTGCCACCTTGTGCATCTGGCTTACATGGGTCCTGGGAAATCGAACCTGGGTCCCTAGGCTTTGTAGGCAAGCACCTTAACTGCTAAGTCATCTCTCCAGCCCAGTATGTAGCCTCTTAACTGATGATGAATATTGTTTTCATGTCCTTCATTCATATACACTGTTCTTAGACATTCTGATCTGCTTTTTCACAATTGTTTTCATGGTGTTTCAGTTGCCAAAGCTGTTTGATGGATGCTATTTCTATTTTGTGGGGAACTTCACACATCATCCCAAGGACAACCTCATGAAGCTTGTTGCTGCAGCAGGAGGCAAGTTCCTCAGTCGAAGGCCCAAGCCAGACAGTGACGTGACTCAGACCATCAATACAGTTGCCTACCATGCCAGAGCTGATTCTGATCAGTATTTCTGCACGCAGTACATCATCTATGAAGATCTGTGTGATTCTCGTCCAGAAAGGCTTCGGCAGGGCAAAGTCTGGATGGCGCCTTCGAGCTGGCTCATCAGCTGTGCATTGTCCTTTGAGTTGCTTCCTCTTGACAGCTGAAGGTTAAAGCAGGGTGAACATTTCAAGTTGAACGTGCACAGTTGTAAGAACGCAGACATTGCACTAGTTTTGATTATCCAGATTTTATTTAGAGAATCATTCACTTTCTTTTTTGAATTGCAAGAAAGAAAAAAAAAAAAAAATCCAGCCAAGGAATCCTTCTACAAGTGCTCTTGAGAATTTTTTCTCTTGGAGACTGGGCCTGAAGCTTAGTGCTGGTGTGCCCTGTGGAGAACACTGGGTTCCATCCTCAGTTCTCTGAAGAGGACTGGCACATGCTTTGAATTCATCATGTCTCTTCCACTTACCATCTACGGAAGATTAATAAATGAGATGACATTAGAACTGTGGGCTAGATCTGTAAATGGTGTATCATTACTGTTTCGACCTTTTAACGTTCTTTGAATGTAAAAATGATCCACTCTTGCCACCAGCAAAAACATGTGCCATGCTTTTGTAAATGGAATATCGTCAAGAGATCCATGCTTGCTTTGTCGGAGTAAAAAGACAGCATCTGCCTAAATGTATGACTATAGGTGTACATTTTTCCTGTTTACAGTTATCTTACATTATGTTTCAGTTTTTTTTTTTTTAATTTTCTTCACTCTTCCTTCGTTTGTATCCCTTTTTAAATCTATGTACTTGTAAGGAAATCATGATTTGAACTACAACATGATTGGGTTTTAGTGGCAAAATTAGCAGTAAGCTCATTCCACATACTTTGATAGTGCATATTTTCAGTTTACCTTGTGTGCTCATACTTATAAAGTACTTTCTGGGACACATTTTAGTGTCAACATCTTTTAAAAGGTCTTGCCAGTTGGGAAAAAAAATGACAAGACATTAGATAAGAAGCAATCTCTTTGTGATAAGCCTTGTTGGGTATTGCTAAATTGTTTTTCTGTAACGTCTTAATTTCCCCTCTCCTTACTTTCCTCTTCTTCTTCTTTCTTCCCCCTTCCCCCTTCTTTGTCTTCCTTCTCTTCCTCTTTTCTCTCCTTCCCTTTCCTTTCCTACCTCCATCCCTCCCCATTTTTTTTTTTTTTTTTTTTTTTTTTGGTGGTGTGGGGATTAAAATGAGGGTCTTGCACATGCTAGGCACTTGCTCTACCACTAAGCTGTATCCTAAGCCTTTTCTTAATTTCTTCTTTCTTTTCTTTTTTTTTTTTTTTTCTAATTCTTGTGACTCTGGAATTATATGTAAGGCCTTGTACTTGTGCACACCAGCTAAATGGTCTGCCACTGATCTATATCCACCATTTGTTTTTTAATTTTGAGAGAGTTTTGGTAAATTTATCAGGTTGGCCTTGAACTCACTCGGTTTTAATTACTTCATAAAGTTTTTAGATTGGTGTGTAGCAGAAGTTGAAGATTTCTTGATTGATAACAGATTTTTCCCAGTTTTGTGTGTTTGTTTTTTAAATAAAAGGCCCTAGTAGTACTTGTAGGGGAGTAAGTGAAAAGAGTCTTCTCACAGCTGGGAAGTCGACAGGCTGTCCACCTGGGAGCTTACCCTGCCTGGTCTGAGGGCTCACTGTGACTCAACAGCAAAGATTAGGTTAAGTTCAAATGCTTTTTAATAAGACAGTTCTCAAATAAATCCTTCCCAGAAATTTAATGTATTGGTAATGTTACAGGTTGAGAAAGGAGACAGTATAAACCTGCCAGTTTAGTCCCTCATGACAAACACAGGGATGGAATAGCCTCCATTTACAAACACGAGTGGCTATGAGTTAATCCTTTTAAGATCCACTCATTTAAAAAGCTTGAGATTCTGGTGATTATTTTAAAATATTGTTTTCATAAGCCTTTCTTTGACATAATACTTTTTAATGTCAACAGGTATACTATGTGACCAAAATATTTTTCTGGCCCTGGTCTTCTAGGGGGTACTAGTTCTGAAGGTGTGCAGTTATTAGTATGCCAGCCTCGCATGTCATTCTGGTGGAGAGCATTGAGCACCATGCTTCTGGGCTTAATTGTCATTTCTGATTTATGTACCTCTCAAGTCACTATCTGTTGTGTCACAGGTTATATTCCCAGTCAGCGTTATGGCAGTTCCTTGCTGGGAACTCCTTTTTCTGAAAACACCGTGGGAGCCCCTTTTCCTCTCTCTTCATTTTCCTGGTTTATTTCTTCTCTCTACTAGAAAGTATTATTCTGAGTTTTCTAAATATTTATTTTGATAACATTGGTTTTTGTTAAGCTCTTGAAACGAGCTAGTGTTATCTTATATAAAGATGCTTATAATTTTCATTTTTAATTTCCTGTTTGTTTACCCTAAATCATTAAAGTCAGTTTTGTGTGCATATGTCTGTGTCTTGTGTAAGAGTGGGTTATTCTGCATACTGAAGTGAAATTCTAAATGACTTGTGAAGAAGCCTTTCAACTGTGCTTCTTTAATAAACTTAAAAAATATTTATTTTTATTCATTTATTTGAGAGTGACAACGGGCACACCAGGGCCTTCTACTGCTGCACATGAACCCATGTGCCACTTTGCACATCTGGCTTTATGTGGGTACTGGGAAATCAAACCTGAGCCGTCAGATTTTATAGGCATGTGCCTTCAACCTCTGAGCCATCTCTCCAGTCCTAAGCCATGTTTCTGAACATGAACACATTAACTGTTTTGGGTAACAATATTTTTAAAGTATCCTAGAGACGTGATTACACTTAAATTCTAAATAAAGAGTATGTTTTGGGAATCCTGATATTTCATGTGGTGTAGGAAGTTTCAGGAATGGAAGGAGTCACATTGGAGGTCATTGGCTCCAGGGGTCTATGTAGAAAATGTTTTGTTTAAAGATATAGACCTCATCATCATCACCACCACAAATATTGGTTCTCTTCTCTAGCCACAGTCTATTAAAAGGAAGGAAATAATGCTTATTTTGTATAATGATTAAAAGCTATTTTTTTAAGATGGATTGAACAACAAGTTGTGAATTTGATGTATGAATTTATAGCAGTCCTTTTCAAAGATAGGTACGCCAAACTGCCTACTCAGTGAAGACAGAGCTAGCTGTTCAGTTGAGAGTTAATTGTCCTTAGCCAACTAGTAACTTGTATGCCTGGCCAATTAAGCTGCATACTGACTTAGGAATTAAAGGTTGATGAGGTGCCTAGAAATTTCTGTTTGAATAACACTGTGGGAAAATTGGCTAATCACGGCATTCTATCATAAATACTGAGCTCATGCTAACGATCCCACACGGGCTTTGAAGTCAGACAGACCAACTGCTGTTTCTTTTCTAGCTTTTCTACCCAAGGTTCAGTTGCAGAATGGGGGCATGTTATCATTTCATATGACTATCAAATGTGCTCAGCACATAGCAGCTCGAAGCAGTCCCCTCCAGCACCACAGCGAGCCAAGGGAGGGCTCAGAGCGGTCTCGAGAAGCTGCTTAGGAAAAAGTAGCTTTTGGTAGCATAGCTCATCTCAGTCTGGAGTAATATTAAAGTTACTGTCCCCTTTTGACTGCTGGCTACCCTGCCTCATGTTAAGTGTTCACAAGAACCTCTTGTGTCTGGTTAATAGCTTGTCTGACCTCTCTTCATCCCATTGGCACTGGTCAAGTCTCCTCATCTGTGTAGCCTCTCCATGGTTAGCTTTCATTCCTAAGTGTTTGCACTGTTGGTGTCCAAACTGCTTCCTGATGTACCTTGGCAAGGCCTGGCCTAACTTCTTTCCACATGCCACCATAATCAGCCCACGTCAGCTCGAGCCTTTTCTGTAGCTTCACTTATGCTTAGTGCATCATTCGAGAGACTGTTAACATTCCCATTGCAAGGTTATCACGAGCCAAGCCCTGTGTACTGCTGGCTGAAATAACTGACCTGGATATTCTGCATGAATGAGATACAAGGGCATTTTCTGAATGTAACTGATGGACACAGCTTTGACTACTTCAGCCACTTTATGAACATATGGCATAATTACTGTAGAAACGGAAAAGTGCAAAAACCCACAAATTGTCCCAAATCCAGGGATCGTAAACTGACAAACTTCTGTGTGGCTTTTAATAGCACTAAAAAGTTTCTTTAAAAAATATGCTGACCACTCATAGATTAGTGCTGTTCTGACTTGGTCACAGAAACTTCTTTTGGCAGATAACAGTGACTACTGGGGAGACTTAGAACTTGTCCGAGGGCTGAGAAGTGAGTTGCGTGAAACATCTCTATCAAACCCGCCAAGACTGGGGACCACTGTGGACGAGGTGGTGGGCAGAATGCAGGAGCCAGAAGACGGGAGGGTCGTGCCCGGGAGCAGTGCCTTTGTAACCTACAGGAGACATTGTTGCCCACCCATGTCCTGCACAATACTGAGCCCATAAATGTCGTCATGGATGATGGGGGAGGGTTAAAAAAAATAGAAGAGGGACTAGTTGGAAAGAAGAGAGTAGTGGAGGGGGATTATAATCAAAATATGTACACATATGAAAATTGTCAAGAGAAAAGTTTAAAAAATATGCTGACCACCAGTGGGAAGGGCACATATGCTCACCGTAATGGCAACCACTCTACCATTTATTCTTGCAGTTGGGTCTGGGAAGTATTGAGTTAATTTGCAACTTGGAAACAACAATTATTAACACCTTTTTTTCTCTTTTAAGCATACATAGTCATCCCTGAGTATTACTGATAATTTGTTCCAAGACCCTCCTGTGGATACTAAGATCTACAGGTGACCAGTACCTTATACTCAGTGACATAATGACAAATGTTTGCCTGTAGCCTGTGCGCGTGCTCCCATTTGTTTGACGTCATATCTAGTTTGTTTACAGTGCCCAGAACCATGCCATTGCTATGTAATTACTGTTTGGGGAATAACGACAAGAGAAAAAAAAATCTCTTTCATTTAGAACATGTAACAATATTTTAGATCTGTTGATTTGTTGATATGCAGAACTCACGAATATGGACGACTAATAGCTTTCATAAATAATGTAATTAAAACTTGTACATAATTTTCTTTCCCATATTTTCTCATGTAATTTACACATAAACACAAAGTTATATAATATCTTACAAATAGGCTCTATAATTTAATCTGTTACCGAATATTTGGTTTGTTTTGTTATAAATCATAAACACATGTTCATAATGAATTTTGATGGAGGAACTATTTTCTGTACTATGTTGAGGTAAGTCAGTCATTCTCCAGAACACATTGTGCGACCATATTTAAAATTAAGTCCTGTACTTAGGCTGAAAATATCAAAATGAGAGAATGAGCCTAATTGATTGTCATGACATTGATGAGATGATGAGACAGTCTGAAGGGCTCAGAACACTCTAGCCTTGGGAGCGGGTGCCACAAACTTGAGGAGAAAATAAAAATAAATTAGGCATTGTGAGAGAGGCCTGAGATGAACTTGTTTCTGAGGAGCTGTGGGGTTAAGAGCAGGAAGCAGGCACGTGGGGGAGGGGGTGTTCTGCTGCTCACTCTGGGCAGTGCCCACACCAAATACACTTGTTCTTGGGCCATGCCACCTCCCAGGCACCCATGTTTCAGCTGTCAAAGCACTTGCTATCTGAGTCTCTTGTCTGATGTATACGTGTGTGAACTTACAGGACTGGCCTGGGACAAAGAAACAGAGATGTATTCCGCATCATGTAGCCTCACCTCTGCTTTAGTAGACAGTCACTGTGCTTTCGTTTTGAGACCAAAACCTTTGTAAAATCCCAGCTCTTGGTTTAGACATCCATAAGTAATTGGTCAAAGTAGATTGTCAGCTGGTATCATCTAAGTAGACGAAGCCTTGCTAACCAAACTGAAGGAACGAACAGCTGAAGTAGCTTAGCCAGTAAGTCAAGCCATGTTTAAAACCTAAAGTAAATTTTCAGTGTTTGTGTTTGTTGCTTTTCTCTGCAGCACATTACACAGGCTGTACCCCAGACAATCCAAGTAATGCAGCATAGTGGTACTCAGCTGGGGGTTAGTGTCCCCCAGTTGCAGGTGGAGAGGGTAATACACAACCTGAAAGGCAAAGAGAGGGTAGGGGGAGAAAGCAAAGTGGGGAGAGAGAACAGGAGTTTGATTTGCACAAAGCTCTCTAGGTGATTTGATATTTTTTTTTTTTTTTTTTTGCCTGCACTTCCCACAATTGCAAGCCAGTTATTGCTGTCAGGTTCTCATTGCTGGTAGAAATCACCCAACCAAGAGCAGCTTGTGGGGGGGGGGGGGGAAGAGGTTTATTTTGGCTTACAGGCTCAAGGGGAAGCTCCACGATGGCAGGGGAAAACAATGGCATGAGCAGGGTGGACATCAACCCCTGGCCAACATGAGGTGGACAATAGCAACAGGACAATGTGCCAAAAACTGGCAAGGGGAAGCTGGCTATAACACGCATAAGCCTGCCCCCAACAATACACTCCCTCCAGGAGGCATTAATTTCCAAATATCCATCAGCTGGAAACCTAGCCTTCACAAAACCTAAGTTTATGGGGGACACCTGAGTCAAACCACCACATTCCGCCCCTGGCCCCCATAAACTGATAACCATACATCATGTAAAATGCAGTGCATTCATTCAACTTTAAACATCCCCATAGTTTTTTATCAATCTCAAGGATGTTCAAACATTCCCATAGTCCAAGATCTTAAACAACCATAATAGCAAAAAATTCCCTCCAAAACCCATAATGGCACAGAATACACGTTCACACTGCAAAAGATGGCATTAGGCATAGCAAAGAAATATTCAGCCAATATGAGATTTAAACAAGGCAAATATCAGACTCTATAGCTTCAAGTCCAACAACTCTAGTCAGTGACAAATTTCCAAGTCCAGTAACTAACCAGCAACAAGTCTCTGGAGTTCCAATTTTGCCCGTCCAGCTAGGCTACTCACAGTCCTGGAAAACTTCATCAGGGCGGCAGCTCTCCTTGGCAGCCATCTCATGGTCCCAGCATCTCCACTGGGTCTCCACTGCAACCCATGGTTCATCCTCATGGCTCCATGGGGTGTTCATGCAGGCATCCAGCAAACCTGCTTCACACTGGCCATGGCCGTTTCCAAAATACAAGACCATGTTGCAAACTTAATAACCCTCTCCTGCATTTCTTATACTCCACAATACCAGGTAGGGTGCCAATTTGTTAATCCAAGGGGAGAATAAAGCAGACTTTGAAGAACAGGACACGTTTTCAGCATTCAGGGCCCTTCAAAAGACTACATTCTTCCTGTTGCCCCAGTGGAGGTCAGCTGGTCTAATCCCAAAGGTTGTAATCTCTCAATTGCAGCTGAATAGGCAGTAGTTTCAGCCTAAGCATTTCTTTCTGTGCCATATCCCTCTGCTCACACCAGTCTGTTTCTACGCATTGCAACCCTGCACAAGTTCTCAGGACACAGGCATAACAGTGAGCTCTCACACAAACTGCTAGCCCAGTCCAAGCAAAGCTCTTTCTCACCCTCATGAGCCAACCCTCACAGTCCATAGTTATTGCATTCAGGTCTTTCAACTCTGACCAGAATATTCCATCAAGCTGTACTTACAGCACTGCAAGACATGTCTTAGGCCAAGGTTTCAAATCCTTCCACATTCCTCTTGAAAATCAGCTCTAAAAGGCCAAAACCACACAGTCAGGTGTCTAGCAGCAATCTCACTCCTTGGTACCCCTTTACTGTTGCAGTCAGGTTCACATTGCTGGTAGAAATCACCCAACCAAGAGCAGCTTGTGGGAAAAAGAGGTTTATTTTGGCTTACAGGCTCGAGGGGAAGCTCCGCGATGGAAGAGTAAAACAATGGCATGAATAGAAGGTGGACATCACCCCCTGGCCTACACAAGGTGGACCACAGCAACAGGAGAGTGTGCCAAACACTGGCAAGGGGAAACTGGCTACAACACCCATAAGCCCGCCCCAACAATACACTCCCTCCAGGAGGCATTAATTCCCAAATCTCCGTCAGCTGGGAACCTAGCATTCAGAACACCTAAGTTTATGCGGGACACCTGAATCAAACCACCACACCAGTTTTAGTACCATTTCTGGAATTATCTATACCATGGTCCTAACATTTAGAAATTATATTTATCACCTGTTATACTGCAAAATGTGTGTGCCTGTTTCTCTTAACATAACCAAACATGTATGTATCTGACTCCCCCAGATACCCATCTCTGAGACAGATACGTGGGTCAAATATGATGCGTGAAAGTCATTACCATCCTCGTTCTGATGTCACTTCCTTTTTCTGTGCATGTTGAAACTCAAAACCCAGTGGTTAATTTAGGTGTTTTTTTTAATTATTATTTCTAGCCTTGGAAGTAATGATTCATACATTTCATGTTCAATTTCTATGAAAAAGAATAAATTCTGGAAAGCAAAGTCTGTAGAGATTTTCTATCTCCTTTTGCAGATAGGAGACAGAAGCATCCAGAGCAAGCCGTTGCCTTTTTCAGTAAGTTCCCTCTTTAGTGCTATATGAACATTCATGTGCAGCTGCACACGAGCTCTCATCGTTTCCCTGCTTAAAAGTGTAGACCTGCTTTTATATTCTAAAGGAAATTGAGTGAATTGGCAGCCCTGATTCCCTGAGTAATCCTTACATTGATTCATTGGGTAGCCAACTGGGTAAGCATGGCCAAAGTCCTGCATGGCTTCCCACACTCTAGCAGGAGAACCAGAGGACTGACTATACACATGTTGCTTTTGCAAGACACCCCCTATCCTCCAGAAGGAACACCTTGCAGACCTGCTCATGTGACTCACTTGATAGAAGACCAACCAGTGCTCGGGACATAGATTTTCTTTTGAATGGTAATTTCAAAGGTAAAGTACTTCAAGAAGTGAATTCATATTCCCTGTCGGGGTGGGGAGATGTCTGTTATGCGGGATAGGTACTGAACACTTGGTGCTCCTTGGAGCATACTTTTAGTCTTTCACAGAAGGGTAACATTTTAGCAATTTTAGATTAGAGGCCTTTTCTTTTCTTTAATTATGAATTCAAATCAGAAACAGGAAATGCACTTCGCTGAAACCATGAATTTAAAATGAGGTTTTTTTGCTATCCATGTTTAATTTGCTAAGTTAGCAAATTTAATCGGAAGATAATTTAAACAGTAGTTAAACCTATTCAGGTTTATTGAATGTAACTTAAAAATGCATCATTTTAATATTCATTCTGGTTTTCTATGAATTCAAATAGTTATTGGATGGAGGGTGTTTGTATGACAAAAAGTTTTTTTAAAGGAATTGTTGGCATTTGAAGTATTTATTTTGTAAAAATGATTTTGACCATATTATAAAAGCTCAAAGAATGTTAACAGATTTTGACTAAAAAAAAGTGTCTCCTGTGCCTCTTTTAACCTGTGCCCAGGAACAACTCCCTGGTACTGTTTTAATGGTTTGTTTTGGTATTTTACCACTCATGTAGCTCTCATATAGTAAATATATCAATATTGCCTCCTCTTGATCCATCCATCTTAGCTATGTATTGATTCTCTGCTGAGGTACGTGACAGTTTTGGCACTCAGATTCCTCTCTCTCTCCATCTTCCCAACAAGTCATTTAAACCTCTGTCTCCATAAACTTAGGTGTTCTGAATGCTAGGTTCCCAGCTGATGGAGATTTGGGAATTAATGCCTCCTGGAGGGAGTGTATTGTTGGGGGCAGGCTTATGGGTGTTATAGCCAGTTTTCCCTTGCCAGTGTTTAGCACACCCTCCTGTTGCTATGGTCCACCTTATATTGGCCAGGGGGTGATGTCCACCCTCTGCTCATGACATCGTTTCCCCTGCCATCGTGGAGCTTCCCCTTGAACCTGTAAGCCAAAATAAACCTGTTTTTCCCAGAAGCTACTCTTGGTTGGGTGATTTCTACCACCTATGTGAACTGGGATGCAACAGTAAAGTGATACCGAGGAGTGGGATTGCTGCTAGACACCTGACTGTGTGGCTTTGGCCTTTCGGAGCTGATTTTCAAGAGGAATGTGGGGGATTTGAAACCTTGGCCTAAGAGATGCCTTGCAGTGCTGTAAGTACAGCTTGATGGACTATTCTGGTCTGAGCTGCATGACCTGAATGCACTAAGAACTATGGACTGTGTGGTTTGGCTTAAGAGGGTGAGAAAGAGCTTTGCTTGGACTGGGCTAGCAGTTTGTGTGAGAAGCTTGCTCTTATGTCCATGTCTTGAGAAGTTGTGCAGGGTTGCTTTGTGTAGAAATGAACTGGTGTGAGCAGAGGGATATGGCACAGAAAGAAAAATCTTTGGGTGAACTGCTGCCCATTCAGTTGTAATTGAGAGATTACAACCTTTGAGATTGGGCCAGCTGACCTGCACTGGGGCAACAGAAAGAATGTAGGCTCTTTTGAAGGGGCCTGAGTGCTCAAGGAGTTCTGTTCTTCAAAGTCTGCTTTATTCGCCTCTGGATTAACAAATTGGCACCCTACCTTTTATTGTGGAGTATAAGAAATGCTGGAAAGAGGGTCATTGAGTTTGCAACACGGACTTGTGTTTTGGAGATGGCCATGGGCAATGTGAAGCAGGTTTGCTGGATGCCTGCATGGAGACCCCATGGGACCATGAGGATGAACCATGGATTTCAGTGGAGACCCAGTGGAGATGCTGGGACCATGAGATGGCTGCTAAAGAAAGCTGCCAGCCCCAATGAAGTTTTCCAGGACTGTAAGTAGCTTAGCTGGAGGGGCGGAATTGAAATGCCAGAGACTTGTTGCTGGTTAGAATTATCAGACTTTTATCACTAACTACAGTTGTTGGACTTGAAGCTACAGAGTTTGATGTTTTCCCTGGTTCTTTTAAATCTTGTATTGGTTGAATATTTCTTTGCTATGCCCAATGCCATCCTTTGCAGTGTGAGTGTTTATTCTGTGCCGTTATGGGTTTTTTGAGGTTAGTTTTTGGTATTATGGCTCAGTTAAAAGATCTTGGACTATAGGGATGTATGAACATCATTGGAATTGATTAAAACTATGGGAACTTTTAAAGTTAGATGAATGCATTGCATTTTACATCATGTATGGTTATCAGTTTATGGGTGCCAAGGGATGGAATGTGGTGGTTTGACACAGGTGTCCCCCATAAACTCAGGTGTTCTGAAGGCTAGGTTCCCAGCTGATGGAGATTTGGGAATTAATGCCTCCTGGAGGGAGTGTATTGTTGGGGGCAGGCTTATGGGTGTTATAGCCAGTTTTCCCTTGCCAGTGTTTAGCACACCCTCCTGTTGCTATGGTCCACCTTATGTGGGCCAGGGGGTGTTGTCCACCCTCTGCTCATGTCATCCTTTTCCCCTGCCATCATGGAACTTCCCCTTGAGCCTGTAAGCCAAAATAAACCTCTTTGCTCCAGAAGCTACTCTCAGTTGGGTGATTTCTACCAGCAATGTGAACGTGACTGCAACAACTTCTTTCCAGGGTTTGCACCAAAATGACTATGGAAATTAATCATTGGTCTTCAAAATTATTTGCAATGAATAAATATTATTTAGGGGGAAGTGGTAAGACTTTGTGTTTCTCTTGAATTTTTATTTTAAAAATCTAATGGGCTGGGGAGACGCATGAGTGTGTAAAACACTTGCTGCACAAGCGTGAAGAACTGAGTTCAGAGCCCAGTACCCTTGTAAGACACCAGCAGAAGTAATGTGTCCTGTAATCCCAGCACTGGGGAGGCAGAAACAGGAGGACCCTGGAAGCCTCTCTGAATAGCCAGTCCAACCTAATTGGCAAGTTTCAGGCCAGTGAGAGACCCTGTCTCAGAAAGTAAGGTGGTGGGACTGGAGAGATTGCATAACGGTTAAGGCGTTTGCCTTTAAAGCCAAACGACCTCGGTTCAATTCCCCAGGACCCACGTAAGCCAGATGCACAAGGGGATGCATGCGTCTGGAGTTCATATGCTGTGGCTGGAGGCCCTGGAGCACCCATTCTCTCTCTCTCTCTCTCTCTCTCTGCCTCTCTCTCTCTCTGTCTGTCTCTCTCTCTCTCTCTCAAATAAATAAATAAAAGTCAAGTTTAAAAAAATTGAAAAAAATTTTTTAAAGGTGGAGAGTGATTATATAAAACACATGTTGTGAACCTTTTACTTTCACAAACACCACTTTCGCACATGCACCCACACACATAGGAACGTGTATACATACATAAACCATACATGTGAAAAAAGGAATATGGTTAAAAAATTGGACCTATATCTAAATCTTCCATAACTTTTTGACATCTGTATAAATTCTCACTAAGAATTTTTCACCCCAATGACCCTATGAAGGTAATGCACTACTATGAAGCCCTTGGACGGTGCACAAGCTCTACTAGCCTTCACCCTAGAACTCCCCTTTCCCAGATCCTGGGAGCCCTACCTTATTAGATCTTTCTTAGATGCCCTGTTATCTGCTTCACAGCTGTTTTGTTGGAGTTTATCCTCCAGCGGCTTCATCAGAAAGAACATAACCAGTAAATGCTTAGTATGGAAAAAAAAATTGTCATTGTGCTACTCCACGTCATTGTGGGGCTTCAAGAAATTCCAGAGGCGAACTGCTTCCCATCTGTGGGATCAGTTAGCTAGGCTCATGTGTTTGTTTGAATCTCCAGTTGGCTGTGCTGTTCAGGAAGGTTGGGGAACCCTTGGGGTGTACGGCATTGTGGGAAGAAGTGTGTCACTCGGGCTGGCCTTGACCCATGAAGGACTGTTCTTTCTCTCTGCGTCCTCCCCACTGATATAACCCATGATACTGGTTTCCTGCTCCTGTTCTGCTTTCCCCACCGCGACAGAGAGACAGACAAACAGACTTCCCCCTTGAAACTGGAAGCCAAAACTAAACCCTTCCCCAGGTGGCCTCTGGTATTCTGCCCCAGCAAGGATGAATTTACTTATACACCTTTCCTGGCAGTTGGGTTTGAACTTATTCTCATGCAAGTCATTTTTATCCATTGTATAATTGGGTTGAAGGTCACACCAGGCTTCTCATTGAGTTATTTTAATGTCATTTTCAGAGAATTGAGCAATGCCTTCCATACTCCTTCTTTTGAACACCAAGAGTGCTTAACCTCTGTACATACTGAACAGTGCTTCACATTACTTCTACCATTGGGGAATAATTGGCAGAGTGTTGTTCCAAATGGTGTAACTTGGACTTTTGAAGGTAATATGTGTGTCAAAATAAGGCAAGATTGCCTTCTAGCAACTTGTTAGAAGATTTTTTCTCTTCCAAATAATATATGGGCCTTGAATGACAGTTGCAAATACTTGAGTCATCCCCTGTCCAGGATAGGCCAGTGTCTATGGGAAATATTTTGTATACAAAATATCAGTGCCTCAATAATCTTGCTAGCAGCAGGCCTTGCTACCTAATGTTTTCTGGCCAGGTACTTGCCTTTAAGTAGCTAGTGTGTGGAGGGTTTTCTTTTTTGTTGTTGTTGTTGTTTTTAATTTTTATTTTGTTTTTTCGAGGTAGGGTCTTACTGTAGCCCAGGCTGACCTAGAATTCACTGTGTAGTCTCAAGGTGGCCTTGAACTCATGGAGATCCTCCTACTTCTGCCTCCTGAGTGCTAGGATGTGCCACCACGCCTGGCGTGTGTAGAGTTTTATAAATCTTGTAAGCAAAGGTAGTTTTCACAAAACATCTGTGAAATGCCTTCTAGATCTAGGGAAGGCAATGAGAAAGACAAGAACAGAAAATGACCATTAATGACACAAATAGATAAAGCTATCAGCTATTTGTGGCCAAGTGGAAATTTCAGGGGATGGACTATCAAGTGAAAGCCAACAAATCTCCTACAAGGAGAAAGAACACATTAGAGTGTGCATAATTGCTTTATGTCTTCTGACACGATTACAGTTTCTCAGGAATTGTCAGGTAAGCTATTCCTCTTCACTGGAAAATAAGCTTGTGGTTTTGTGGTTTTCATCTGTAAGAAAATATAGCTATTCAAATCTCATTCTATCTACGTTGTGGGAGTTAGGAGCAATAAACCACTTAGTCTGTTTTGGGTAGTAAATAATCTGCCGGAATAACATACATATTTAGGTGGTTACTTCTGTGTAATTACTAATATTATACAATAATTTCCTAAGGAAATAAATCCATCAAGCAGAAGAGAATTTGAGAGTTGGATCTGAAGGAGATGAATCCATCGAGTAGAAAAGAGGAATTTAAAAGTTGAACACGTCCTTGACGGGATCATCCTTGCTAAAGCTGTCAGCCTGTGCTTAGTGTCAGGAAATGGTGAATTAAAACCTTGATCCTGAGCCATTTACTTCGCTTGTTTTGAATCTTTTCCAGAAATTTGTTCCTTTATAAATCATTTCTCCTTGTAAGTGAGCATCAAGATCACTGAAACAGAAAAGCACAGTTTCAGTCGCCATCTTGTTAAAATGGTGTGTCCCCATGTATGCGACACTTGTCCAAGAAAAACAAGTGTCAGAAGCAGCTGCAACCGCATAGGAAGGTGAGACTCTCTAGACTGCAGCTGCTGATGTTCCCCCACAGGAGGAGACAGCGGGGAGAGGTAGGGAGTCAGACCGTCACCCACGATCTCAGGTAAACCTTGTGTCAGCTGCATGCAATGATGCACGAGGCCTCGCAGCCACATGGGGGAGATGAGCATATTACAGGGAGGAAGATCATAGGGACCAGATACCATGGATCTAGCCATGGGAGATTGTTATCTATGTTGGGATGAAACCTTTTAATGCAGCTGCTCTGGGGTCTCCACATTCCTGTAAATAAACCCTTGCCTATGCTCTGTCGGAAAGCCCAGTAAATCCATTGGTTTGGCCAGGTAAACTGGTGAAATGGGCCTTAAGTTTGTCTGGGATACCCTGCCTGGGAGATCAACACCACCATATCCAGAAAAGAGTTTATGAAACACAAGTACAAGCTAAATGTTTACAAAATTGATAATCACATTTCTTTTCCTCTTGATTATTAAATTTCTCTCTTTACACAGTCCTGGACTGAGGTGTTTTCTTCTTGCCAAGTCAGTCACTATGTATTTTAAGTTAGGTCTTTCTCAATGATTGTTCTCTCTCCTCATTTTACATAGTGAACAGAAGAGCGGTTGCACTGTCTCTGACTCGCTGTTTTTCATTTCTGCTACACTTCTATTCACTCAGATACCCCCACCACTTTGTTTTTCTACCTCTGTGTGTGTGAGTGTCTGTGTATGTGTGTATGCATGTTCATTATGGGCTCATGTGTGTGTGTTCACGTGTGTGCACATGCATGCATAGGCCAGAGGTCTATTGTCAGGAGTCTTCCTCAGTTTGCACCTTAGTTTTAAAAAATATTTTATATATTTATTTATTTGAGAGGGGGGAGAGAGAGAGAAAGAGGCAGATAAAGAAACAATGGACATGCCAGGGCCTCTAGCCACTGCAAACAAACTCCAGGCACATGTGCCTCCTTGTGCATCTGACTTTGCACGGGTACTAGGGAATCCAACCTTGGTCCTTTGGCTTTGTAGTCAAGTGCCTTAACCACCAAGCAATCTCTCCAGCCCTCCACCTTTTTTTTTTTTTTTGTTGTTGTTGTTATTATTTTGGTTTTTTTTCGAGGTAGGGTTTCACTCTAGCTCAGGCTCTCCTGGAATTCCCTATGGAGTCTCAGGGTGGCCTCGAACTCACGGTGATCCTCTTACCTCTGTTTCTCGAGTGCTGGGATTAAAGGCGTGTGCCACCACGCCTGGCTCCACCTTATTTTTTGAGACAATCTCTCACTGAATCTAGAGCTCACCAATTCAACTTTACTAGCTGGCTAAACACAGTACAGGATCCCTTATATTTCTACCTACCCACTTCTGAGATGACAGACACACGCCCCTCTGCCTGGATTCCATATGGGTGCTGGGGATCCAGACTCAGTTCCTCATGCTTTTGTGGCAAGCACTTTACCAACTGATCCATCCTTCCAGCCCTGCTTTACTATTTCTAACCCTTGATGAATTTTTTTTTCAGTGCAATTTAGACTTAAAATCTCTTGAGTTTATATGCTTCTTAGTTATTTTCTAATTTTTCCATGCCAGAGGAGAGATTTCTTTTACTGGATTCTTAGAGTTGCCTGCTTGTACAACACCCTCAGAAGTGCACTGCTTCGGTGGGCGGAGCTCTCCTTTATAGTGTACCTTTCAGTTGTTAGTTTCCTTTTCCTTTCCACTCTCTTCATCCCCTGCAAATATGGCCCCAACATTCCTTTAGTGTTGCTGTCAAAATTTCCTGATGGAAGATAGATCAAATAGGAGATATAAACCACAAAGAATACTGTCCAGATTCACCACTTATAAGAAATGCCATAATGCTGGACAATGGACTAGACAGAGAAGACATTCATGATTGTCCCCTTAACTTCTTTAAAATGTGAAATAATGTGACTTCAAGATGCCAGATCTTAGGTAGGTGTGGAGGCATGCAACTTTACTTTCATAACTTGAGAGATGTAAACAGGAAGACAGAGTTAGAGCTAGCCTGTACTACATAGCAAGATCCAGTCTGAAAAATAAAATAAAATAAAATGAAATAAATAGAGCCAGGTGTGGTGGCACACGCCTTTAATCCCAGCACTCAGGAGGCAGAGGTAGGAGGATCACTGTGAATTTGAGGTCACCCTAAGACTCCCATAATCAATTCCAGGTCAGCCTGAGCTAGAGTGAGACCCTACCTTGAAAAACCAATAAATAAATAAATAAATAAACTAAATAGAAAACTACATATATATTGTGTATTATTAAGGAATGATGCTCACTGGACTCTTCTGTGGTGCTGAGACCTTTTTATACTAAGTGCACTTTGTACCATTGAGTTATACTCCCAGCAGTCATGGACCTGTGTGTGTGTGTCTGCCGGCCTCAGGTCTGGAAGATTTTTTTAAAATTTATTATCATTTTTTAAGATAATCTATTCCAGAGATATTCCCTGCTTATTAGGTTATGATTATACTAGTAAAAGAATTCAGGAAAGAGAAAAATATTTGTTTCATCTAATGAAAAAGGACCATTCAAAAGTTTGAAGGATAATTTAAATTCTGGCTGCCTGTAGATTTTACCACAGCCCAGAACTATGCCTTGAAGGTTGCAGGCGAGCATTGTCATTGCCCTTGCACGAGGCTAGCACACGCGTGTCCTGCAGCTCAGAGTGGAATGCCTTTTCCCTGTGGTGGTGATAGAGTGCTGGCTTCGGCTGCTGGGTTTCTGCCATTACAAAGATAAGAGCTGATGCAATCATCCAGAGCCCCTGATGTTTACGTAGATGTACTCTCTATGGCATGAAGAACTCAGCTTTACCTAATCTCAAGTCACTGCTAGGCATGATTGGACCAGGACAATGTTTCTCAATTTCTTGGAGGTTTGCTATATATTTCTGCCACATAAAAGTCAAGGATATATTAAATCAAATTTCTGTCTCCTGATAATGAGATCTGTGACTGCTACTCATACCAGAACACATTCCCACATCCACGACAAGAGATGTCAAGTGTTTATGTCTATCAGAATAAATTTGAGCATTTTCGAAATTTGGCTCAAATTGAACATTTTGCCCAACGTTTATGTTTATTTTATATGTTAATGGCATGGCATTGAAAACATTGTTTCGTTGTTCTTCCTTTTGCCTTGTGTGTCACTGCCAGAGACGGTGACTTGGAAATCAGAGTTTAGTCAGTGATATTTTTGATTCATGAGGCACAATATTATGCATTTTACTCCTCTGTAGAATATTAGTTCTATAGAGGAGGGGCCTGTAAAATATTTATTTTTCTGAGTAAATGAAGCAGACATGAATCAGAAGATGTGCTGGATGGAAATATATGTTCTTCCAAAACAGTTTTTGCAAAGGTTCTTTTTAACAATCACCATGCTTTATGTTCCTGTCCTTTCCAATATTCTGAATGTTTTACACAACATAAAATAATTTACACTTCCCTTTTAAAGACAGCAGTTGTAGGTTCTACTCTCAATCCCTCGCATTAAAAGTATATTGTGTGGTCTGAAGCAGAGTGATATAGCAGTCAGTTAGGCTCAGTGTCTGAAGTTCTCTGTTGAGGCCCTGTTGCTGTTGGGCACACCTCTGAAGAATCTTGTTTGCTTGATTTATATTTCACAAATGATAGTCTTTACTATCCTGTAGGGTTGCTTTGGACAAGCAAAATAATGTACATGTAAACTGTTAGGTCTTCCACAGATGAACAGAATTATATTTTCAGAGGCTTTTGACAATATACTAGGATTATAAATTTAGGACCTAGTCCACTTAAGTTGAAACAACCCCTGGGGTAGAGGCACATGTACAAGGGAGACAAAGTTATTGGCTGTTAAGAGAAATGGGAAGAGTTTTTGACATCACATAGGCCTAGAGTCTGGTACCTTGGACATCACATAGGTTTGATGTCTGTACCTTGGACATCACATAAGTTTGACATCTTGCATCTTGGACATCACATAGGTTTGAGATCTGGTGCCTTGGATATCACATAGGTCTGAGGTCTGGTACCTTGGACATCACATAGATCTGAGATCTGGTACCTTGGATGTTACATAGGTCTAATGTCTGTACCTTGGAAATCACATAGGTCTGACGTCTGTTCCTTGGAGGTAGGAAGTACTTCCAGAAGCTCACTACATAAGGAGACAAACTCGCAATAACTTATTGTTATTATTGTTGGGGTATTTACAACCTGTCTATATTTGAAGTGTTTCATAGACAACATGCAGCTGAAGATAAATAAAAATATCTTTCGGGCTGGGGAGATTGCTTAGTGGTTAAGGCATTTTCCTTCAAAGCCAAAGGAACTAGGTTTAATTCCCCAGGACCCATGTAAAGCAAGATGCACAAGGTGGCGCCTATGTCTGGAGTTCATTTGCAGTGGCTAGAGGCCCTTGCATGCCTATTCTCTTTCTCTCTATCTGCCTCTTTCTCTCTCTCTCTCTGTCTCTGAAATAAATAAATAATAAAACTTTTCAAAAATATATATCTTTAAATGTCTCAAGCTCTATTGAAACCATAGAGCACTTCTTTGTATGTAAAATATTACACAAGTTGAATAATTCTACAGGTTGTTCATTTTCCTTCTTTCATATGATTTCAGCATAGAAAGTTCTTGAGAGATCTTATTTACATTCTCAAATGAGGGGATATTCTTAGTGAAAACTATTTCTAAGCTTTGAAATTTCTTTTACTGGAGCTTAGGGGATGGCTCTGTGAGCGGAAGTCCTTGATCTGTAATCGTAAGAACTTGACTTCAATCCCCACCATCCATGTAATAAGCTAGGCATGGCTGCGCATGCTTATAACCTGAGCACTTTGGGTGTGGGGGAGGTAGGGTTTTCTTTGAGGCTTGCTGGTCAGCCAGTCTAACCAGAACATGACAAGCTCTAGGTTCAGTGAGAGACTCTGTTTCTAGAGAAGTAAAATAGCTGAGCCATAGAGGTGGACACCCGGCACCTTCTCCTGGTTTTCCTCCATACTCATGTTCATGAGATACCATCTGCAAACAGACACACACACACACACACACACACTGAAATTTTTCTTTTGTCATTACAAAATACCGAGAAGATCTTGAGCCATTCTTCCTAATCACACACTCTAGTGGTGCAGAAGAATCATATAGATATTTTAATTTCTGCATTAGGTTTTTAGTTATGCATAGATTCCAGATCACTTTTGCAAATTAGAATGAAGATTTCAAATGGCACAGACTATTAAATTCAAAAGTAAATGTGTGAGAAGGACATTAAAAATACCTACAGTATGAGGCTTTCCTCTTTTCAATATGTTAAAAAATATTTGAAATCCAAATTTGGCTCTGAACTTATAAACCTGCAAAACTCTACATTACCGTACAGGAAATATGTTTAGAAAAGTAGTCAGAAATCAAAGGTCAATTCAATATGACTAACAAAATGAGAGATTACCAAAAGTGGTTTTCTTTTTGTTCCTTTTTATTGAAGGAAAACATTCTATCTGTAAATGTCATTCTCCTTAAAATGCTCAAAATAATTTCCAAAAGAATAAATCTTTTATTGAGATTTTTATACTGTTTATCCAAAAGTCTTCATTCTTCATACTTCACTTACTTCTGACATTATAAATGTATATGTCTTGAAAAGCATCATTTCTTTAATAAATATTTATGTAATGACTGGCTCTGCTACTAGTCAAGGCAGCATGAATTCAAAGATGAGTCAAAACAGCCTTGATTCAAGATGTGAAATTGCCATTTCCGATGTTTAACAAGTTTTAAAAAAATAACTGGCTGGAGAGATGGCTTAGTGGTTAAGGCACTTGCCTGTGAAGACTGAGGACCCAGGTTCCTCACCAGGACCCACATAAGCCAGATGAACAAGGTGGTGCATGCATCTAGAGTTCTTTTGCAGTGACTGGAGGCCCTGGCATGCCCATTCTCTCTCTGTGTGTCTGCTTCTCTCTCTCTCTCAAAGAAATAAGTAGATAAAAAAAAATTAAGGCTGTGGAGATGACTCATTGATTAAAGGCACTTGCTTGCAAAGTGTGTCTGCCCAGGTTCCGCAGCCACCCACATAATGCTGGATGGTCATTTGCGTGCAACAGCAAGAGACCCTGGCACATGTATAAACACATGCTCTCTGTATCTCATGTATACACACATATGCATGCATATATGCACACAATACACATAAATAAACAAACTTATTTTAAAATGACAACAAACATTTTAAGTCAAAGAAAAGAATTGTATGTTTTCATAGCTGTAGCATGGCAGCGTGAGAGTCACATGTGGGTGTATAGGAAAGTGAGTGTCTTCAATGTACCTCCTTTCCTGAATTTGTAGCTTGACGGGCCCAGCTGGCTGGTCCTTCAAGCGCTGCATGCTGGGCCACAGACCTCTGGACGCTGTGCTGTTTCCTCCACTGTGGCTCACTCGCATGGCCAGTAGTTGGTATCTGCTGTCAATTTCCTTGCGTCTTCATTTCTCTCCACATGGCTTCGCAATTTGCCACAGACTTTGAAAAACATGGCAGCTGGGTCCCAAAAGGAAGGTTTTCAAGCAGGGAAGGGAGATGCTGCCACGGTCTTCAGGTTGAGAGCGCTGGCTGTGCTGCAGGCTTACACAAGGGAAGTAGGGTTGGTTCCACCTCCACAGAAGGCAGAACCACAAGCACAACTGTCAACCGACCAATGGTAGGGCGGAATTCTCCGTGTTTGCTGAGTCTTCTCATGGCATCCTATAAAACTATGTCATACTTTGCTATTACATAGATCATGACTTCCTTTTTTCTGTCACCCCACCTTACATACTTACTTTAAACAGAGTTGACTGTGTATATAGAACAGGATGACTTTAGCCTTCCATATATCTTTGGAATAATGTATGCATGTAAAATAGCTGTAGGACCATTGCCAGACACATATCGAAACAGAAGGAAAACACAAACTAACTGTTTTTTTTTTTTTATAAATTATGTAGAAACTTGTATGGACGCATCATATGTTAGTACTATCAGTTCCCTCCTCCCTGCCCCCAGCTGATCACAGATGTCTGAGATCGGTCTGCAACTGTTGTTTCTGCTCATTGTTTAACTTGGTGAACAAATGTTGATATTTGTACATTTAGGCTTTATAGCAGATATTTCTGACTTCTGCCTCTGATCTGTTTTATCATCTCTCCTTACTGTGGATCCATAAATTTTTAGCCTGACAAGCAGACTGCACTTCCAAGTGTCCTTTGTAATTAGAGGTGTGACCAAGTGGTGGCAATGAGTCATAAAGAGCATAGGTGAATTCTTTCCTAGTCCCCTCATGCTCCTGTTTAAAGTAGAGAGAATTATTAGGCAATAATATGTCCAAATACAAAATGGGAGTTTGAAAACAGGCTGTTTCTCATGACATTGGATTACCTATGCCAGCCTTTTAGTCCAGCACAGAGATTTCTTTTATATGAGACAGATAAACATCTATCTTGACAAACTACTATTAACTTGGGAATTTTTTTTGTTATGATCCAAATATAATTCAAATTGACCCACCTGATGAGCAAATCCTCCACCCTGGATTCATGCCTTAAAGAAATTGCTAAAGGAACCAAGATTGTCTAAAAGGAAAAAAAAAAAAAAGAAAAGAAAAGATCACTATACAAAAATAAATACCTTTTTTCTGTGACTTTAAGGAAAAGCCAGCAGCAGTCAGTGTTAGATATTTAGGCTACAAATTTCAGCTCAACATAAGAGCAATTTGACAGAACATACAACGGAATAAACAATGGATGCCTGAGACCATTAATGACCATGAACTGAGTCATTATCCAAGAACCAGCTAGTAGTGACCATTAATGACCATGAACTGAGTCATTATCCAAGAACCAGCTAGTAGTAAGACAGGCATTGTGTAGTAGGAAAGAGTACTGGGTAGAAGTCACAAATCTTATGTGTAAGTCATTGCCACTTACATATTACTACTTGCACATTGATGTCCTTGTTAATAAATTAAGGTGTTACATGTCAGTTTGCTAGAGCCTTCCTAACAAAGTAGCATGCAATAGCTTGTACGAAAGGAACCTTACCTCCTTACTGTTTCAGGGTAGAAGTCTGGGATCAAGGGCTTGCCATTATGTGCTCTTCCCATAGTCAGGCTTCTTCCAATTTCTTCCTAAGAACAAGTACCACATTTTCTCTCATAAGTGAATCTGGAATTTTACAAAAGACTTCAGTGGCTGGAGAGATTGCTCAGTGGTTAAAGCTGCTTGCTTGCAAAGATTGATGGCCCAGGTTCAATTGCCCAGTACCCACATAAAGCCAGGTCCACAACGTGGTGCATGCATCTGGAGTTCGTTTGAAGTGGCAGGAAGCCCTGACACACCATTCTCATTCTCTTTGTCGCCTCTTTCTCTCTGTTTCTCTCTCAAAGAAATAAATAATTAAAAGTAAATGAAAGAATATCAAAGTCAAAGGGTGACCAGTTGAGAAGAAGGTACGGCAGTGAGAAAGACAAGAAGAGAGCATTGGGAGGGCAAATATGGTTGACGTATGTTGTAGTATTATGAAAATTCCACAGTGAAACTCATTATATTTTTACAACTAATAAAGAATTTCAATTTTAAAAAAATTATAAAAAGAACAGGAGCCTGAATAAGACCCACACTAATAATTTCACTTTAGCTTATCCCTCCCAAATCAATATATTTTTACTAAGTTTTTGACTTGGCATATTAAATAATGGATTTTAATATGATGTTTTCAAACATGTATGTCATTGTACTATGCTCATATTTGTTCCACCACTACTCTGATCTGTATTTTCCTCTCCCTGTCCTGCTTATCCCTTCCTCCCACAAAGTCTTTTATGTAATATGTTCATGTATATATATCTATTTAATATATCTAATATATATATATATATATATATATATATATATATATATATTGCTTATACAGATACATATACATATATTTTATCTTTAAAGGTAAAAGTAAAAGTCACAATCTGAGGTACTAGGATCATGACTTGAATATATGAAATAATTCAGGGAAAAACCCAATTCAGTTTTTCAATTAAAAACAGCTTAGAAATGATTTCTAGAATATATGACAACTGAAATGGATATTTAATTTCATTCCTAGTTCAAATGATTCAAAGGAGAGAAAAATGTGTAGCTATGTCTGAAATTGGGGAAATGTGCACATGTTGCAGTGAAGGATGATGCTAAGATGCTTCTTGTTAAGATGCTTCTTAGCAGCTAGCAGGCATCTCATCATTTGGCAATGATCTTGGAGAATAATCATGTCAAGCGAATCTACAGAAGCCAGAGCTGAATTTCAGGCTGAGTTTTGGGAGAGATGAAAGATTGCCACATGGAAGGTCATGGTCACTGCACCATAGCCATGGCTCAGTGTCACAGATGAGCTTCAGTTGTGTGTATGTCCATTTCCCTTTTCTGTTAGCTCCTAATCATATGATAGTAAAGGATTAAAGGCCAGGCACTAGCGGGGAGGTTTTAGCAGATAACCTATTTCAGTACATTTTCAGTATATTTCAGTGACTGGAGGCCCTGGTGTACCCATTTTCTCTCTTTCTCTATTGCTTCTTTCTCCCCCCCCTCAGATAAATAAAATAAAATATGTTTTTAAAAAAAATATTGATTAAAAATAAAATAAAAAGATTAACTCCAGATGAGACACTTTCATGTCTTCAGACACATTAAGAAGGTTATTTCATGTGTAAAATCAGAATGGAAAAGTATAGCACTTAGAAAATAAGAGATCCTAAAAATTAATATTTTTTTAGAAACAAACTTTTCAATAGAAAAGTTGGAAATAAGGAAATTTCTCAGAAGGTAGGCCAAAAGAAAACGGTATGAAAAAAATAAATAAAGAATAAACCTAGTCATTCAAATATTTATGATCAGAATATTGAGAACAACAACAAAGATATAGAGAATGTGTAGGAACTTCATGCAATGTGCAAAAATCTATGTCTGTATAATGTGGAACTCAGATTCTTTTTACGAGATCAAGGTAAGACCTCGTCACTATAATTTTACAAGTGTCTCACATCATTTGGCTTCCAGAGCAACTGCAAAAGAAAGCTTTTGCTGCTTGGAGGGTTGCAAAAAAGTGTGGTGAAGAGAAGAAAACAGAACCAGAGGAACTGACTATGCATCCCAAAGGACTTATTTTCCAATCCTCCATCCTACACAATCTAATTCAAGTTGTATTCACAGGCTAACAAAAAAGTTGCTATTTTACCTCCAGGCTAAACAGAACACAGACAAAGTCATGCAGAATGAACATTGTTTTTTTCTGACCAAGCTCTCCCTGCCAAAGGCCATGGCTTGAGGAGTGAATGTTGAAGATGCAGAGTTCCAAGAAAAAGGTTTCCAGGAAAATCAAAGGTTGTGAGGAGGTTGAGTAGTGGGAAGAGGGAGCAAGGGGATGCTCCTGAAATTGCATGCGAATGTACCCAGTGAGTGAAACCGAAACCTTTTGAAGGATGATCAATGGCAAAGGAAACAGACCCTGTCAGGTATACTAACTCTTCCCAAAACCCAAATTCTAGTTTTTCACACGACCACATGCCTGGGAAATAAAATCACATTTTCAGGTTTTCTTCAAGGTTAGGTTTGAATGTGGTAGAGAAAATATGGGAAGATTGAGAGAAGCTAATGGCTAAGCATGTGGAGATCCTTTTTAAAATATATGTTAGAAATTTTTATACCAGGCATATATATATCAAAAAACTAGATAGATAGATAGATAGATAGATAGATAGATAGATAGATAGATAGATTAATAGTAGCTGAGTTGAGAAATATATTAGCAATGCAAGTAACAGTTAATGCTGTCCAACCCTTTGGGCTGGGCACATTCAAGTCATTTCAATGCCTATTTAAGTTTACAATACCCTAGCCATGACAATTTTAGTATAGTTAAGCAACTTCTCCAAGTTTTTACAGTTAGAATTAGTGGTAAAGAAAGAATTTGAATGCATGGTTTCAGAATTCATCTTTCTCTTAATCACTAAACTTATAAGCTTCACATTGATAATAGAAATGAAGAACAGAAAAATATGGTAATAAGATGGTGGGGAACTCTACAGCAGTAACAAGAAGAATGAAAACTGGAAAATAACAAGGTCAAATGTGCTCAGTGTGCTGGGAGACAACATGAAAAACTGATAGACTTTTTTTTTCACAGTATTGCTGATTCTATTAAAGGAACTCCAAAATTTAGTAGCATGGAAATGTACATAATGTCACAAAAAGACTGAATAAAAAGAGAAAACATCTATACTTGAAGATGCTGAGGCACATTTCAAGGGAAGCATCTGGTGGGAATATTTAGGTTATAATTAATAGAAAAATAAACAGCATGAACTTGAAGAAAGCAGAGAAAGATCAGGTAACCAGTCATGCTGGGTTATTCCTGAATCTTATTATAAAACTCCTCAAATGGAATTAGGTTAGCTATTTTCTGTGCTTCTTAGGAACCAGATTCAGTGGAAAGAGAATGGGCTCTGACATTACACAGAACCAAGGTCAAATCTAGGTATGCCATTTGTCTGTGAGACTTAATGTAAAATAACTCAATTATCCTGAGATTCACATGGAAAATGGGGGAAAAACTTATCTTAGCACAGAGTATTGTACTAATTAATTAAAATAACATAGAAAACCAAAACTCCATTGCTGAATCCCTTGTCATACTGAACATAAATGTTATGAATAGTTGACTTTTTTGCTGACTACTTCCCCCTCAATATGGAAAAGGAGAAGAATTGATATTTTTTACCCACTGCTCAACAATCAGGAATATTCATCAAATGAAGTGAAACAAAGCAGAATATTAATGATAGCAAAACATTGAAGCCGAGAATGGTGGCACATGCCCTTAATCCCAGCATTTGGGAGGCAGAGGTAGGAGGATTGCCATGAGTTAAAGGCCATCCTGAGACTACATGGTGAATTCCAGGTCAGCCTGTGCTAAAGTGAGGTCCCTACCTCAAAAAACAAAACTAAACATAACAAAAAACATATTGAAAGCCTTGAAAGGTATATTTATACAGACTTGGAATAAACAGGAATAGAAGAACTTAGGTGGGTGTTTTACTCAGCAGTTAAAGATTCTTGCTTTCCAAGCCTGATAGCTTGGGCTCAGTTCTCCAATACTCATAAAAGCCAGATGGACAAAGTGGCACATGCATCTGGAGTTTTGGCAGGAGGCTCTGGCATGTGTCATGCCCATTCCCTTTCGCTCTCTCTCTTTCTGTCTCTGTGTCTTTCTTTCACCTAAATAAATAGCTTAAAAAAAACATAAGTATAACATATATATGAATAATGTTCTATTAAATTTGGCATGATTCTGACAGTAGGTGATGCTTCATGCTATAAATTATTAAATTTTTCTTTCCATATTCTTCTTCCTGATCTAAAATTTAGCATTAATTCTAGTCATAATCCTAATTAACTATAGAATCAAAGAAGAAATGATAACCAAGTTAAAGGTCTAACTTGATCTTAATGAAAGCCAAATTTAATGCACTAGACCTTATAGATTGCAACTAAAGTGCTGAGAGGTTAGAAATGTAAATTCCTGTACAAAAAGCTTGTGATTCGATAAACTATCCATATACTTTAAAGACTTAGGGAATAAAAAGAGCAAACTAAGCTAAATATAAATGGAACGAAGAGGACAGTAGATATAAGTAAAAGAGAGCAGAACATGAGATAAAAAATAAACAATGCTGGTTCTTTAAAAAAATTAATAAACCTGGCCAATGTTTTGTTCAAACTTATCAAGAAAAACTAAGACTGAAATTATTTAAATTAACAATGAAATTCTTAGTTTAAAAACTTGGTTGCAAAAATTTAAACTATTATGAAGGGGCATGGTAGCATCAGCTCCTCATTGCTGGAACAAACAACTAACCAGAAGCAGATTATAGGAGAAAAGAGTGTATTTCAGGCTTACAAATTCCAGGGGAACATCTTCAGTGACAGAAGTTGCTTACTTCCATATATCCAGGCAGAGAGATACCACCAACAGTACCATTAACCTTGCCAGAGCTCTAAGCGCTCTTAACACACCTAAGAGGGACTGGGCTAAAGATTCCCTCCCCACACTCTGTGATGTAACCCCTAAGCAGGGATCTGCCTGAGAGGGCTTAAGTTGCAAGCTCAATTTTAATAAAACACCTGAGTCTATGGGCTATACATTGAAACTATCACATCTAAACTACCACATTCTGCCCCTGGCCCCCAGAGAATCATGACCATCTCACTATGTAAATTACATTCAGTCCAACTTCAAAGGTCCCATAAACTTTACCAACTTTAATACTGTTCCAAGGTCCTAAGTCTCATTTGTGATTTAAAACTGTCTCTTAACCATAAGCACTGAACAACTAAAATACAAATTACATATATTCAACACATAATGACACAAAGAGTAAACATTTCTATTGCAGTAAGGCAAAACAAGGAGAGACTGGACCAATACCAATAAATAACCATCAGGTAAGCATCAAACTTCAGCAGTTCAAGTCTGAGCCAGTGATGAAATTCTCTGGGTTTCCAACTTCACCACTCCAGCTGGCCTGGTCACAGCCCAGGCAAACATCCGAAGCCAGCAGCACTCTATGGCAGCTATTTTATAGTCCTGATATATCCAAAACATCTTCAAGTCTACCCTGCAAACCATGGTCTATTTTGACAGTTCTATACAATGGCCTTATTTGGCCTTCAGTATAGAGATTTTGACCATTTCCCATTCTGCATCTCAGCAGTGGCTTCTAGAACTGGTGCATCTTCATATAGTGTCCATACTGGGACTTAACCCTGCTTCACATTCTTGGAATTGTGTACACTTCATGACCCACTTCCCTGCATGCTTTCAAAACTATTACCAGATATATGGCAAGCCAAATTAATAAATTGAGGGAAGGTGAACCTTGACCTTGAAGGCTAGCATACTCATTCATAATTGTTCCTTTAGGTCATCCACTTTTTTTTTTTTTTTTTTTTTTTGCTGCTACTCGAAAGGCACCTCCTAGCTCTATTAAAGGGCCTGTGTTGCAGTGTCAATATAAAAACACAAAAGTATCATCAGTTTCATAACAATAAAAAAAAAACCCAAATGGAAAACTGAGAGGGCAAGGGAAGAGGCCCGTAGGCCAGGGGTATGAGGAGCCCTGCTCATGGTACCAGGCCTGGCCACAGGGTGCTCCAGTATTGCTGTTGCTACAGGGTCAGGGGCAGTGATTGTCCTGTGGGAGACACCCGTCAGCTGGGTCAGGACCCTTACTTTTTATGGGGTGTGCTCAGCTTCTGCATGCCCTGGATCTTGTCCAGCAGGCTAGAGATGAAGGCCTTAGTGGGTTTGTAACAGTCAACCAGCAGCTCCTTGACCCTGGCAGCCTGGTCTCATCACTCTCCATGTCCAGGAGTTCATCCACGTCAATCTCCAGCTCTGGGATCTCCTCTTCCTGGCAGTCATAGAGGCAGCCATGTGAGCTGTTCCAAGATCCACTCCTCTCAGGTTGAGGCTCTTCAGTAGCTCCTTGCAGTCATAATTGATGGTGACCTACTCTTGGCATCTCACTGGACCCTCATTGTCCATGCCCCCCTGGACTTTGCCTATGGCCCAGAGAGGGCTCTGAAAGTAGATGCAGGGCCCTGGGGCACCACTGCCTGTTCCAGGGGCAGGTGCAGCCAATGCCACACCCCCTGTGGGGCCACTGCAGCTGCTGGTGCCCCGTGCCAGCCTAGGGCCTTTCTGTGTGTCTCTGCCTCTTGGATGCCTTCTGGCTGGTTTTGGGCTGCTGGCTCTGGTTAGCTCATGGGCTCTGCTCTGCAGTGAGGGTGGTACCCATGGTAATAGGCCTTGCCCCTCTCCAAGTCATCTACTTTCAAAAGGTTTGCATTCCTATTCATTGAGCTTTCCATGGGTGGATTCCACCCTCAGGCATCCTTTTCATTATCCCAATGCAAAGCAGTTGGCTCAACCTTAATGGTGGTAATCAACTTAAAATTGCAGCTTTAGTAACCTAAAGTTAGTCTCTGTGCCAGTAACATTAAACTTGCTTAAAATTTTCTGTGGTAAATCATAGATCTTTCAATATTTCTGTTCTATACCTCCTGCCAAGGACATCTCTCCATTACTTTTAAATTTAATCTTGCTCAAATTCTTAGGACTTGGTCAGAGTGCAACAGCCTTTCTGCCGGTACCCAAGTTCCAACAAGGTTCTCTGCTTCCCCTTTAAAAGTTCATAAGCCAAGCATTCGCAGTCTATAGTTCTTTGTGCATTTAGTATTTTTAAGTTCTCACCAGAATGGCCCATAAAATTTTGCTTATTGCACTGTGAGTCTTTTCTAGTCCCAAGTACCAAATCCTTCCATATTCCTCCAGCACACAAGTTACAAAAGACCAAAATCCACATGGTCAGATTCATTATAGTAATGACCCCACTCCCGCTATCAAATTACTGTTGCAGTCAGTTCCTCATTGCAGGGACAAATATCCAATTGAAAGGATGAAAAATACAGCCTAACCCCCCCCCAAAGAAAGACCCCCAAAAGTTAGAAGTTTAAAAATACTATTGTGCCAAGTCCCCCGGTCACTCAGGAGTCACCCAGAGATCTGCCACAGGAGCTAAAAGCCTGGGCTCCATCCCCACAGCCCGACACAGACACAGCGGTGGTGAGGGAGAGAGCTCCTTTCTTTTGGGAAAGGAGTTCATATGGAAATTCGAACAAAGAAGTTGGGGGCAGGAGCTAGGGGCACCCCAGGCAGGTGAGGCAACCTCCATTGTGATGGGCTAAAGCAAACAGTGGTGGCCCCCTGCAGTAGTGTGTCTCTGGAGGGTCTTTGAAATGGAGATTCCTCAGTTTCTTGTCTAGGCAGGTGGTCGGGGGCTGGAGCCTCCCGCGATGAATGTTTCTGTAGTGTCCTTGAAATGGAGATTCCTCAGAGACTTTGGGGAGGGGAGGGCAGTAATTAAATGGGCAAGGATTGCAGAATTGAAGAGTTGGCACATTTGGCCGGCCACCTTATCTATCTGAGGCAGGCCTGGACCCCTTTTTTGTTTAGAATACTCATGATTGATTTCTCACTACCTCACTCCAAAGGAGTCTTAACCCCAGCCTCCTAAGAAGCCCTAAATACCTCAAATTCCAGACCCAGCTCTCTGCCAGTGGGTGGGTAAAAGGTCACACTTCTTGCTATTCCAGAACCTGCTTTCTGGCCCGCGTGACCTATCTTAACTGCAATTTGTCACCCCCACCCAGGAGCCCGCACAAATGCAGACCTCTGAGGCTATAGGAAAAAGATTATGATGTGTTACAAATTGACTGGTCCACGGTGCGCGGGCTTGGACAATTTAAAATGATTGGCCTAAGAACCATAAAATGTTACACATTGATTGGACAACACTGCGCGGGTACCCGAGGTTATGGAATGATTGGTTCACAATGCATGGGCTTTGTTGTAACCCTATAAAAGCTGCCCTGATTCTGCACGTGGGGCCTTCAGCCCTCTACCTCTGTGTGGTGTACGACTGTGGGCCCCAGTGTGCTGGAATAAAAATCCTCTTGCTGTTTGCATCAAGACCGTTTCTCGTGAGTGATTTGGGGTGCCGTCTTTCCCGAGACTGAGCCCGGGGAGTCCTCCGGAGTGGGACTTTCACAATCAGAAGTGCAGATTATGGGAGAAAAAGGTTTATTTTGGGTTTCTATATTCCAGGGGAAAGACAATCAATGGTTGAAGAAACTGGTTCATTTCCATAGGTTCAAGCAGAGAGATACCACCAACAGCCAGTATCATTAAACTTCCAGAGCTCACACTGATGTTAACACACCTAGTATGGCAGCACTGAAGATGTGGCCCCAGCTCCATGTCTCTTACATGCTAGGGACTGAAGTTTCAAGTTCAATTTTAATAAAGCACCTGAGTGTATGGGGCCATACATTCAAACTATCACATTGAAACTACCATAGGACACAAAAATATCTCACTTTAGTAAAATATAAACATATGTAGAAAAGCATAACCTACTGAAACCAACTCAAGAAGGAATTTAGAAATCTGAGAAAAGTTTTAACAACAAATTTTGGCTAGCAATATAAAAACATAAGGTAAGACAATTTAGAAGGTTCTTTTGATAACTATTCCAAATATCTCAAAAAGAATTAGCATCAGGATTGGAGAGATGGCTCAGTAATTAAGATGCTTGATTGCCAAGCCTAACATTCAGGATTTGATTCCCCAGTACGCATGTAAAGCTATATGCACAAAGTGATTCATGTATCTGAAGATTTTAGTGTCAAGAGACCCTGGTGCATGTATTGTCATTCTCTCTGTGTTTCTTTCTCTCCCTCATGTTTCTGTGTGTATCTTTCATCAAATCTTTCACCAAACCTATTTTATGAGGCCAGAATTATTCTGAGACTGAAACTAGATAAAGATATTATGAGAAAAGTAAACCAGAGGACAGTATGTCTCTGGCAACATCATTACAAGCATCACTAACACATTACTAAAACAGACTCCAGTAACATATTAGAAGGTTAAATACCATGACTAAGTAAGGTTTAACCCTGGAATAGAAGGTTGTTGCAACATGATGACATTCATGAAATGTACTCTATTCAAGAGAAAAGAACAAAATCCACATCATTCTCTTCAAGAGAAGAAAAAAAATCATTTGACAAGATCTAAAATCATTCATTTTAGATAAAGAAAACTAGGAATAGAGGACAACTTCAACTTGATAAGAGTATTTTAGAATACACACACATACACACACCACTGAAAGCATACTTAATGATAAAACAATGAGTGCTTTCTTTCCAAAATCAGGAATAAAACAAAGGTATCCACTCTTGCCACTTCACATTGTACAGAAAATTTCTAGCCAGGACAATTATGCAAAAATAAACAGAGAACATGATCTAATTTAAAAAGGAATAAATAAAATTATTCACACATGGCATTATCTTGTATATAGAAAAGCACAAAAATTCACAAACAAAAACTGATAAATGACTCCAGCAAGGTTGTAGAAAACAAAATCAATCTACAAAAGTGAGTTGGCTCTTATATATTAAGAATAAAAATTAGAAAATGAGGTTAATAAGATAATTTGATTCACTAAAAAGAGAAAAAAGCAAGAAACTTAGCAAAATATGCATGAAGTTTGTACAATAAAAAATTTAAAAGATATTGAGTGACATTTCAGAATCCATTGACTAGTGCATTACATGTTTACAAAGGGACATTATTGTTAAACAGATAGCAATACCTCCCAAATTACCTTACAGTTTCAAGGCAATCATAGTCATCATTTTAGCTATCTTGTTTAGAAGTTAAAAAAAAAAAATCACAGGGAGCCACAAGGCATAGAATAGCTGAAAGTATCTTAGAAAGGAAAAATAAAATTGAAAATTTTTCAGCTTCCACTTTCAAATTTTCCTGCGTACCTGCAGCAATGGAGACATTGTTACACTGGCGTTAAACTAGACATGTAGAGTAAGACATAGAACAGAAGATCCAGGAGTGATTTTTACATTTATGGTCAATTGAGGTTGGCAAGGGTGACAAAAGCAGTCAAGAGGAAAAGAAGAAGCGTTTCAACAAAGATTCTGAGACAGCCGATACCCACATGCAAGAAAATGAAGGAGAAACTGGGCACGGTGGAACATTCCTGTAATCCCAGGAAGTGGAGGCAAGAGGATTTTAAGTTCAGGGCTAGCCTGGGTTACACAGTAAGTTCCAGAACAGCCTGAGTTACAAACAAATAACAACAAACAAACATACAAACAAGAATGAAGCAGGATCCTTGTTTCAATCCACACAGAGATATGAACTAAATGTGTCTCTGGCCATACCACCTTTGAATGTGCCTGATCTCGGAAGCTAAGCAGGGCTGGGTCTGTTTACTAGTTGGAATGGAGAAATGACCTCAGGATACATCATAGACAACTGTAAGACCTAAACCTAGAAAACGTATAAATTCCATAAGACCTAATCTTTATGAATTTGGATTAACTGATGGTTGCTCAGATATGATGCCAAACACATAGGTAGCAAAAAATTAGACATCAACAAAATTTAAAAGGTTTTATTTCAAAGGATACTGGCAAGCAGAGTGAAAAGGCTGCTCACAGGATAGGAAAAATATTTTAAATCATACATCTGATAGGGAACTTGTATCTAGAACAGAGAAAGAAATTGTACAACTCTAATCAAAAGACAACCAAATTAAAAGTGGGTGAATAGATGAATGAATAGATATTTTTCTAAAGAAGAACTATAGCCTATAAGCACATGAAAGATATTAGAAATCATTAGTTATCAGGAAAACACAAATAAAAAACCCTAACAAAATGCCACATTAGACATATAAAGATGTCTGGAATCCAAAAGCTATAGTAAGTGTTGTGGATGATGTAGAGAAATGAGAATCTTTATAGACTGTTAATGACAGTATAAAATGCTGCAACCACATGGGAGATAGTCTGGCAGTTCCTAAAATGATTAAATATAACATTGCAACCCAGCAAACGCACTTGGGTATAATCCAAGAGAAATGAAATTACATATCCACAGAAATTTTTTACATAGGTGTTCACAGTAATCAAAATGTGGGAACAACTGAGATATTCATCTCCTGATGACTGGAAAAGCAAAATGTGGCATATCCATGCAAAGGAAACTGTTCAGCTATATAAAGGAATCAAGGGTGGGTAGGTACTGCGATAGAGAAGAAGCATGAATGTATTTATAGAAAATAATCAGAATAGAAAAAAAAAATCTTGGCAGCAGAACGTAGAGGAGTGTTCTGCAGAGGAAGGAGTGGGGATAACCTGGAAATGGTTGCACATGGGAAAGGGTCTTGTAAGGTGGTGAAAGTGCTTTGAAATTAGAGAGCAGTGGTGGTTGCACAGCTCTGTGGATAACTGAATCTCAGCCAACTGTACACTTTGAAAGGATGAACTGTATGACAGGTGAATCATGCTTTAGAAATAGGTTATTTTAAAAAGTTGTACAGTCAGGTATGGTGGCATATGTCTTTAATCCCAGCACTCGGGAGGCAGAGGTAGGAGGATCACCATAAGTTCAAGGCCAACCTGAGACTACATAGTGAATTCCAGGTCAGCCTGGGCTAGAGTGAGACCCTACCTCGGAAAACAAAGAAGCAAACACAAGTTGTAGGGACCATGACCATCCACATATATGTTATACAAAGACCATACATTTTCACGTCTGCCTTTCCATGTTTCTATTTACATGAGATGTTACATAATTTTCCTTGTGCCAATTATTGATTGCATATCAGTCATACTGATGCCAAAGTAAAAATAACCTTTACTTGATTTAATTAGACTTACTCATTTCCTGCTTTACAAATGTAGCCTGAGAGGCAGAGAGGAGAATTCTCTGTGGATATTATATTTCTAATGAACACCATGTGAGAATTCCTTGATTGCATCCTGCTACTACTGCTGACTCAATCTGGGCTTTCCTATCAAGTCAAATGGCTGAGTGCTAGAAAGCACTTCCTCCCTTTGGCTCCTGCTTCTTCCCCACCTCTGCTGTCACTGTGTCACCGAGCATGAGGAACACTAGAAATTCAGGCCATCATAAGGTTGGAAAAAATGTGTAGAAGATCTGCCTAAAAAGTGAAGTTTTTTAACCAGTTTCTTCTGTAATAACCCTTCATATTTTCATTAAATTCTGATCTGCAGAGTGAATCAATGCAGTGACGTTGGGAGATAGGAAATGATAAAGTTAATACACACTGACCTCAGTCTCCAAACTGATGTTATATAATGACTCCGAATTACTATACTGAACATTTTTTTTCCATGCACAAACACATAGAATTGATTTTTTCCACTGCACATATACAAGTTTGCATGTAGTACGCCAAAAGTTCTTTAAAAACGATATTAAGCCACACTTATGTACGTGTGATAAGAACAGGTTTTGGCCTAAAAAGAGTGCCACAGTTTTAGGAAACACTATCTTTGTTAAAAGTGAAAGTAGACCCGGTGATAGCTCTCTTGATTTTGTGGTATCAGAGCTAAAAAATCGAATTGTAATTAGTTACATAGGTGGAACTTGTACATTATTCAAAGCCTTTTACCTGGAATGCAACTCTTATTTATGACTGATAATTATTGAGGGCATTATGAATCATTTAAATTCTTGTAAGTTGCAATTTCAATTATTTTTTATTACTTAATTTTGCCAAATGGGTAAATTATAATAAGGAAGAAATTAAGTAAAAGAACATGTAAATAGGAAAGTAAATCTCACTTCTACATTATGTCCATGGGACTACTTAAAAATGCTTTCAATCCTGGCTTTTTTTTTTTGTTTGTTTGTTTCAACAAAATCTGTATAGCCGTGGGAATATGAACATTATTCATCCCATATATTAAAACCCAAACAAATATGTGCTGAGAATCATGAACACAGGCATTTTGGATAATACAAATCTGGGTAAACAAATATACTTTGTATAAGAAAATCTTATCCAAGTTTAATACTGTATTTGATGAAACACCTGAAACTTTGGTAATTAGGCAAATGACATCTCTTGCTGGTCAAATTTCTTAAGAGGATAATTCACTGATTTCTGCTAGAGAAAAAATACTTATGAAAATATATTGCATTTACCTGTGAAGTGGGCAGATTATATAATATTGTTTATCTTGAAGCTGGAAAATTCTTGAGCAGAGTTACAGTTTACTAATAATTTTTTCCCTAGATACAGTTTCCTAATGCTACTTTGAACTCTCAAACAATATCAGCACATTCAGAAAGTACATAATACTCAAGAAAAATATAAAAAGTGCAGCATATTTCTAATTATCAATAAACAATATAGGAACATTACTTTATCCTTTCTATTGGGAATCATGTGTAAAAAAGTGTGGTTAAGATACTCAAATTGTCTCTCTAATAGACCTTTTCTTTTTTTTATTATTTTTATTTATTTGAGAGAGAGAGAGAGAGAAAGGCAGAGAGCGAGAGAAAGAATGGGCGCGCCAGGGCTTCCAGCCACTGCAAACAAACTCCAGAGGTGTGCACCCCCTTGTGCATCTGGCTAACGTGGGTCCTGGGGAATCGAGCCTCAAACCGGGGTCCTTAGGTTTCACAAGCAAGCACTTAACTGCTAAGCCATCTCTCCAGCCCACTAATAGCCCTTTTCTTGTTAGTATCAGCTGACCATAATACTCACAGCTTGACTAGCTTTTATCCAACCTGATGTCTAGGTCATAATCCAACAAAGTAAAATTTTATTGAAAATAGCTTATTATAATTAAATCAGTGTATTACCCTTGTAAAAAATCTCAAGTTTCTCTTTCATGACCAATGTAGCCTTTATGGTTTCTTCTTGTCTTGGCTCTCTTGCCTCATGCATAGACTGACATATCTCATTGTTTCATCTCATTGTATTATTATTTATCTTATCACTGCAGGAACCATTTTAATTACTGTAGTCATAGTTATTTTGAAGCAGTAACCTTCTCATTGCTGGACTGAAGACATCCAATAAGAAACAGCTTCTATAAGGAAAGGGTTTACTTCTGGCTTACAATTCTGAGAAGTTTCATCATGGCAGGGAAAGCATGACAAAGCAGTCAGGTAGGCATCACGTGATCTCTGTCACATCAGCATGGAGAAAGCCTGAAGAGTAAGATCCTGACACAGGGTAGGGACCTGGATGAGAACATCCCAAGGTCCACAGCTAGTGATAGACCTCTTCTGCCAGAGCTCTACCAGCTGAAGATCAATTATTCACCTGAATCACAAACACACAAGGCTATAGGGACATTTCACATTCAAGCCACCATCATATAACTCAAAATTTGATTGATAGAATTTGAGTTACTACCAAATAACTAAAAGTTACTTTATCTATTCATGATAAGCCCCACAAGTTTTCTGTGAGACAGTAGGGTTCCTGTGAAGCAGCAGGGCTCCTGTGAGGTAATAAATAGAGTTTCAGTGAGGTAGTGGGGTTCTGGTGAGGTGGGAGGGTTTTGTGAGGTAGTAGAGATCCTGGGAGGTAGTAAAATTTCAGTGAGGTAGTAGGGTTCTATAGGGTTCCTGTGAGGTAATAGGTTTTCTGCAAGTTAGTAGAGTTCCTATGAAGTCGTAGAGTTTCTGTGAGATATTTGTGTTCCTGTGAGGTAGTAGGGTTTCTGGGAGGGAGGGTTCCATAGGGTTCCTGTTAAGTAGTAGGGTTTCTGTAAGGTAATAAGGTTCTTGTGAGGTAGTAGAGCTTCTGTGAGATAGTAGGGTTTCTGTGTGATAGTAGGGGTCCTGTGAAGTAGTCTGGTTCTTGTGAGGTAACAGGGTTTCTGTGAGATCATAGGGTTTTATTTTGTGGTAGTCAATCTTGACTGTCAGCTTGATTGACTCAGGAAGTATCTAGGAGGTGATTCAAGCATACCTCTGCTTGTCCATGTGAGAATGATTCCAGAGATCATTAGACATTCATGAGGCTCTGACCTAATGAGTAGTTTAATCCATTGGTGGATTCAGAATTTAAATAGATTATTGGGAGGTGGTAGACTTGTGGAAGTTAAGGCCTGGCTGGAGTTGGTTGGTCACTGGGGGTTGGGAGATGGTGTTCTTAGGCACGTATCTTGCTCTGTTCCTGTCTGCCATGATGTGAACTAATCTGTCACAACCTTCCCTCCATGACGAAGCAAGTCCTCTGAAACAGTAAGCAATGTAAATCATTCTTCCCTTCAGTTGTTCTGGTCAGGTGCTTGTTCAACGGACAAGAAAAATGAGCTATTATACAGTGTGGCACAGTGTGGACATTTGAAATTATCTAGGTAGTTAGTGAAACTTTAGGAAAATCATTTCCTGGGCTGAGGAGATTTCTCAGTGGTTAAGGCACTTGCCTGCAAAGCCTAACAACCTGGGTTTGATTCCTTAGTGCCCATGTAAAGCCAGATATTCAAAGTGGCACATGCATTTAGAGTTTGTTTGCAGCAGCTAGGGGTCCTGGTGTGTCCATTCTCTCTCTCTCTCTCTCTCTCTCTCTCTGTGCTTGAAAATTAATTAATTCAAAATTCAAAATTATTTCCTTTTCACAAAATGCTCTTCCCCTTTCTGGGCCGGTTGGCTATGTGTGCTTGTAGAAATGCCCTAAGGGTCTGAAGGCGGTGTGGCATGCCCCACTTCTGTGCTGCTGTGGTTGGTGCCATCCAGCTGGTGCTAGATATGCTGAAGTGATTATATTCCCTCCGACCTCTGCAGTCACTTCTCTTCACAGCCTCCTTGACACCGCACAGTGCTCATCTGTTTTCTTTTTCTCTTTTGGCTTGTCTTCCCATGAATCTAGTTTTCAAACCATCCTTTCCTTGCTATTGAGCCAATCAAGCACAAAGTCCCTTTCAGCCTATTCCTGTTTTGTGACTAAGATCACAAACGGTGGTGCTTTTTGGCCTCCTTTGACCCTTGCTCTTTTTACCACATCGCTCCTTCTGCAGCCTGCACTGGCGTGGACACAGAGTGGCTACAGCAGCTCCAGACATAACACAGCAAACCTCAGTGTCTGCAAAAGTGTGTCTCCCTTCATAGAAGTCTACGAACGGCCTGGGGAGATGGCACAGTAGTGAAAGGCTCTTGCTCTGCAAGTCTACTAGCTGAAGTTTGGATCCCTAGCACCCATGAAAAGCCAGATGCAAAGTGGCTCATACATCTGTAATCCCATGTGTCTTTGGCAATGGGAAGTAGAGCCAGGAGAATCCCAACACTCACATGCCGGATAGTCTGGCATTCCCACTGGCCAAGGACAAGAGAGTCTTTCACAAACATGGTGAGGGGACCAAAATCAAAATCCTGAGCTTCTCCTCTGAGCTTTACATGTGTTCTCTGGCACCTGTGTACACACACACACACACACACACACACACACACACACACACTGCACGTACACACACACATATACAACTTTAAAAAAGAGCCTTAGAAAACTCTCATATGGTCATCCTAGCAGATTTGCACTCATATTTTAATTGTGATAAGTACATTGTTGAACCCATTAGGCAACCAGTTACTGGGAAGAGAAACAAGGTTTTCATGACTGGCTTAGAATACACAGCTTATGCTGGGTTGGGGAGAAACACAACTTCCTGTGAAACACAGGGACACAGATTTTCCACAGAATCAAAGTTCTGTTAATGAGAAAAACACTGGGATAGGATTGGCTGTAGCAGAGGTCATCTGCATCTGCTGCAGAAATTAAGCCTTTGATTGTCCGTCTCATGAAGCCCAGGTGATGGAGATCACACTACATCCACAAACGCCTTCTACCAGACCAAACTATCAAAGTATTCATTTTATTCCTCCAGCAGTTATTGATGTAACACTTATTGACATAGTAAATTTTACCTTTTAGAGTCAATTATATTCATGTGCGTATGTTCTTTTTCCCCCAGCTGGTTGCCCAGTGACTATTTTGGCTGGTGGAAATCAATGCAAGTTCTGTCTAGAGGCTGTGTCTGTAACCATGCTTCTAATCTCAGTTGTACTTCTTCACACAGAACAGAAACTGGCCCTAAGCATCAGACAAAGCTGTTGACTGGTCATGTGCCATCCCCTAAGCCAGAAGCTGCAAATTGCCAGATGGGCCTTCTCAAGTCACAGACATGCAATTTCAGCATTACAATGATTGTACTTAATTGAAAACTTATTAATACTGAAAAGGTAGGAGATAAGTAAAATCTTTATTCCCACATCTTTTGAAATACCTGATGTGTGAAAACACTGTGCCCATACTCTTTGGAGCATGGACTGGCAAGGCTGCCCAGTGCTAGCAATTTAGAATGGAACCTGGGCTAGCTACCCTGCTCCTCCATGCTGCTATTGGTACTGGGTTCCCCTTAGAACATTTTATTTATTGAAGGCACCTGTCCAGTTTCTTTCTTATTTATATTTGACATTGCTTGCAAATAATTCTATATATTGCTTCTTTCTTAATATTTTATTGGGAACTTTACTCTATGAACATACTACATATTGGTCATATTCCCATTGGGTTATACCTTTGTGTTCCCTCTGCCCTGCTCCCATTCCACTGAGGGTCTCTTCCTGGGGTTGTTTGTATTCACTGTTGGGTCATGAATGCACCAGCCCATCTCTGTGGGGATGGGGGACAATGTCTCACGGAAGCAGCTCTCATGGTGCTAGAAAGTGCTCTGAAAACCGCTGGAGAATAATGATCACCTATAGTATGACCAAGCAGTGGACCCTGCAAGCTACTCAACTAGCTGGGCAAGATAGACACACTGGTGCAATAGTGGCACACAGGTTATGGGGGTAATCATATGCTCTCTGATCGGCTATGAGGCCCACTCTGTGGGAGCCAATTCATACTTGGTACTGAGAACCAAGTCAAAAGTGTATAGCTTGGAATGATACAGATCCTAAAGGGAACCTCCCACTGTTCTTTGTCTGAAAGGAGAGGTTATGATCACAAAAATAAATAGTCTAGGGGTGGAAAGATGGCTTAGCTGTAAAGGTGCTTTCCTGAGAAGCTTAAGGACTCATGTTCAACTCTCCAGGTGCCACGAAAGCCAGACACCCAATGTGATGCAAGTGTGCACGGTTGCACATGCACACAAGATGGCAATTTGAACACCAATTCTCTCTGTCTCTCTCTAATAAAAAATTAATTAAAAAAATCTACATGTCTATGATTATCTCCTTTGAGCCATGCTGCCTTTTTAATTTCTAAAACAATCTCTGGACTATTCTTTTGAATACTTTCAGTTGTCTTTAAATAATGCTTTGAGCCTCTGTAACATAGAGATTGCCAATGCCCATCACATGCAACCTCCACCTGGCCACACTTCAATGTCAAAACCCCTGCCTCCATGACTTTAATCAGAAAACTTCCTCTGTCTGGAACACACATGTGAAAATCTGAATAATGCAACTTCTCATCCTCAAGGAGGTCCTTCCCTGTGGAATCTGTGGCTATGTCAGAGGACAAAGTAGATTTTTCAGGCATGATATAAAGATTTTAGCATAGGGATCTTATTCTGTAATACCAGGCACACCGGATGTAAGCACAGTTTCTTTACAACTGGTGATCAGATTAGGACATGATGCCAGGGTGAGGTCATCACAAGGGAAGGAGCACCAGGGATGCCTTTAAACACTGCAGGAGGTGAAGAGTGACATCTGAAAGGAGCCAGACCTACTGATTTTGTTGTTTCACTTTAGCTTCCTAAAACAGATGCTAGCCTGAAGGTAGTAAGTTTGCATATTGGAAAGTGTCTGTACCTATAGCTATTTGGTAGAACTGTGTTACTACACACACCCCCTCTCTCTCTCTTTGCTACCTTTCCCCTGGGGGAAAAGAAAACACCCTGGATTAACAAACCAATGCCTAGGCTCTTGCTGATTCTGTGTGTATGTGTGTCTCTGTTTCCACGTTAGGTGGAAAGCTCATTGATGGGGGGAGACCTTTGTGAGTTAATGTTGTGCTTTTCCTAGGACATAAGTATACACAAACATAGATAGAAGTTATAAAATAAATGTTGAGTGAAAGTATGGAGGGAAGACTGGGGCTATTGGTAACTAAAATGGCCATGGGCAACAAGTGTAGATAGGCTAAGAAGATGCTTGAAGAGTGATGTGTGTACACTTTGGTATCTTAGCATTTAAATGCATCTCGATTTGCATTGGCTTGATGACCCCATGGGAAAGAGGTAGATGTACAGGAGGGAAGAACTTATCCCAAACAGAAAAATCAGAACCCTGCTTCCCTTGCATTTGAACATGGGGTGGACTATGGAAAGTCTACACTGAAGAAGTAGGGGTGGAAAGTTCACTCACTGAACTTTAAATTCTACTGCTATCGAGTGTTCTCTATATGCTGTGGACTATGGAATAATAAAGGCCTTTTTTTTCTTGTTTGATTTTTGTTTCCAGAATGCTTCTTCACTCTAGAAATTGTAGATACCCTTAGCAAATGAGGTCAAGACAATCTTTCTTTGTTTCTGTGACACACATTAGAGTGTGTTACAGCTGTCTACTTGGACAAAGTGCTATTTCAGTGCAACTTAGATATTGGCATCCAAGCAGAAAGTCTCCAGGGAAGGTTACACATTTGCATAGTGTCACTGAAGGTTTGTGTTCTTGTATTAACTGACAGCAATGGGCAATGACAGGATGCCAGGCAGCTGTGTTGATGGCAGAGCATCTGAAAATAGAGAGTGCATGTTTTTTTTCCAGATGACATCAGCCTTCAATTATGGGAAGATGAGAGGACATCTGAAGAAAGGGGAGTGAGGGAAGATGGGAAAAGAGCCACGTAGAGTCAAGATGACACCAAGCATTGAACAAAAGAATATAGAAAAGGATTTAACTATGTTTGATTTTGAATAACAGAAGAGTAAAATGTAAGCACTTTATGTAAAGGATTGACAAATAGAAGAGATGGCTCAGTGGTTACAGGCAATTGCTTACAAACTCTGATGGCCCAAGGTTCAGTTCCCCAGTACCCTTGTAAAGCCAGATGCGCAAAGTGGCACATGTGTCTGGGGTCTGATTGCAATGGCAGGAGGCCCTGGCATTCCCATTCTCTCTCTCTTTGCAAATAAATAATCAATAAAAATATTTTTAAAAATGAATGATTGATAGAAGCAGAGAACAAGTGGATTAGGATTAGGTTAATATTCTTTTAGCCATTTCCCCATGTCAAGGTAAAATCCTGGTTTTGTATGTTTAACTGGAAAGCAAGTACTCTTATTCTCTGACCCTGCATTGGTCCACAAGACCATGCAATCTATGTGTTATTCTTTGTGTCCATCTCAGTGAAGAATTCAGTCCTTGGTCTAGTCCTTTAAGTGAACATACATGGTGTGTTAACACCTTAGAATGTGACCTAAGGCATCATTCAGTACTTCACAGAGGATGTGGTTTGTACTTGTGGGGTGGGGATGGTGATGATTACATCACACAAATTGCTTGCTATTTCTATTCTCAAACTCCAAAACAAAGGGTCTTCCAATTAATTGGATCTGCCAATGTTTGAAGACAGATATGATGGTCTATTCTACTTATGTTCCCCCCTTGGGTTACAGCCTGCTCTTCAGTGGCTCATTGTCTTGGTGGGACTTCCCAAATGCAAACTCTAAGATGAAGACTCACAAATGAACGATTTCTTTAAGGATCTCCCATGAGAAATTAGAAAATGAGTGCAGGAACTGAGCACAGATGAGAACAAGGTCAAGCAAAAATGCACTCTCATGTAAAGTCCTAGATGGCACCTGAGCCTGTGGCATGTAAATGACACATCATAGTTTATGAGTTGAGACAGGACAGATGGGTGTCTATGATCCACCATAATTGATCATCAGACAAGTGCTTACCCACAGGGCTATACTTGAAAGTGTCTCCTTGTATATTTATAAGACTCCAGTGACCTGTGAGCAGCCTCTCAAAGCGGTACTCCTGTGGCCCCAGGGGCAGGTGCACAATGAATCTGAGGAGCAGGGCAGTATTGAAATAGGAACAGGGAGTGTGGTGTTTTGATTCAGGTGTCCCCCATAAACTTAGGTGTTCTGAATGCTAGGTTTCCAGCTGATGGAGATTTGGGAATGAACACCTCTTAGAGGTAGTGTATTCTTGGGGGCGGGCTTATGGGTGTCATAGCCAGTTTCCCCTTGCCAGTGTTTGGCACACTCTCCTGTTGTTGTTGTCCACCTTATGTTGGACAGGGGGGGTGATGTCCACCCTCGGCTCATGCCATTGTTTTCCTCTGCCATCGTGGAGCTTCCCCCTTGAGCATGTAAGCCAAAATAAGCCTCTTTTCCCCACAAGCTGCTCTTGGTCAGGTGATTTCTACCAGCAATACATGCCTGACTGCAACAGGGAGCCAGTAGCATCTTGGTTGAACAGTGATAATTGTCTGCTTTACTTGTCAAATTTTTCTTCCCAAATACCGAATCTTCTCTCCAGGGAGAGTATTTGGTGGCAGAGTCCCTCTCTCTGATTTCATTTCTATTGCTCTTCACCAAAAGATTTCCCTGCTCCCGATGGTCCATCATCAAGGCGCAGGTCATCAGGATGTGCTGTCTGCAGGAGCTCTTCATAACTCGTGACTGCTTTTGAGTACTTAGTCTAAACTGATTTTAGTCCTGTATCCCAAAGCGCTGAGTTATATTTCTTTTGTCATCATTGTTGTTTTTCCATCTTTAACCTATGAACTCAGTGGTTTGGGGTAACATCTTGTCAAAGTGCTGTCCATTCATGAACACTCTGGGTTTCATCCCTACTGTGCATTAGTGAGATTCCCCACTGATGGTAATGGTAAACAGGGCAGATAGTGTTTATTTAGTGCTGTTGAAAGAAGGTTTCACTTTGGTCCTGAGAAACAGAAAGTGTTATCTTCTTATAGCTGAGAAAACTGAGGCCAAGTAGAAAACAAAAGTAACCATATTTTCCCAACAGTCCTTTGGTTCTTTCAATGTATGACACTGGACTCGTCATATCTAAAATCTGATGCCCTTTCCCCTTAGATCACCGCTCAGCACTATCTCCTGGGGAACTGACATTTGAATTTCATAAAATTGGATGAAATTAAAGGCAAATACTTATTTGTGCTTTTCAAGACCAGTCGTGGGTTGCCCGCTTTAGCAATGAATGCTGGTGAATGAAAAGCCATCCTTCATTCCCATGTGCCACCTATTAAGTGGTAGTAAAAGGAATAGCTGTTCTTGTTTGCAACCTAATGCTTTTCTTTGAGTCACTGTTTTCTGTCCTCATTAGAGGCTCTTAGCATATCACAAGGGTGTTTTACAAATTACTCTGGGAATCCAAAGAGCAAACCCAAGCACATTTTGATGTTTCCACAATGAGGCTAGCTAGTCCACTTGTTAAGTAGATACAGCACTACGCCCCACCCCCCAATGTGCTCCACACAGATGAGCTTCCCGATGTCAGAGTCCCCCGTGCGCCCGCCACTTCTCTGTTAGTCTAACTTCTTTACTGCTGGGGTGCTAGAAGAGCATGTGTTGTCCACACAGGGATCAGTCTAGGCTGCTTTGAGTTTCTCCTGGAAGTCTAGATTAAACCAGTTCTAGGTTGTTTTCATTTTCTTTTCCAATTCCAGACCTGACGTGGTTTCATCTGATTTTCCCTGTGGGAGCTTCATTTGTTGCTGTCTTATGATGATCTGGTTATATGATCAGGTAACATTAAACATGGATCCACTCTGAAGCCCCACTGGTCCATTCCATTGTCTGAGATACTGAGATACTGGGACATATGCCCATGATGGCAGCCTAGTGACAATAAATAAATAAATAAATAATACACCCTTAGGTCCTCACTAGCTTATTCCACTGTACAAGAAATTTAGGTATAGACTCACAAGATGTTCTGGAGGCAGAATCATCTGTATTGGGAAAGATTTTGCGTGTGATAGACAATCACCTCTAGAAGCGTTCAACAGTTAAGCCGTGGTGTAACCACAGGTGCAATGCTTTGTTATTCTCAGACTTAACCAATGACCCTGACAAATAGCAATGTGGTGAAAACTAGAGAGCAGTATAACATTTAGAAAAAGAAATATACATGTATAATTTTTTTTCTCTAGCCCAGGCTGACCTGGAACTCACTCTGTGCGTCTGGGCTGGCCTTGAACTCACAGAGATCCTCCTCCCTCTGCCTCCCAAGTGCTGGGATCAAAGATGTGTGCCATCACACCTGGATCATGTATAAAATTTTATAACATCCCTTGAAGTTTATTTCAAGATTACATATATGTCCATGTACTAAGAAGGATGGTGTGTGAGACGTGTTTTACGTACGTAAAAGTAGGTGACTAGAATAGGGAAGGGAAATGGGAGAGGAGCTCGTGATATAAAGACAATCGGAGATAAAAATCAAGTACATGTTAGGCATGGTGGTATGCCAAGAGTCTGTGTACCTGAAATGGAGATAAGGCAGATAGAGGAGAAAAGAACAAATGTATCAGTGAAGCAGGGCCTTCTGGGTGGTCCTGAGCTGCCATCCACACCTCAGTGACCTGCAGGGCAAATTATCAATTTTTGATCCCTAAGTCCTGCCGTTCTTCACTTACTCATTCACTTAAGCCATAGAAAACTTCCCTTCAGAATTATTTAGATGACAACACTTGGGAGTACAACAGCTAGTTTCACTAGAAACAGCCCAAGAAATTTTAGAAATCCAGAAATAAATCTAATAGCTCTTTCACCTAAGTCTCCAAAAAAAAAAAAAAATCACATAAAATCTATTGACTACATTTCAACTTGTAGTCAGAGTTGCATTTTCTTCTTAACAGAAGAATCTATTTTTTAAAATATTTTTATTTATTTGTTTGAGAGAGAGAGAGAGAGAAGGAGAAAGGTATATAGCGAGAGGATGAGTGCACCAGGGCCTTCAGCCACTGCAAACTCCAGACACATGTGCCACCTTGTGCATCTGGCTTATGTAGGTACTGGGGAATCAAACCTGGGTCCTTAGGCTTTGCAGGCAAGTGCCTTAACCACTTAGCTATCTCTCCACCCCAGAATCTATGTTTTAAAAATTATTTTGATATACTATATCACATTAATAACTGGAAAAAACACCAAAAGATCCTATTAGTCAATAAAAAGGCTAATGAAATGAAGAGATAGTTCTCAAAAGAAGAAACACATTGGTTAACAAATATATTTTTAAAAATGTTCAATATTCATAGACTTCAAGGAAATGCAAATTAAAACCACTTTGAGATTCTATCTCACCCAAGTCATAATGGCGGGTTATGATCAAAACCTAATGATAGCAAACACTAGTTGTGAGGAGAAGGGAATTCTTCTTCACTGTTCTTGGGAGTGTAAACTGGTACAGTCACTGTGTTAATCAGTGTGAAGGCTTCTCAAAAAGTTAAAAATCAGGGCTGGAGAGATGGCTCAGTGATTAAGACACTTGACTGCAAAGCCAAAGGACCCAGGTTTGACTCCAAAGGACCCATTTAAGCCAGATACACAAGGTGGTGAAGCATGCGTCTGGAGTTTGTTTGAAGTGGCTGGAGGTCCTGGTGTGCCCATATTCTCTCTCTCTCTTTTTATCTCTCTACCTCTTTCTCTCTCAAATGAATAATAAAAATAAAAACATATATTTAAAAAAGCTAAAAATCAAATACCATATGTTGCAGTCAGCTCTATATTGCTGGGCTGAACATCCAACCAGACACAGTTGATGGGAGGAGTGGGTTTATTTCACGCTTACAGATGCAGGGCAAGTTCCATGAATAGCCAATGAAGCTAGATACCTTTCATAGGTTCAAGCAGACAGAAACACCCAAAATAGCCAGCACCAGAAACAAGCACAAACTGCTAGAGCTCAAATTGCTCTCTCCACACCTTTGGGCTGGAATCCAGGATCTACCCTAGTGATACCTTCTCCAGCAGCCTGCTAGAGACTTAAGCAGGATGCTTAGTCAAAAATACCTGAGGCTGAGGGGGCATGAAGTCACATTCCAGCCATCACACCATTTCACTGAGCTGTACTACTCCTGGGCCCATGTAACGGCTCCTGTACGTTACGGTGGAGATACGTGCACATCTGTGTCCACTGCTGCTCTATTCACATTAAGTGGGAGAAGAAATCAAACTGGATGTCCATTAGCTAGTAACTGGATAATGAAAATATGGTGCATATATGCAATGGAATTTTATTCAGCTATAAATAAAAATTAAATTATGTAGCCGGGCGTGGTGGCGCATGCCTTTAATCCCAGCACTTGGGAGGCAGAGGTAGGAGGATCACTGTGAGTTCGAGGCCACTCAGAGATTACATAGTGAATTCCAGGTTAGCCTGGGCCAGAGTGAGACCCTACCTCGAAAAACCAAAAAAAAAAAAAAAATTAAATTATGAAATTTGCAGGAAAATGGAAGAAACTGAAAACTATTATCCCAAGTGTGGTAACCAGAGCCCAGAAAGACAATGATTGCATGCTGCCTCTCATATGTGGATCCTAACTTTGATATTTGCATATATGTAAATAAGGGGATGTGAGAATGGGATTACTGCTGTGAAAGTAGATTGGAGACCATTAGATGTAAATGTGAGGAAGGTGCAAAATGTCACATGTGGGGTGAAAACCGAAAGGACACTATCATGGGGGTGGAGGGCACAGGGGAGAGAATGTGGATGGGGAAAAGAGAGGGCAGAAGGAAACAAAGACAAATCCTGTTTCAAACTTAATTGAATGAAGCCTAATTCTTTGTATGCTAATAAAAATTGTCCTGATATGAGTGTCCACCTATGGTGGATACTGAGCCGAGGAGCAGTTTTGCATTCTCTGAGGCACACCTTCATTCTTCACTGCCTTTTACACCTGTCACGCCAGAAACCAGCAATCTACTTGAGTGCGAAGTCACACCTAGTCTATATTTTCTCCTAATGACTCTGCTGTCACCTTGCATTGGAAAGGAGATGTTGACTGACAGAGGTGCCCAGAGCCTCTTCTGATGAAAGGCTATTGGCAACTGTTATAGGAAATGGGAGGTTGTAGATTTCTTTCCAGACAGGAAACAGATGCAGAGACCAGTCATGCTTGAGATTTGAAAAACAAAAACAAAACACAATTTACAAATTTCCTGTCAAAATTCTGATGCTTTTAATGTCACTTGATTGCTGGTAAAGTCTAGAGTCTAAGAAAGTTACACTAAAACAGAAGATAGTGAGAATGCTAGTTATATTTACTTAATCCTTGAGATGACATTGAAGGGAGTTTAGCATTGTATCTGAGGTATATTTATTTTAGAGTTTGCTACATTTAAGGATGGAGAGGCTTGGGGACTGAGAGAAGATAAGACACAAGAAACATCTGATGTACCTACCTTCTGTCTGCAGGACTCTCTCACCATCCACCTCCACCTCTACTTTTGCCTTGGCTGTTTTTTTTTTTTTCTTTTTCTTTTCCTACTTTGTTTAGAAAAGCAAATCCGGGTCCTAGTGCTTGGCTGGGTTTTGAGAAAGCATGGAGCTGGTCAGGTTTCTTGCTGAACCTAGCAAAGAAGAACTGAACTCCATAAAGACAAGAAACACAAATAATGCCATTATTCAGTAATGCTGTTATTCTGTCCAAAAAGCATCCTTCAGTTTGTTCATGGGTATCTTTTGACTATGAAGTGACTCTAAAAATTCATCTTCAGTTCTTCCTAAAGATTGTACCTGAGGTGATCACCCTGTTACTTATAAAGAAAAAGTTACCTATGGATTTTAAAATTAATATACACATGTATCTGCCTATAATTGTTTGTATTTCTATATGCGAGTAGATTTATAAGCACACACACACACAGTTGTTAACATTTGCTCATGTACTTGTATATCTGAACACACACTCATAGGACACATGCACATGCATGTACACATTCTATACACATAACTTTCAACTACTGAAACTTGGCTCGAGTAAAAATAAATACATGTGGAAGGTTTTGGTACTGTCCTTTAGGTTTAAGAAGGTGAGGGTGATGGATCCACTTTGCTTGGACCACACGTCTTTCATGTCTATGATGTGGCTTCCTGTTCTGCTTGGTAGCTAGCTCTCTTCAGAGTCCTGGTTTGGTTGATAAATTACATGGTTTCTATGCTTTGATCTCTTCCCTTTCAGTCGCCTAGCAAGTAGATATTACATTGAAAACAAGTCTGAGACCCAATTTGGCCATATATGAAAACTGCATTAGCAAGGAAGCACAAAAGCAATCAGAGGGCCTGCTCTGAAAGCTTGACAAAGGCCACTCTTTGTTCTCTGAGGCCTTGCGGCAACACCTTGCCTATGGGTCTTACATGGCTGAAAGCATAAATCACTCTGAATGCTCTCTTTAAGAACATGTAATACAAGATTTCAAATGCAAACCTACAGACAAAACAAGTATTCACTTAGAAAGAGCAAAGGAAGTAGGGCAATTCACACATTATGGAGCTGACAGATGCCATAGAGGACACATAGCTAGGATAATAGTGGGACACCCTGGCTCAGTGCTTTAGTACTTTTTTCCCCCAATATCTTTTTTCCCTCCCTAAATAGTTTGGTTATTCCATCATGTAATGACAAATTATATTTAACTTATTGTTTTACTTCTTTTTTGTATAATTTCTTTATTTTCAAACAGAGTAAGCGCGCGCGAGAGAGATAGAGAAAGAGAATGAATGAATATGAATGGGCATGCCAGGGCCTCTTGGCACTGCAAGTGAACTCAAGAAGCGTATGCCACTTTGTGCATCTGGTTCTACCTGGGTGCTGGAGGTTTGAACCCAGGCCTCAGGCTTTGTAAACAAGTGCTTTTATCTGCTGAACCATCTCTTCAGACGTGGTTTACTGCTTTTTAAAATTTTTTCTTAGATATTCTATTTACAATGTTCTACCTGCAAAATCACACGCCTTTGTACATAAAATTATGGTTCTAGAGCAGCAATACTCATTTTCCTAGTCTTTTGCTATTTATTATATTATCATTATATTTCTTTGCATGTTATAAACCACCATGTAACTTATATGATAGTATTATCTTGTGATAATTTTATTTTTAATGTTATTATCTCCTTAGTATTATCAGATAGTGTGACTATCACGGCTGTTTTTGTGTGTGTGGTGATCTAAAATGTCTGAATTCATTATAATGCCTATGTTATTAATTTATATTAATACTCTAGTTAAACACTTCCTTGAACATGTAACTAGTATTGGAGGCAAACTGAGGATTCTGCACATCAGATACAAGCTCTTTGAAAAGCCAACAAAACACTCTGGGAAGATGGTCAATCACAACCTTAACTGCATTTGTTTTTTAGAGCCAGGGTCTCAATGTGTAACCCTGGCCTAGAACTCCCTATGTAGACAAGACTGGCCTCCAATTTTCAGGGATCTTCCTGCCTCTGTCTCCCAAGTGCTGTGATTATGCCCAGCTTTATCTGTATTTTGAAACGAAGCTTTCAGATATTGTTATCTAATGTTGGCTTTGAGGTAGATTACAATAGATGTGTTATGAAGTCACTCCGACTGAGAAATTTGCCATACTTACGTCCACACAGGATTTTCAGGAAATATTCACTCTTTTCCCCCAAGGGAATAGTTTTCCTCACATTGTATTGGCATTTTGTCCAAATCTGATTCAGCACCCACTGGTAGTCCACTGTTTTCTGTCAGATCTGAGCCAATTCCAAGTGAGATGAGCCCAGCTTGAGCCAAAAGGTCCTCATCTTGGGTTTTCACCCTTCAACTCAAGCATTCAAGCTCAGCCATTTACCTCTGTCCAATGAACGTTGGTAACTGTTTCGCTGTTCATTTTGTCAGTGAAGAAACAGCCCTGTCCATCTCGTGTTGGATGTTTTAGGCTGTCCACCTGTTTGCTGGCTACACCACTGACCTTCCTTTGGGGTCCAGCCCTGAGGTCTGCATGGCCTGGAAATGGGGCCCACAGGCCAGGAGGCGGCTGTCCAGCATGCTCAGGCTGGGCATGCGCAGCCAGTAGGGCTCCATCTATCTTCGTTCCGGTGAAGGGCAGTTTCTATGGGATACCATTCACTTGAATCAGGTGAATTTCCTCCAACATTTATACATGAGCAGACCTCTCTCTCTCTCTCTCTCTCTCTCTCTCTCTCTCTCTTTGTATCTATAAAGCCTTTATTTTCTTCACCGTTGAAGTGTGTTTTTCCACTGGATATAGAATTTAAGATGGATACTTTTTCTTCAGACATGTAGCTTGCCATTCTATTGTGTTTAGCTTAAATAATTTCTGATGAGAAATCGAAATCGAAATCACTGTCTTTGTCATTTTGCTTTTCTTTAAGTCATATGCCTTTCCTCCTCTGGTTTCTTCAGATTGTGATTTTAGCATCAGTGATGACACAATTGGTTAGATGAGCACTACGTGTCTCTTTGGACTTGGAGTTCTCATTAAGTAGGAAAATTTAGGGCCAATCATTTAATTCTGATGCTTGAAATTCAGTATTTTAATTTCATGTACATTTGAGTTCTCAGTGTTGTACAGTTAGTACCCAAACAGTTCCTTGTTTTGTTCAGGTTTTTCGCTTCTATGACTCAGTTTACATGGCTGCTTTTACAATATCTTCAAGCCACTGTAGTGTCTAGTTAGGTGCCTCATGCATGCGGAAAATCTGTCACTCATGAGTCTGCACCTTTTATTTCTACAAGTTGTTTTTTTTTGAAATAAAGTCACAATGACAGAATGGGTGGACCAGGGTCTCTAGCCACTAAGAATTAGCTCTACATGCACGCATCACTTTGTGCATCCAGTTTTAAGTGGGCACTGGGTAATCAAACCAGGTTTAGGATTTACAGGCAAACACCTTAACTGCTGAGCCATCTCCCTAGCCCCTATTTTTACAAGTTCTATGTCATTATTTTCTACAGATTCAACTTCTTTCCTTTTTAAAATATAGTTTAGTTATTTATTTATTTGAGAGAGAATGCACATAGGTACAATAGGGTCTGTTGCTGTTGCAAACAAACTTCTGACACATGCACCCCTTTGAGCATCTGGCTTTGCATGTGTAGTGGAGACTCAAACGCGGGCCTTCAGGCTTTGCAGACAAGTACCTTTAACCACTGAGCAATCTCTCCAGCTCTGTATCTCTATCTTCATTTTATTCATATTTTTCTTTGTATCCTACTATAATCTTTTTCTTTGGATTAAATTTTTTCTTGCTCACATTTTCTCCTTTGCATGTCTTTGATTTTTTTTTAATTTTTTTTTGTCAGGTAGTGGAGATAATGATATTTTTGAGGCTTGTTCTTAGGCTTTTAGTCTCAAGTATCCCTTATTGTAGGCCTAGGTTAGCCCTTGTTAACGCATGCTCCTTCTGGGGAGTCTACCCATTGCACCAGGGTTTCAATGAAGTCTTAAAATAGCTACTTGGAACTTGGATATCTCCTAGCCCTGGCTGAGCATTGAGAATTATTCAGCTTACAGGTGCCCTGTCATCTTTTTTACTTAAAAGTATGCCAAAGAGATGAAAAAATTTAAAAATATTTTTCTCCCATTATGTTTAAAAACATTTGTAGAAATTGCCTAGGTATTTTTATCAGTTGATACTTTCATTTTTGTTTGTTTTTAAAAAGTTTAATTACACACATAAGAACAAAATATGTTAAGAGTTGAGCTGAATTTTGCTTTGTGTTACTTTATTATATTTTGTTATTCTAGGATGATTATATATTGAGCATAAATATCCAAATTATTTTAGATATTTTCTGAATAAACGATATCTTAAATAAAAATGAATAGTGAATGGGCAGTAAAAAAAAAAAAAAGTATGCCAAAGAGCTTAGAAAGATGGTTTAGATTAACTTGCTTGCAAAACCTGCCAGCTTGAGTTTAATGGTCAATCCAGCCATGTAAGTGGATTCAAAAAATGATGCAAGTATCTGGTGCAGATCAGTAAATTAAAAAATAATATTAAAGAAGATGCTTAATGCCTAATTCTTTCACATAGCACTATCCTCTTCAATATTCTGTCTATAAATTTCAGTTACCTACATGTACTCTCATCTTTTATTGTTAAACTTTCTTATTGATAGTTTTCATCACTGAACATAATGTATTTTGATCATAATCCCCCTCCTATACTTTAAAAAATTTAAATTTATTGATCTTTGTGTGTGCATGTGTTTGTTTGTATATATGCCAGGTCTTCTTACTATTGCAAACAAATGCTGGACACTTGTGCCATTTTTTGCATCTGGCTTACATAAGAGTCTTGGTAATTAAACCCAGGATCATTGTCTTTGCAAGCAAGCACCTCTACTTGAGCCATCTTCCCAGCCCATTCCTTTCCCACTTAACCACTTCTTCTTTTTGACTATTCCTTCTTCTATTTTGGTGTCTTTTTTGCCCTCATTCATTATCCATGTTGAAATGTTGTTGGACCCCATATTGTGTTGTGCTTATGCTGTAACAACAGCTGCTGAGGTCACAGATGCAATGATCACTGTCTGTCTGTAAGACAGCATTCCAAAGACAGAGAGATACTAGCAAGAGTCAGTATGGATATGTCAGGTCTTCCTGCCACTGCAAAAGAACTCCAGATGCATGCACCACACCACTTTGCACATCTGACTTTACATGGGTACTGGGGAATCAAACCTGGGCTCCAAGCTTTACAGGTAATCACCTTTATCCATTAAGCTACCCCCTAGCCCTGGATATAGATTTTTAATCAACTTTTTTTGGGACACAAATTCTCACTATATTGCACACACTAGTTTTAATCTTGTGGTTTCACAGTGATCCTCCTGTCTTAGCCTTCCAAATAGTTGGGACTACAGGCATTTGTCTCTATGCCCAGCTAATCTATTCTCAAAGCTAATAATTAATAACTATTTAGATATATATTGTGGATAGGGTACTTTAACTATTAACAACACCTCCTTCCAGGGTACAAAGATAAGTTAAAGATATTGAAATACACATATATACCAAATTATCATTGTTTAAGTAGGAATACTAACTGTATAATACTGTGAAAAAAGTTGTTTCTTTCAATTCTTTTCTTATAATTACTGTTATTATTTTTTTGTTTGTTTGTTTTGTTTATTTATTTATTTGAGAGTGACAGAGAGAAGGAGGGAGGGAGAGAGAGAGAGAGAGAGAGAGAGAGAGAGAGAGAGAGAGAGAGAATGGGCGCGCCAGAGCTTCCAGCCTCTGTAAAAGAACTCCAGATGCGTGTGCCCCCTTGTGCATCTGGCTAACGTGGGTCCTGGGGAATTGAGCCTCGAACCGGGGTCCTTAGGCTTCACAGGCAAGCGCTTAACCGCTAAGCCATCTCTCCAGTCCTAATTACTGTTATTTTTAATTGGCCTATGCATATACAAATTACTTATACATATGTAATTTTTTATCCCCTCACAAATGATTGCATTTCATATATACTAAACAGTATCTACTTTCATATATCTATACTTGTTTAGGAAAATTTAGTAAACTAACATTGTTTTAACAGTGGTCTATTTTGTTGAATAGATATATCAAAATTTGTTTAAACATTTCCCATTTACAGATACTTATTTTTTATTATTATTTATCATTACAAACAAAAACTACAATTATTTATCATTACAAGCAGTGCAATTAACAGCTTTGTATGCACTGTGTTTTCATGTGCCACAAATTTCATCACACCGTTTGTACAAAGCAGCAATAAAAACATACCCTGGGCCAGGTAATGAACAAGTGATCCTTCAACACAATAGCCTTTTATTGCTGCATAATAATTGCATCTTCCTAGTTCAAATTATTATAATAAGAAACTTTAGGCACAAAAAGTTACTCCCAAACATTAACACTGTTTTGTCATACAGCCCTGCCTCCTCTCTACTGGCTCCATGTGATATTATATGGTAATAGTGTGGTAAAAGTTCTTTTTGTTAAGAAAAGAAATTACATCCTTGCTCTTATTTGATCTCTGGATTAGAAAAAGAAAAACTTGAAGTGAGAACCTTTTCATGGTGTGCAAAAAAAAAAAAAAAAAAAAAAAGAACGTGCTTCCTTTTCAACAAAAACCCAGCTTCTTGTTTGCTTTTCCTCACTTCTTTAATCTACTGTGTAATTCATTAAATTATCTGTTTGCATTCACCTGAGAATTGCACTTCTCTTACCTTTATTTTCTCATCAAATTGGCTTTGGACACCACCTCTGACAGAGGAGCCTCTTGTCTGAATTTTTGTCATGATAGCCACATGTTGATGGGACAAGAATTTTGAGCCACATGTTTTCTTTCATATGAACTGACTGCTGCTCCCACAATGCACGACCCACAATCACTGGCAGAATATCTGCAACCCTACTGAGGAAGGCCCTGGTGGAAGGAGGGCAGGGATGAGGGAAGGGATGATGCCAACTCATGGTGTATCTACTAAGTATGCCCGTAATTCATTAAATAAATAAAAGAAAAGAAATTCATTCTCCCAAGTAATAATTCTGGGTCATAAAGTCTTTTAAATACTTCTCTTGTTCTTCAATTAACATCTTTGTGCATTGAAGAAATTCCCAATGGAAACCTGAAGACATTATTTAAGAATCAGCTTGGATTTTGTAATGTAAAGATTCTTGATAAACACACAAGAAGCTTAAAAAGGAATAATTCTTACCTCCTTGAAACTACAGGTCACTTTGTATGACAATGAAAGTGTAATTTTCTTAAGGTTTAGATTCATAATTATCCTTTTTACCCCTTATCAACTCCCTAGAGAAGACCCCAAGATTACTCTACTTCACAGTGAACCTTTTATAATAACCGCTTCAAACATTTGGAATTGGTAATCTAAAATGTCCTGCGTGAGAGAGAAGTGCAAAGGACCAGCTCTCTGGAGATGGTGTGCCAGATTTGCCGTTTGGGCCACAGCACAGCACATATTGGCAATGGGGAGGGAGGCTGGCCACAGGAAGAAGAAGGAGGAGAAAAGCAGTCCCAAGGTATTTCCTGAAAAGCCCGTGGAGTCACGCGGCTGTGTGAAGAACAGCCTCCTTGCACCAGCACTGCCCCCAGCCTGGAGAAGACTTGGGTTTCACCAGCAGCTATGTTGGCTGGCCAAATAGCTAGAACTGGCTGAACAGAGACTCTGCTCTGAAATCCAGCTCTGTAGCCACGGCCGCCATGCGGACAGAGGTAACTGATGGCAAACAGCCATTCTTGCTTAACACTGATACAATGTCTGCAGCATGCCTTGTGTTGTGGACAATGAGAAATACAACAAACACCAAGATAGCTTGATGCGTTTATGTTGTCAAGTAGACAGTGGCGTGACAGAGCATCAGGCTGTCAGGATGGCCTCGTGAAAGGGACAGCATAGAGTTGCTGAATTTAGTGTTTTTTCTCTCCCTCTTTCCTCTCCAGTGTTTGTGGTGGATGACTCACAACCATAGCTCTGCCATTCTTTAGTGAGCCACACGTTGGAATCACCTGGAGAGCTTTAATAAATAAATACTACTGCTGCTTCTCTCCATAAAGATGCTGATGTCGCCAACTGAGTGCACTCTGCTCATCAGAATGGGTTTCTTTCCAGTGTTTTTGCAAAAAGTGTTATTTATTTATTGGCAAATGTGTGCATGTGTGTGTGTGTCTTTATGGTTGTGCCAGGGTCTCATGCCACCGCAAACGAATGCTTGTCCAGTTTCGAATTGAACCTGGGCCAATAGGTTTTGCAAGCAAGTGCTTTTTAAGCACCAAGCCGTCTCCCCAGCCCCATCCTCAGTGTTTTTTCCACGTTTTGTTTATTTTGTTTTTGACATTTGTATACATATGTTGCATTTGGATCATATGCACTCCATATTAGGCTCCATTATCTTCTCCAGTGCTACTGTACCCCCTCTTCCTCCTAGCTGTACCACTCTGTGTGCCACAGAGGAGAACGACTGCCCCTCCTCCAGCAACCACTAAGTGACATTAGCTCCTCAGGCAGGGGCGTTTTCTCATAAGCCATCCCCTATCCATAACAGAATATTGATTGGCCCCCTTTTGCCCAGGTCTTGTGCAGGTATCCGTAGCTGCTGTGTAGTCATGTGTGCAATGGTCTTGTCATGTGCAGAGGACAAAGCCATAGCCCTCAAGAATTTTAGAAAGAACCATGAGCTGGGGGTGTAAGATTCAGCTGGCAGAGTATGCTTGCCTAGCATACGTGCATCTCTGGATTTGATCCCCACTTCTGCAGAAACCCGGCATTATCGTGTATGCCTGTCGGCCCAGCACTTTGGAGGTAGAAATAAAAGATTTTGGGTGTAACTGCCATGTGCAAGTCAGGCTGTGAACCACGGTATGGTGGTGTTAATGTTGCGTGTTTTTAAATAATTGCTTTTGAAAAGATTACATTTGAAAAACCATGGTCTTTATTCTCATCTTTCTCTCTTATTTTTGTTTTTGCAGCAAAGAGAAAAGTTTTATGAACAAACTCTTACGTTAGTTCATTATTTACTATTATTTTTAGCGTGGTGTGTGGATGTGTGCACCTGTGCTCATATATGTGGAGGCCAGAGCAGGATGTTGAGTATTCTCTTTTGCTCTTCCATCTTATTTCCCTGAGAGCTTCTTGTTTAGGTTAGATGGGATGACCCAGGAGCCCCAGAGATTCGCTTGTCTCTGTCCCTCTCAGTGTTGGGGTTACAGGCATGTGTAACCTTTTCAATGTGAGTACTGGGATCAATCCCTGGTCCTCGTGCATGTATAGGAAGTGTCTTTACCCATTGTGCCTGCTCCCCAAACTCTTTTTATTTATTTATGATTATTTAATACGTATTTATCACATATGTTGATCAAATTCACCTTCCATTGCCTTCTCTTGTCTTCCTCCCACTCCTGCTGAACCCTTCTTCTCAACAAGTCCCTCACCCACTTTATATTTTGGCTCCTTGTGACTTGTTGGGTAATTATGGTTGCTAGCACGAGCATGGTTGATTGGGATTATTTATTGGGGTTTTAGAAACTTATCAGTGGCTATACCATTGAAAAAAATATCTCTTCCTGTCCCAGCAACCATTAACTGACGATCGTTCCTCTAGGAGGAGTGGAATCTCCTGAGCTCCTTCCCCATGATGGAATGTTGATGGACTCAATCTTGTGCAGGGAACTACAGCTGCCGTGAGTTCAAGAGTGCAATGAGCATACCATATCCAGAAGGCAATGTTTCACATCACTCTTCCTCATTCTCCATCTTTTACATTCTTCCTGTCCCTTCTTCTGTGATGTTCCCTGAGCCTTGGAGGTCGAGGGCATGATACAGATGCTCTGTTTAGGGATGGACACTGAATAGTCACTTATTCTTAGACCTGTGACCAGTTGTGGGTAGTAGTAAAGGCCACTCATGACAAAAATCCTGACCAAGGCTGAAAAAGCACTATCCTATTAATCCAGTCTTCTTCCATTTGTAAGTATTAGTGAAAGATATCTCTTGCTCTCCTCTGAGGTGGCATATGTAAGATAATTGGGGTCTTCTGGAGACAGTGCCTTAGTCTTTATACACAGCCTGTGGATCAAATAGTTTAGATTTTAAACAAATTGGCAATAAGTCTCTATTTGATCTTTGATCACATTCCAGTCCTTGGTTATTTCTTGGGGCATGTACCTGAGGAAAGGTCTGTGCTATGATTTCCATATTGTACTTCAGCTATATGTTCTGGATGAGAAAGAAATTCTTTGATTAGATACAGAAAATGGACCTATGTTTCTCTGACCACCTCACATCCTTCCTTTTGTTTTCTTACATTAACTAAAGATCATAGTCTACTTCAGACATGCTAAATATATATTATCTTCAATTCACAAATTTCAGAAGTAGGATGGTGTATTAATGACATACTATGTTTAAAGAACATTTTTTTTTTATTATATCAAAAGTTCCTGAGGTTAAGAATCTAGGAGTGCCTTAACTGGGTCATTATGACTTAGACTCTCTTTGGAAGCTGTAGTCAAGCTGCTGTCTGAAGGCTCCCCTGGGGCTGAGGACTCATCTTCAACTTAATTCACGAGGCTGTCAGCCACTCCAATTTCAACAGTCTTAGTTTCTTAGTCTGTAGATGCTGCATACACTGGTCATGACTTGATAGTTAGCTTACCCTAGAGTGAGTATCAGAGAAAAAGGGAAATTGGGAGAGATAGAAGGAAAGAGAAGGGAGAGAGGAGAAAGTGAGGGAGAGCAAGGAAAAAGAGGAATAGAGAGAAAAAAGTAAATAAACTCTCCAGTTATTTTTAGAACTAATCTTAGCAGTGACTTACCACTAGTCTCCTGTTCTCACTATACTTTGATTGCTGATACAAACCAGCCCTGCCCACTATGGGAGGAGTCCTCCAGTCTCAATATGTGGAGGTGAGATTGTAGGGGACTATCTTGGAGACTATTTACCATAGCTGGGCTGTAGTAAGCACAGCAGGGATGGGATTTTATGAGTTTTGGTGTGATTTGCCACCGGCTTCCATTAAACATTCTATTCAGTTGTCTAGTTACCCTAGCCTTGGCTACCTCAAAATGACAGATGAGCGTGAGTTCCCCCAGCTGAGAGTTCTTGAAAGTAGTACTCCAGGATCCACAAAATCCATCCGCTCTGATGAATGCTTACAAGGTGTTTAGAATGAAAAGCAGACTTCTCCAGTGATAGATGAGCTCGATTAATTGTTCATCGTCTCTATTCTGCTTTCATTTGTTTGACTATGATTAGACGGTGCTTCATATCTATTCTCATCCACCTCTTAATTTTTGAATCTTACTTATAATTTGACCATATTACTTTCAACTCTCATCAAAATTGGTACAGGGTCATGCCTTGCTAAGTATTTTGCTGAAAAAAGCCATTCAAGGAGTCATTCCTAAAGCTGGCTTGTGGGCGCTCTGAGAAGTGTGCTATTTTTGTTGCATAAGAAAGGATTGATCAGCACTTCATTCATATTGTACAGACCCATCTGTTGTTGGTGTTGTTTGTTATTGTTATCATTTAAATCTAGAATGTTCCCCCAAAGCCCATGTATTAAATGTTTGGGAATTGGTGGAAATATTAAGAGGTGAGGACTACATTTGGGACATGCTTTCAGAGAGGATTGCAGAATTTTATTCTTTTACTCTTGACAACCACCAAGTAAATACCTGTGAATCTGCACATGTTCCATTCATAATGTGTGGCCCAAAAGCAATAGAGCCAGCTGACCAGGTGCTGAAATCTCCATATCTGTGAACCTAAAATAAGCTTTTCTCTCTAGAAACTGATTGTCTTGGACATTTGATAATGTAAGGGACAGCTGATTAACACAGTTGTTGTTCTATTATTTTACTTTTAAAATCTTTGTGAAATAGCTTTATAACATATGAATAATGAATACCACTTATTTAAATGTACAGATTAATTAGTTTTAATATATGTATACATGGAAAGAATGATCAGAAAGGTAAAGATAATGAATGTATCAATCACTCCTAAAAGTTTCTTGGTTATCTTTTATAATTCCTCCCTTCCATCTCTCCTTGGCCTTCCATTCTTAAGCAACAACTGATGTCGTTTCTGTGGCTATAGACTGGTTGAATTTTGTAGAACAGAGCCTCTCAGCCTTGATGTTATTGACTATTTGAACTAGATAATTTTTTTGTAGTAGGCTGTCCTATGCATTCAAGTTAATCAGCATCCATAAATTATAGTCACTAGATGCAAGTAGCACCTCATTCCAATTATTTATTTATTTACTTATTTATTTACTGAGACAGGATCTTATGAAACCTAGGCTGGTCTCAAATTTGTTATGTAGCTGAGGATGACCTTGAACTCTTTATCTTCCTGCTTCTGCCTACCAAGTGCTGGGATTATGAGCATGTACAATCACCCTTGCCCCTTGCCCCAGTTGTAATAACTAAAAACATCACCAGACATAACCAGATGTTCCTTGGGAGAGAATCCTGTCCCTACTTGTGAAGCATTGCTGTAGAGTCATATATGAATGGGAAAGTACACATAACAGTATGGCTTCATTCCCTCAGCATAATTATTTGGAAATTTATCCCATAGGCATTCTTTTCATGTAACTACCTGACCAGAAGAGCCTTTAATAGTGAATGTTTTGTTGCCAAAGTGTGTAGTGTGTTGCATTATTACACAATGCAGAATTCTTTTTAAAAATCATTTGGGGCTGCAAACAAACTCCACATGCATGTGCCACCTTGTGCATCTGGCTTTATGTGGGTACTGGGGAATCAAATATGGGTCCTTAGGCTTCTCAGGCAAGTGCATTAACCACTAAGAAGCCTTGCCAACCCTACAATGCAGAATTCTGATTCTAACATTTCTGCTTACTAGCTGTTATGTATTAGTGATAGGAAAATGTCTTGCTCACTATGTAAAGTTACCAGAAGAATCAAGTCTGAGCTATATGAAATTAAACTACTAGACTTTGTATTAATTTTGCAGTCTGAGACTATAAAGGATTTGTTTAATCTCATTTAGATTTTATGGATATTTTTGGAGCAGTCTACATACTATGAAACAGAACTTCATTTATTCCCACGAACCAAAAAATCACCCTGAGTAAGTGAAAGAGAAGAAATGGCGATGTGGATAAGGTTTAAAACTGGCAGGAGCAGGAATGAGTGCCGGAGGTGCTGAAAGCAGTGTCAATAGGAAAAGGTCCTGGCGAGGGTATAACCAGACCTGGGTGGAATTTTAAGGATTGATGGTGTAGTACCCAGGGGTCTCTAGAGAAATATAACCATAGAATGAACATATTTTACAAAGGAGATTTATTAGATAGATTTACACCACACTGATATGAACTGGATAGTCCAAAAATGGCTACACATTGGAGAGTCTGGTAGCTGCTCCATCCACACGGCTGGATATGTCAGCGGTCTTCATATGGCCTTGAAAGCCTGAAGGAATCCTGAAGAGCTGCGAGTCTTTAGTCCACATTGGAATGCTGAAGAAGCTGGGCTCCAATGTCAACGAGTCTCCTACCTGTTTCTTCTTCTTCTTCTTATTTTTTTTTTTCTAATTGGCTTAATTTATATACTAGAGAAAAAGAGAGAGAGAGAGAGAGAGAGAAAGTGAGAGAAAGAATGGGTATGTCAGGGCCCCCTGCCACTGAAAATGAACTCCAGATGCATGTACCACCTTGTGCATCTGGCTTACATAGGTCCTAGGGAATCAAATCTAGGTTCTTTGGCTTTGCTGGCAAGTGCCTTAACCACTAAGCCAATTCTCCAACCCTCTTACCTGCTTCTTGATCCAATCAAGTTAATGATAAAAATTAACCATCACAAATGTAATCTTATTAGATGGAGATCAGAGTGGAAAATTGAACTATGATCTTGTATTTGGGAAGTAGGGAGATCTTAACATTGTAATAGCATGGAATGATGAGAGATGAATAGTAAACAACCACAAATGATATTTTTGGTCTCGCTAATTAATTTAGACTTTATTTGGCAAATGGTAGAAGACTAGTAAGTATTTTTGAACAAGAAGTACAAATTGGTTAATGTTCCGGGAAGATTGCTTTGGTGCAGAGTTCAGAATTGATTTAAATGCCTAGTCTCATTAGTGAAGTCTAGGGATTTTTATTTCATCAATATTTTATTGTTTCATTGTCATAAATTAACATTGATTTGTGTAATTATGTGTCATGACTAAATGGCAAAAAATGACTTCTTAAAACATAGAAGTAATTCCTTAGCATAATTTAGACAACCAGGTAAGTTTATAGAAAGTGGTTTTTTTTTTCTTTTAATAGATCATTAGTTCAGTAATGACAGTTTGATGCTACTTTCTGCCTCCCTCAAAGCACTGCAAGTCTGTTGTGGTGGAAGGACAAATGAGTGGGAGCGGGGGATCCATGACTGGCAAATAATTCCCAACACTGCTGGCACAGAAAGTTATCTGCCTTCTGTAGAAAGGGGAGAGAGGACAAGTAGCTCCTTGGAAATGGAACCCATGGCCTAGGCCTAGAGAAAGAAGCAAGCTTCCCAACACACAGACCTTCACACCATGTTTTCAGAAAGGATGCAGTCTCAAGTAGCAGAGTCCTTCCTACCTCACCCTTCTGGACATCAGGACTCTCTTTGTAAGTCTGAAATATCCCCTTGTTCTAGACAAACACTGTGACCCTTTGGATATCCTAGGTGGCTTCGAGGACAATCCTGAATTCTCTTTCAAGTGTACGTTCTCAGTGCCAGTTCTTACAACCTGACTTTCAAGTACACAGCCTCCCCTTTCCTTCCTTATTAAATGTCACAAGATCTCATTTTCTTTACTTGAATGTCACATCACCACCTACTCCACTGACCCTGACAGAATTATTTGAAGGTCTCAGTTCATATTCAAGTATCAACCAAATCTTGTTATAGTTATCTTAGATGCAGGAGTGGTTCCCACTCATCTGCTCCTTCCTGCCATGGGGTACTTCTGCTAAATAGCAGTCTTGATTTTAGGTTTTGAATTTGAATTGATTGTTTCACAGTAATACTTGTGTGTGTGTGTGTGTGTATTTGGGCCCTTTATTCTCCCATGGAATGGAAAGTTGGGCACTAGTGAACTCAACACTAGAAAAGGGACATTAGGCAGAGTTAGGAGGATAGCAGTGAGTTTGAGGCCACCCTGAGATTACACAGTGAATTCCACATCAGTCAGGGCTAGAGCGAGACCCTACCTCAAAAAATAAAAAAAGAAACACAAATCTAGACCCAAACGGCAATGGTACCATAATATTCTACTTACTAAAAGACAGAACAAATGGCTGACCCTTCACCAGGCCCTTACAGGGAACACCTGAACCACAGGACACTGGAGAGGGTAAGATTAAGACTAACTTTAATCTCCTACATCTTCCCTCCCTCACTTCCCCTCTCCCTCTCTCTCTCTCTCTCTTATCTCTAACTTTTGTATATTAGTTAGCTTTTTCCTCATTTTCTTAGTGGGCACTGACCTGTAACTCCCAGACCCAGCATGGGGCTATCATCCACAATGAGCTTTTGATCAGAGAGACCTACAAGGTTTCCTAAAAGACAGACAGATTTCTGTCAGAGTACTTGATGACCCACCGAAGGCTAGTGGTAAGACCCCACTGCTGAAGACACCTTATGTGATTGACATGCAAATTAGAATGGCATGGCTGGAAGTTGGAAGAGAGTCAGTCCCCAGACAGTCAGTGCATCTAGTGCCAGAAGGTGCTACATGGGCAACTGGGGGAAAATGACCAATATCTGTCAAAGCAACGCATGGTCTAACCTACTTAGCAGCAAATAACTGGTTGTGATGCCCACACAAGTGCGGTGTGGCACACAGCCATGGTGGGGAACCAACTGCTCTCAATTTGGCTAACTGATCCCCTCACTGGTATGGGACCCATAGCTGGAGCTGGGAAACAAGTCACAACCATATCCAAACATAAGCCCACTCTCCAGTATCAAGCTACCATCAATTGTGGCTACAAGAGGGCCTACACCTATTAAATTCTCTATTAAAAAAAAAAGTAAGGGTTATCTCATTTGTCCTGGTGCTAACTTACTCTCCGTTGGAGAATCTGCTTCTCTTTTTCAGATTGATGTAGATCCTAAGGAGAGAGCCACCCCATCATACCTCAAAAGGGCCCCGGCTGAAACTAAGAAAAATTGGAGAAACAAGCAAGGGGGCTGTTTTCTTGATGAACCGGATACCAGCACAAGGGGGAAGGAGATCAGCACAGAGAAAAATCAACTCCTACCAAATCAGAGAGCCAGAGCCACAGAGGCCCCCAACACCTCATCACTGAAGCAGACCAAAAATGAACCCAGCTTGGCTCAGGGAAATTTTGCGGAAGAGGGGGCGGAAAGAATGTCAGAGCCACATGTTGGGTCATGATATGCAGAGACATTTAGCTTACCCATAATTGTGGGCTAACTCCACAATGCATGACCCGTATACCTCAACAAGGAGGGGCCAAGGGGAGGGGGTAGGTCACGGATGAGCCTAATAATGGTACCAAACTGACTGTATTTGCTGAATACAAAACTGACTAATAAAGAAAAAAAAAGAAGAAAAAAAAAAAAGAAAAGGAAAGAAAAGGGAAATTAGGATGTCACCAAAACTGATGAGCATGTGGAAATGACAGTTTGGTCTGAATTGCAGGCTTGCTGCGGGATGTTCCTCAAAATTTGTTGCTTTCGTCAGTTGTGTCAGATGAGCACATGGGGCAGGTTGCTTTATTTATTTTCCTTTTTAAGTATGTTACCAGAAACTCCAAGATAGGCAGGAAGAAAGGATACTACAAGGACAGATATTACTCTTTAAAAAATCCCAAAGAAAACTTTTGCATGGTAGACTCCTCTCTCTGAGGATGTGTCCAGTGGTGAACTTGGATTGCTGGAAATCGCCACAGACTAGACACTTTGGTCTCTATGAAAGTCCCTTAAAGGATTCGTCAAGGCTTTCACCATGGCCATGGCTACTTTCTGTTAATCATGTCACTATCTAATTGCAGCCCACTTTCTGTGTCATATGAAATCAAGAGAAATAAATGAGACACAAGGAAAATAGTACTCCCAAAGTGGGAACAAGAAGATATGACATATGCCTGCACACACTTGATGAGTTGCTGTGATGGTCAATGTTGTCAACTAGACTCACCTGAGAGACAAACCTCTGGCCTGAAGTGAGAAGACCCACCAGAACTGCGGGCAGCTCCGTTCCATGGGCTGGGATCCTGGAATGAGTAAAAAGGGAGAGAGAGAGAGAGAGAGAGAGAGAGAGAGAGAGAGAGAGAGAGCAAGAGCTGAGTAGCAGCATTTATTTCTCTCTACTTTCTGACCACAGATGGAATGTGACCATTCACTTCCCTTCTTATTGCCATGACTTTACCATGATGGCTGTACCCTCAAAGTGTGGACTACAACAAGCTCTTCCTTACATTGATTTGGTCAGGTATTTTGTCACAGGCATGAGGAAAAAAAAGCAGCCATCATAAGATAGAAGGATAAATGATTTACTAGGTTTCTAGGGGTAGAATTAGGGCTAGAAAGAAGTTACGGCAGGTAGCCATGGTTTGTGGATGTCTGTCATCTCAGCACTTGGAAACAGAGGAACAGGATTAAGAGCTTGACAGCAGTGCTACCTAGTAAGACTACTTTAAATATATACATACATGTATATATATAGCTATATATATATATATATAGCTTTATCTATTCACTTGCAAGGAGAGGGTACACACACACAGAGAGAGAATGAAAGAGAGAGAGGGGATGAATATGGGCATGCCAGGGTCTCTAGGTCTCTAGCTACTGCAAATGAACTCCAGATGCATGCACCAGTTTGTGCCTCTGGCTTTATGTGAGTACTGAGGAATTGAACCTGGATCATTAGGCATTGCAGTCAAGTACCGTAACTGCCCTGAGAGTATCTTAAGAAAAGAAAGAGAAGGAAGAAAGGGAGAAGCAGAAAATACGGGTCAAGGCAGGAAAGACCTTTGTATAGTAAACAATTTAATCTGTTCACAAACAGCTTTCGCTAGTCAGTGTGTTTAAATGTAGGCCTGATGCCATACTGTTAGGTCACATGAATACTTTCAAAACTGAGTCAAGATAAATATCTTCTATACTTATTTAAAATGTAATATGTTCTAGGATTCAAGCAATAGAAGTTTACTACCCATATTGTGAATTCTAGTATTTTTTCTATTATTGGAGATATCCAAGTTGCTACTCATGTTCATTATGGATTCTGCTATGTACTTGTTTGTCATTTCTGACTGTTGTCTGATGACTACTTTTTTTCATGAGACATGGTCTCACTACATTACCTAAGCTGTCTGAGTCTATGATCCTCCTGCCTCAGTTCCCGTAGTGTTGGAATTACAATTGTATGACTGATTCAATTGACAGCTATTTTAATTTGTTTTTCTATGTGTGTTTGAACTTGGTTTTATGATAGAGGGCTTTAAAAATATTTTATTTTTATTTATTTATTTATTTGAGAGAGAGAGAGGAAGAAGAAGACAGAGAGAAAGAGAGAGAGAGAGAGAGAGAGAGGATGAATATGGGTGTGCCAGGGACTCCAGGCACTGCAAACAAACTCCAGACGCATGCGCCACCTTGTACATCTGGCTTATGTGGGTACTGGGGAATTGAGCCTGGGTCCTTTAGCTTTTCAGACAAGATCCTTAACCTCTAACCCATCTATCCAGCCCAGAGAGGGTTTTATATAGCCCACACTGGCCTTGAACACCCTACATAGCAGAGGATGACCTTGAACTTTTGAACTTCCTATCTGTACTTTCCAAGTGCTGGGATGACAAGTGTGCTTCAGTGCCCACTTGTTTGCTCATTTCAATTTATCCAGCAAGTACTGTTAACTTACTTGTCTCTATTACATGCTGTGCTAAGTACCCAAAGATGCGCAGCATCTCCTTGACCTCATGGGGATGACACAAGGCTTGTCTTAGGTGGTGCTCCTAATATCTTGTTATTTAAGCCCTTAAAAGATGGAGATATTCATTAATCCTGCTGTTTCCATGATCAAATGAACCTAAAAGAAGTGACCCAGGCATTTAGTAAGAAGACATTTGAGAGTCATCTCTTGGTGCCATATTGAAGAACTTTCTTCAGACTGGACTGGGTCTCTGGACTGTACTTAAGGAAGTGGGCTTCAGACTCAAACAATAGGATTCAAATCCTGCCTTCTCTTTTTATTAGCTATGAAACCTAGTTACCCAACCTTTCTGTGTTTTGACTCCCTAACTTGGAAAAGGAGATTATAACTGAACCTACATGTGGTAGTTCTAATGCACAGTAGGAATGTTTGCAAACTGCTTGCTATTGAGCTTCACATGTGGTCATTGCTCAGAATCTGGAAAACTATTATTATCATGCCTTGGATAAGGCTTTCTCCATGGTTATTTCCGTTTTAGCTCTTATTGCATTTTTGTGACTATAGTTATTTGCTTACAAGTGTTTTTTTTTTTTTTTTTTTACTGAACTATGAGGTTTCTAAGGCCCTGGCCTTCCTTAATCTTCACCACATCAATGTCATGGTGCCTTCCAATGTTGTTCATGTCAGGGAAAATGCTGAAAATCTTAATGTTTAAGTGACACAGCAGGGAAATGACAAAGACTGATCTGGGAGGAGGTGATCAACCTGTGGACTCTAATGAACTCATACTCTGCCCAGTTTTCCTGAGGGCTGAGAGCATCAATCTCCTAGGACACCAGGAACTGTGGTGCATTGGTTTGGGAGCCCTGGCCTTGTTTAGTGCTTGACACAGTGGTAAGCAAGGAATGGTTTATAAGTGTTCTGTGGAGTTATTTTTCTTTTCTTGTCTTTTTTTTCTGAGGTAGGGTCTCACTCTAACTCAGGCTGACCTGGAATTCACTATGTAATTTCAGGTGGCCTCGAGCTCATGGTGATCCTCCTTCCTTTGACTCCCGAATGCTGGGATTAAAGGCCTGAGCCACCACGCACCAACCACATTCTTGTGCTTATAAATACAATACTCTTTTCCCCCATTGTGTTCTGATGTGCGAGTATAAGGCTTCTATCCTGAAATCCTGAGCAGTTTTCCTTCTTGGCTTCTGACTGCAACCCGTAGTTTCTGACTTAAGCTGGGCATATGGTTCATCTGTCTCCATATGCCTTCAAGTTTCCAAGGTGGTTAAGACCTCAATTTTCTGCTTAATTGGTAATTAATCACATGTACATGCCAACCTTATGACGGATCATTGGGATCCAAATCCAAGAACATATTATATTTAGGTACAAATTTCTTATTAATTTATCTTAGAATTTCATGATCATTGTTAGGTGAAAAGTGCTTATTTTCCTACTTCTGTGCAGTTTACAAAAAGGGTTTTTCCCAAAATATTTTAAGGATTGTCATAGAGGTGGAATAGCTTATGGGTAGATGAAATGCAATTACTGATAACCTTCTATTGGGAGGAGCCAGTATAGTAAAACCTCTCCGGCATGGGGGAGTCCAGTTCATTGCCACTCTCCTTGTTTCCCGAATAATGTTAGGCACTGATTTTTGGGAAGTGTGTGGTCACCTAGGTTCAACCTTTAACTTGGCTTGACCATTCCAAGGTATTAACTGAGTTCTTATACTAAGTCACATTTTTCCTATTGGTTTATTGGAAATTAGTATCACATTATGGTTTCTACATCTCTGATTTCAATTTGTTCTGAATGCAGCCCATTTAAAAACAGTAGCATGCCATGTGTTGAGTTCTCTAAAATATCATCAGCAATCAGTTGCCACCAGTATTTAATCTGGATTTAAAAATATTTAAAAGTAGAAGTACACATGGATGGTAAAATAAATCAAACTATACTTATGAATAAAGTGAAAAGTAGTATTTTATTTTCCTTTTTATCTTTTTTCCCCTCAGTGCAAAGTCAACTCCTATGAACCTTTATGTAACTTTAAGGAAAAAAAGCACATTTGTTTATATGTAGAAAGTATACACAAAAACTCTGAGTTAGGCAACAATTTTTTAAGTATAATACAAAAAGTATACTTAAAAAGAGAAGATTGGCAAGTTTTACAACTTTTCTCCTTCAAAGACATCACCAAGATATTAAAAAGATAACCCACTGAATGACAGAAAATATTTGCAATTCTATTTCTTATTAGGGACTTATATCCAAAGATATCTGAATAACTCTTATAACTTAATAACAAAAGATAAGTTATCCAGTTAAAAAATGGACAAAGGATCCAGTTGATTTCTGCAAAGAAGTTGTATAAGTGGTTAATGGGCATATCAAAAATACTCAGCATCATCATTCATTAGAAAAATGCAGACAAAAACCAAAATAAATGCTGCTTTATACCTCTTGGATGCATATGGTAAAAGGGATGGGCCAGTAACAAGTGTAGTTTAAGATGTGGAGAAATTGAAACCCTCACGTACTGCTTTCCATAACATAGAATGTGACCATTTTCAAAACCAGCCTGGCCATTTTTGTTAAGCTTTGCTACAGCATAATCCAAAATTCTCTCCTAGATATATAGTCAAAAGCAATAAAGGCATATATATGTTCTCACACAATCTTGTATACAGTCATTATAGATGCATTATTTACAATAACTAAAGAGGATAAGTAATCCAAATGTCCATGAACAGACATCTAGATAAGCGAAATGTGACATGTCCATGTAACATAGTATTATGGACCATAAAAAGAAGTGCTACAATGACAACACTCCAAATTATAAGGCATTTGATTGTTTCATAAGTTGACAGAATTCTCTGAGCTTGAAAAAGAGCCTTGCTCTTTAATTCTCCATATCCTATAAATGACTACAATGAGAGGATGGAAGACATGTGGAATGGAGATCTTGGGACGTCAGTGGTGAGGAGCAGGCTCTGGATCTCCCGTGAAGCCTGGCTTGCTGGAGCTGAGGCAGAACAGCTGCAGCCTGGCCCTCAGCTCCTGAGTGCTTTTCCTTGTCTGACCTTGCAGGTTTTAGAATACTAAAATTCCTCTATCAGGCTTGGCCCAATATGCTGAACTCCTCCAGAGTCTACCCACTGAACCTCTCTCACTTTGTAGTTAGGTCTGCTTTGCATTTCTTTGTGGGAGTCAATATGTCTTTTAATATTTCATACCTTATTTAAATATTTTTGCCATCTTTCCTATCTTAGGTGTGTGGTTTTATTCATATTAATCATTGAGACCTCAAAGGTGGCAAAAACTATTCTTTCCTGTATGAATATTTAGAAATGTTTTGCTGTTGGTTCCTGATAATTTATTTAATCAGGTTAATCATATTTCTTCTATTTCTTAATGTACGTTTTTTTCTTAAAAACCAGTATGGAGTTTTACTTAATTTGTGGAGACACCCATAATGATCTTTGTATCTGTATTTATTTTTCTCCTTTAATTCATTCACATAGTGAATTGCATTAATGCACTTCCTAGACTGTTCTCAATCATCCATTTGGCATTCAGTTCACGTATTTATTTAGTACATTCTGTGTGGCAGATGCTGCTCTCAGCGCTGGAGATACAGTAATAAGTAAATCAGATATTACTATTTTAAAGGGTTGTTAAATGTAATCTGTTACCATGTAATTTTTGCATTTAGAGTGAATAATCCACCTCAAGAAATATTAAAAGTTATGCACAAGAATAGATGATAAAGAAGTAATTACTATATTATTTATAAAACTGCTCAGTGATGAAGAAATTTTGAAATACATTTAATTTCTCCACAGCATGGCATAATATATAGTAATTAAAAGGAACTATGTAGTTCAATACATACATATGTAAAAATATATTAAAAATGTTACAGGATTTATGTATACATAGTATTTCATTTTTTTAAACATTAAAAGAAGAAAACTGGGCCTGGAGAGATGGCTTAGCGGTTAAGCGCTTGCCTGTGAAGCCCAAGGATCCTGGTTTGAGGCTCCATTCCCCAGGACCCACGTTAGCCAGATGCACAAGGGGGCGCACGCATCTGGAGTTCGTTCGCAGTGGCTGGAGGCCCTGGCGCGCCCATTCTCTCTCCCTCTCTCTCTATCTGCCTCTTTCTCTCTCTGTCTGTCACTCTCAAATAAATAAAAATAAACAATTAAAAAAAAAGAAGCAAACTTTTGTTTATACTGTTTTGGGGGTTGTGATTGTTTTATTTGAGACAGGTCACATGCAGATTACTTGAATTCCTGATCCTCCTGCCTCCACCTTCTGCATTTTGGGATTATAGGCAAGTGCCACAGTACCTAGTTTTGTTGTTATTTGTTTGTTTGTTTTGGGACAGTCTCTGACAATGATTTACTCCAGGCTGCTCATTGTGCCATGGCTTCCTGAATTGTTAGATGCTAGACACGCACCACTGCTCCTGGCTCCACTTGGACTTTTGATTTGCATAAAATTAGTGCCGCTCTTACTGCTGGCCAGAGAAGCTTCTGTGTGAATATGGCGGTAGATACTGGGAAGACTAAAAACTTGTCAAAGTGCTGAAAAGAAGAGTCTATTGAGAACTTAGTGCTGTATGAGACATTTCTTTCACACCCGCCAAGGTTCAGGGAACCTTGTGAGAGAGGGGGCAGAAAGGCTGTAAGAGTAACCAGGTGGGAGGGAGGACTTTGGGTCATTATCATCCGAACATGAGCTGACCATGTATTCATGACCTCACACTAGAGGTTACTACTCTCAGAAGACCTGCACAGCACTAAGCCCATCAACAATTTGTCTTAGACGATGAAAGACGACAAAAAGAATGAGAAAAAAAAAAAATAGAAGTACTACTTAAAGACAGGGATGGGGCTCAGTGGAATTGGAGGGGTGATGAAAGAGCAGTCAGAAGCGAACAGGATCAAATTATAATATGTTCATGTATTAAAGTACTCATCAAAATGCTTTATAAAAGAAAAAATAGTCTGGGAGATATCAAGCTGTGGTAAGGGGTGGGGGATATATATGGCAAGGGCCATCACAAAACAGACAAGACAGCTCTGTGTGTGATGCACGTGAACAGCCTTGAAGCCCAGTAGGAGGTGGTCAAGGCCAACTGGAGAAAAGAGAAACAAGGAACATGTCCATCCGGTTGTTTAGTGTCCTTGACCCTGTCCTGCCCGGAGGCAGTAATACCAATCATGCATTGCCAAATGCGATCAACATTACTCAACATTACTGTATGCTGTTCTTTGTGATAGAATGTGTGGAAGACCTTGAATTGGGATTTAGGCTCTTTGGGAGGTTACTCTGCTTGTGTCTTAGCTGGCTAATAATTATGTTTTCTTGTGATCTCTGTTCATTGGTCTTCACTCTCTGACTACAAAACAACTTTTTTTTTTTTTTTTTTAATGAGGTCAGGATCTCACTCTAGCATAGGCTATCCTTAAACTTACTGTGATCCTCCTACCTCAGACTTCCAAGTGCTGGGATTACTAGTCATGATTCTTTTGGGGGAAAGGAGGATGTAGGGAACATGAAAACAGAACTTCACTTTTCAAAGTATAACTTTTGTATTGCTTAATTTTTACCTGATAAGCAAATATTTATAAAATTACAAAAATGAAAAAATAATGGTAGAACTTGCGGATTCTAAGGAGGTGTATGGACATTCGGAACATGACTCTGAGTTAGTATCCAGTTGCAAGCAACAGAACAGTTAATCACAGGTAGTCTGAAGTAGGATGGTATTTCTTATGTGCTTGATGGTTTACTCCATCTTTGGAAAAATATAGAAGCAGGGTTGGAGAGATGGCTTAGCGTTTAAGGCCTTTGCTTGAGAAGCCTAAGGACCCAGGTTCAATTCCCCAGTACCCACGTAAGCCAGATGCACAAGGTCATGCATGCATCTGAAGTTCATTTGCAGTAGCTAGAGGCCCTGGTATACCCATTCTCTCTCTCTATCTGCCTCTTTCTCTCTCTCTTAAATAAAAAAATAAACAAGATACATAAAAATAATAAAAATAAAAGCAGAGAAGCAACTGTTTTAGCAAGACTTGTGCTGCTGTAACAGACCTTCTGAGACTATCTTATGATAAATAGAAATACATTAGATAATGGTCCTGGAGGATAGGAAATCCAAGATCAAGGGGCCAGCGTCTGCTGTGCCCCCGTGGTGGGCAGCTGAAGGGTATGATGAGCACATCTGAAAGAGCAACAAGAAGGAGCCTGAACTTGATTCTATTACAGACCCTAAGGAAGACCCTTAGGCTTCACAGGCAAGTGCTTAACCGCTAAACCATTTCTCCAGCCCGGAAGCTGTTTTAAATATATGGTAAAGCTGGATGCATGACTTAAAAAGTAGTTAATTAAAAATCATAAAACATGTGTTGACTTAATGGCTTAATTTTAAAAACTCATTGAAATAATAGATACCAAGTTTTAAACAAATGGAATTCACTTTTAAATCACTTTCATCAGCTCAAAATAATTAAGCTATCTTTTCTTTACTTTTATTTATTTTTAAAAAAATTTTATTATTATCAACATATTTTGTAGGATACCTCATATGCTGGCACTGTCTTTTCCATCGTCTCTGCCCCTTTTCCTCGGTGGGGTTGCAGGTATTCCCTATGGGGTTGTGGGTTATGTGTTGTGGGAGCAGCAGTCAGTTCTTTTTGGGGGAGAAGGGAATGACTCTGGGCATGATGTCCCAACTTGTGGATCTTACAATCTTTCTGCCCCCTCTTCTACAAAATTCCCTGAGCCGTGGTGGGTGGGTTTTAAGTCTACTTCAGTGATGAGCTCTTAGGAGCCTCTGGATCTCCACTTTGGTAGGAGTTGAGTATCCTCAGGGTCTGTCTCCTTCACCCTGGCGCTGATTATCAGGCTCAGCATGGAAGCAGCGCTCTTGCTCATCTCCCCAGTTCCTCTGTGGTTTCAGCTGTGGCTGGGCTGAAGTGCCAGGGGTAGTGTATCTCCTCCGACCTTGCTACCTTCTAAAAAAGAAGAAAAGATTCTCCAACGGAGAGTGAAGTCAGCGTAATTTAAATGGGATAACCATTATTAACTTAGGGAAAAGTTTTGTATGTAACTCCCCTTTTTTTTGTTTTTTGTTTTAACCCCCCCTTTTAGCAAAAAAACAAAACAAAAAAACTAGTGAGAGCTTGACACTGGAGAGCATAATCTTTGTCTCCATAGGATTCTGATCTGGTTCCCAATTCTAGATATGGGTTCCTTTACACTGAGCAGATATCTTAGCCAATAAGAAAGCCATTGGTCGTGTGCCACTATTGCCCTGGCCTGTAAATCCTGTAGGGTGTTTGCTTCTGAGTAGCTTGGACCTCTGGTTGCTCAGACCATTGTTGGCCACTTTTCCCCAGTAGCTCATGTAGCGCTTTCCAGCTCTAGACAGGCTAACTGTCTGAGGACTGGCTTGCTTCTGGATTCCAGCCAGGTCTTTCTGTGCTCTGTGTCAGCAGCATATGGTGTCTTCAGGAATAGGATCTTAGCTTTTGTCTCAGGTGGGTAACCAAGTGCTTTGACAGAAAACTGTCTTGTTCTGGGGACCTCGTAGGTCTCTTTGATCAACAGCTCATTGTGGAAAGCAGCCAATTTCTTGTACTGGGACAAAAAAAGCCAATTTCTTGTACAGAGACAAAAAAAAAATAAGCTTAGGCTTCATCCTTCCCTCTCCAGGGCCCCCTCTTTTCAGGTGCTCCCCCCTTACTCCTGTTGAGGGTTATATCTTTTAGTCTATCTCCAAGGATAAAGGTTTTTATGGTACCAGTTCATTTTGGATTTAGTTTTGTGTTTGTTTTTCCCCACCCTCCTCTTCCCCTTCCCCCCAAACCCTCCCATCCCTACTGCCTGGGCCTTGAGTTGCCTATCAAGTGTGTCAGCAACTTGAGCTGGTCTAGATTAGGAACCACAGATAAGTGAGACCATGCGGTGTTTGTCTTTCTTTGATTGTGTGATTTTGCTGAGTATGATCTGTTCCAAGTCTTTCCATTTTTCTACAAATTTTGTCGTATTGTTTTTTCTTACTGTTGAGTAGAATTCCATTGTGTAAATGTACAAGTTTACTATCCATTCATCCAATGATGGGCAGCTGGGTTGATTCCAGTTCTTAGCTCACTCTGTCATCTCAGACTGTCCTTGAACTCACAGTGATCTTCCTTCCTCTGCTTTCCAGAGGACTGGGATCATAAAGGCTTGCACCACCAGGCCAGGCCTAAGGTTTTTTTTTTTTTTCTTTTTCCCCAGAGGCAAGCCCAACAGGCTGGCCTTTGTTTTTAATGTGAGAGAGTGAGAGATGGAGAGAGAGAAAGAGTTGGCATGCCAGGGCCTCAACCACTGTGATTGAACTGCAGACATGCTCCCCACTTTGTGCACATGTGTGACCTTGCTCACTCGTGTCACCTTGAGCGTCTGGCTTACATGGGACCTGAAGAGTTGAACATGGGTACTGAGGCTTTGCAGGCAAACGTTTTAACTGCTAAGTCATTTCTATAGCCCAAGGTTTGTTTTTAATTAACTTTTTTAAATTCAGAGAAACATCTCCCTTAAATCCTACCCCCCCCCAGTTATTTATAAAATTCTATACACTGTCTGGCTTTTAAATCATAGATTATCAGTTGTTAGCCATCAATATGGCCCCACACAAGCAAAAAACCCTCTTAGTACCCGTTTGCCCTTGCATAAGGCAGAGAGGTTGAAGGAGATGCTCTCTCAGGTCAGGTCTGTGAGACTAAAGATTCTAGAAGACGCTTCTGTCCTCAGGGGAAAGGTTGAGACAACAAAGTCCTGGCTTTCATTTCCAGACCTGCTTTTCATGTGCCAGTAACCTTAGGCTCATTATGAACTGCTGGATGCCTTCCTTTATTAATCTGAGCACTGAGATTAAAGTAGCTCGTATTTCCTTCCTGGAGTTCAATGAGGGTTGCCAGCTCTCACAGTGAATGTCCTATATCCATATTATAACCAATTAAAGTAAGACCAATAATGGATCCAGGAGAGAGCTATGCAGGGTTCTTTAATTTCAGTGTAGATGTTAATCTTGAGATGACTTTGAGAGATGTAGAAGTCACAATGTCCACGTTTTAAGACAAAAACAGCACAGAACCAGGCATGGTGGGACATGCTTTTAGTCCCAGCACTTAGGAGGCAGAGATAAAAGGATTGCCTTGAGTTGGAGGCCAACCTGGGGCTACAGGGTGAGTTTCAGGTCAGCATTGATTAGAGTGAGATCCTGCCTTGGGCAAAAAAGCAAAACAAAACAATAACAACATCAACAACAAAAAGACTGGCAAATTATTTCAGATCTCATACAAAGGACCATGTCTTTACATAGAATCTTTACATAGGATCTTTAGATAGTAATATATTAGTTGGTCTATAAATCTACCAAACTAGAAATTTATTCTACATATACTTACATATCTCTACAAAGGCTGATACAAATTAAATGTGCTTTTCTGTGGTGTTAATTAGAAATGTAATTCTGTATCATTCAAATTATTAATTAAATTATTTTCTTTTAATGAGAAAATAATTTCTGTCTCTAGGAAAACACAGCCCAGTGATTTTCTTTGAAAATTATTTTTAAATGAAAGTTGTGCCTTGCATGTATTCTAAGACTTAGATAGATAGTTGGAATATGAAAGGAAGAGAGAGAGAGAGAGAGAAAGAAAGAGAGAGAGAGGGAGAGAGAGAGGAAGAGAGAGAGAGGGAGACTGGTCAGTCAAGAGTTCCAAGACCCATTCAGTTATCCATGGCTCTGCTTCTTGGCTAACAGCAGAGCTTATTCTTGGTTTCTAGCATTAGATTTATCAGTGGGAATGGGTGTTGTCCTTTCTTGACATTTAAGCATGTGCTGTTTTCTCCCTGCTGTGGGGGTGCTAGGCTGCTAAAGCAAAAGGTAAGGTCGACAGGCCCAGGACTGGCTCTCTGTAGATGTCACTGAGGCTGTTTCCCTGGACTCTTACTTTTTATTGTCTCCAGTTCCTTTCTCTACTCCCTGTTATGTTCTCCTTCCCATTGTTTACTGGAGTATCATTCTGACATTTGAATTCATTAATAATGGGAGAGCACTAGCAGGAGAAACAAAGAAAAACCAAACAAGACCCTCCACACTCTTTAGATAGAGTTTCAACCTTCCTGGTTAGTACCCAAACCTATCTTTCCGTATTCTTTCTTCTGTCTACAATCTCTTCCTTTTCTGCATTTTTCCCTTTCATGTGTCAGTTCATGGTAATGAGCTCATCTGCTTCTATACCCCCTATCCTGGGATATTTAGCCTTTAATTCAAATCCCTAGGAAGGCATCCCTAGTTCCTTTCTCTTAACTCCTCTATACTTTCTTCTCAGCTCCTGTAACATTCTATCTTCCCTTCTCCTGGGCACTTATTGCCTCCCAATGTGTATTCTGGTGATTTGTTTTCTCTGGGAGCCTGGCCATAAACACACTCTTTGTGGTGACTTGATATTTTCTATTTTAGCCTTGTAATAAATATGTGTTATTAAAGAATTGCAACCAGCATTGTTTCTGGGCTAAATCCCACCAGGGTAGCTGGACAGTGGATGCCTATTAAGCCTCTGAAAAAAAATTAACATCCTCAGCCACAGAAGCACCATTTAGTGCCAAAGGGCCACAGTTTATTAAGTGAGCTTTTACCAGACCTCAGTTATTTTCTTTAAGATGAGTTGTCCTATTGTTAAAAAGTATACTGTCTTTTAGCAGGGGTCAGTGTGTGTGTGTGGGGGGGTGGGGTCACCTCTTTCTTTCTTGATCTAGCTCCTAAAGCCACATGGCTATCTTTGAAGCCAGAAAATGGCAAGACAGTTTATCCATGGCATTTGAAGTTGCAGTCAATGAATGATATTTTCAATTTCTTATCATGCTTTACTTTTGCTGCTATGACTTCTTGTCCCCCTCTGATTCATTTGTCTTATTTCTTTTTCCTGTGTAGGTTGGCTGTAGGTTATATTTTAGAATGTTTCTGTTGGTGAAACTGCCAACCTCTGTTATTAAGTATTTTGGGAAGTGAGTGAAATGTGAGGGGAGAATAGGTAAGAAAGAGTCCCTCACCACTAGGCAGTGGCATCTCATCAAGGAAGGCAGAGGGCCAGATTGTTATCCACAGTATGTAAGCAATCCATCCTCTGCCCTCATGTGGCTACCCTGAATTCAGGAAAAGCTGAAGTCACAGGTTACCACAAAAGGTCCGATATTAAATTTCCTCACTCATCAATATGAAGTTATAAGATAGAAATTAATTCAAACAGAACATAAGAAAGTCATGTTTCTTGAGCAGCTAAGTTTGTGATCTATAATTTATACCCACTCCATATATATCATGCATGTCACTGATAGGTAACTTTATTTTGATTGCCCTGAGATTGCCAAATTCTGGCTACGTTAGTCATGTTTTATGTCTAGACTAAAGTCATCAGTTAATGTGGACTTCATGAGGATGTGCTGTTCTTGACAATCTTTTGTAGTTAAGTGCTTAGCCTTGTCCTTATTACAAAAACTGTTTTAATTCAAGGGAAACAAATATGGAGAGGAAATATACCGTATTGATGTGGGCATGAGAACATGTGAGAAAGGTCATTTTTTTATGATTTTATGGGGCAAAATGTGAGAACCTTATACATTTTTTATGACTATAGATTTCAAAGGAATTATCCTGTGTTTGATTTAGTATATAAAGTTTAAAACATATTGCTCAACAAACACATACAGTTACTGCTGACTTCTTTTCATGAAAGTAGCAATGGATACTGTTAGGGTGCTGAGGTATAGCTCGGTGGTGAGATGCTTGCCTAGCATGTGTGAGGCCTTGAAATCAATTGCCAGCATCACAAACACGCATTCAACCTCATTTTTCCTCACTGATAGTCAAATATAAAGCAAGATAATGAAATTAGTAACAAAGCATACAAAAGTCAGACATTTGTGGCTCTATATATTTTGTATATGTATCATAAAAGTATATTTTGTATATTTCTCATTGTTGGGATAGAATACCTAACCAGATGCAAGTTAGGAAAGGAAAGAGTTTATTTTGGCATAATATTCCAGAGGATAGAGCCCATGGTGGCAGGAGAAGAATAGCAGGAGCAGGAAACTGGTGTCGCATCATCATATTAGCAAAAGGAAGTACAAAGAGATGAATGCTGAATAGTCAACTAGCTTTCTCCTTTGCATGTTGTCCAGGAGCCCAGCCCATAGATGGTGTTCCCATAATTAGGATGGGTCCTTCCTCCTCCACTAACCTAATCTAGTAGATCCCTCATAGACATGACCAGAGATATGTTTGTTTGCACAATCAAGCAGACAAGCAGAGATTAATATCACAAGGAAATAGTGGACTATAGGAATGACACATTTTTATTGAGTTTCAACAGAAGCAGCAAAGACTAACATGACACCATTGGTTCCATGAACCATGCATGCTGAGATGAGGTACTGACCATGAGTGTAGCGTCACCTGGGGATGAAGCAACTAGTGAACAGCTTCAACCCAGGATATTCACCCATTGTAAAAGTACTGAAGAAGTGCATTTTTTCTCCCTTTAGCTAGTGAGATGAAGGGTTTCAGAAGATCTACTGAGAAGATTTGACACCTGTTAGCTGGGATTTGGTGAGCTGATTCTTTTCATGAGAAATCTTGAAGCAAGGAACTGACCAGAGCTTCTGGCTGGGAGCTATGATTTCTGTGAAGGTGGGGCAGCATGTGTTTCTTATGGACAAGGTGCATGTTCTGCTGGAAGGTACAGCCTGGGATTAGATTAAATTAGACTTTGTCTAGAATACTGTGTAAAGGACTAATGTAATCCAAAACTGGGTGTAAACTGCTGAAGGCTATGGACTAAGTGGGAGTCAAAAGTCCGTTATAGAGGGACAGAATGCATGTGTGAGAGAGCTACCATCAGAGGCACTGAGAGAGAAGACTCTTAGAGGAATTCACTAAAGATCTCTATGAAAGAAAAAAATCCGCTCAGAATTATCTTTTCCAGAAGTCACCAACACCTAACAAGGGGTGAGTCATTCAAGGAATACCTTCCTGGCACCTTTACCCCTCTTCAATTTCACTGTCATCTGAGCCTGCAGAGGTCTCACATTGCAGCTGGCAAGTTATAAAGGATGCAAAGAAAGAAAGAGAAGAAACAGAGCTGTCATCCATCTCCACTGTGCTGCTTAGGTCTAAAGTGGATCCAGAATCACTGCTCATTACAGGAAAAGAGAATGCAATTGGAGGAGATTTAATATTACACTTGGTTGCATTTGTGTGATCTTTAGATTAGTCTGCAATTTTCATTGTCCAAAGAAAAATAATGTCCTGTTATTAAGGAGTCATGAGAATAAAATTAAATAAACTTTTTTTTTCAAATCACCATTCTTTTGAGAAAAACCTCCTAGCCAATCTCCCTGTGGTGCCTCTTGCCCTATGCAGACCAGTCTCCCCAGTATAACTAGATGTCCATTATTACCTTCAGGGTGAAGTCCACAGTAAGTGACCTCTTTCAGAGGCTCTGCATCTTCCACACCCGCTCCCATCTTCATTGTCTTCCTGGAACTCCAATGTCTTTTTCAGCACCCCTGTTCTCCTTCTCTGAAGCGTGTTTCTCTTCCCTACATGACCCCCTCATTTTCTCTCTGCTGAGCAGTACAAAGTTCCAGTAAGATCAGTTTTCCCTTTCTGCCATCACAAATCACCTCGGCATTATGAATGCCCAGTGATAGTGTACATTGGTTTATTTCTTTTCAGCACTATTGCTTTCCCTATATACATCTTGTAAAAACAAAAATGGAATCATATTGTACGAGTTACTTTGTATGTTTCCCATCTACTCTTTGGGGGGCCCTTTGAAAAAGTCTTGACACAAACTCCAACAATAGTAAAGTCTTTGAAAACTAAGCTGAGGAGAACTTGGAAAATATAAGGCAATTTAATGCTATTAATTTTCTATAAAGAAAAAGCAATTGTGTAGCTGTTGAGCGACTTTCATGCAGGACAGTTACAGTGTTCTGAAAATCAGTTTTACATGCTGCATATTGTTGACAGAAGTGAGGTATTGCTTCATACCATCCACTTTGCCCTGCACAGAACTCTGAAGCTACAATTTTGGGTTTGTCCCCAGAACTACAAGCTCCTGCTCTGTGCAGAACTATCAGAAACACCTGGTAATTGCAGTGAGACAAAAACCTTGGACTATTTCATTAATTATGCCTCCCTCCAAGCTGGTGTTTTTATTTCTGGGATGTTTCGTTTTCTTTGTGTAGATGTCATGCCTGTCAGGCAAGTACCAGTTTTCTTTTTGTCTTATCTTCTCCTAGTGCACAACAAACACTGAAATATAATTTGAGAAATTAATTTAATTAAGTTAGGATTCATTTGCAATGGTTGAAAATGCCAAAGGTACCCTTAAGCCTTGTGTCTTACTAGAAAAAGTAAGTGTCAAAGTTTGAATCTTTCTCTTTCTTTTCTGTGCGTAGTGTGTGTTATGAGCATTCCCCTGTATGCATGTGTATGTGCAGATGCACATGCCCTTTGTTCCATGAGGAGGCCAAATGTAGAAATTGACTGTCTTCATCTTCCTTTATCACTCTTCTGTCTTATTTTCCTGAGGCTGTCTCTCCCTGAGCCTGGAGCTGTTGTTGGCTTACCAGGAATCCTCGGGGATCCTCCTGTTTTCAACCCCCCTGGTGCTGGGCTTGCAGGCATATGTGGCCATGCCCAGCTCTTTACTGGTTGCTGGAGGTTGAACTTGGGTCTTCATGCTTGTACACCAAGTGCCTTTACCCTCTGATCCTTCTCCTTAGCCCTAATTTAGGTTTTTCTAGCTTTTTCTGGCAAGAGCATGTGGCTCAAGAAAGGTGACTTCACTGTAAGTGAGAATTCCAGACATTAAAAAAAACCCCAGAAGAGGGCCAACCCTTTTCAACTAAAGCATGACTAAGAAATATTGAGAAAGTTATTATGTTTTCAATTACAGTTGCAAATTGACAACCTACAACATGTTTGTTTTATTTGGATTACATATTTTCAAGAAGCTGAATCACGTGACAATATGTTTACATTAGGAGACTCATATTTTATGATAAAATAGAATAGAAATAGAAAAGATCAGGCAACTCAAGTCCCATATTCCTTTATAACAGCAATCATCTGAGAAGCTATTTTACTTTTGACATAATGCTGTAGTCTCTACCACTCTCTGATGCATTGCCAACTACGAGGCCAAGTATTATTTACCATTTTACACTGTACTTGTATCTCATACCCACCCCATTTTTATCCTGCTTCAATCATGCATATAGTTTGTCTTTTCTCTGTATGTAGTTTAATTTTTCATGACCCACTATCACTCACATTGTCTTTCTAATTGTGAATATCCAGCTAAATCAAGGAGATGTGGACATCAAGCTAATGCACAGCAGGGTTATCTTTGCACAAGCTAAACCTGAGGAAATGGAAGACTGTGCACATCGGGTGGAGTATCTTGAAGGCAGGGGCCAACTGCTTTTAAAAAATGTATGTGTGTGTGTGAGACAGGGCTAGGGGGAGAGAATTGGTGTGCCAGAGTCTCCAGCCACTATAATTGAACTCCAGATGTGTGTGCCACTTTGTGCACATGTATGACCTTGCACACTTGTATCACCTTGTGAGCCTGGCTTACCTGGGATCTGAGAGTCGAACATGGGTCCTTAGGCTTTTCAGGCAAGCGCCTTAACCGCTAAGCCATCTCTGCAGCCATAAAAGCATCCTTAAGGCTCCTTACAAATAAATACAAACAGATACCAGCTTGAGGCAACAACATTGTTGCCAAGTTCTGGAGAGGGGCTTACCATGCTACTGTCATTGAGCCTAGATGTCTAAGTCCAGATTCCAGTTAAAACCGAGGCAGGGAGGCACCTGCTGTTTGCAGGGTGGCACTCTGGTTGATAAAGCAATAGTAAGCTCTATGTAAGGTCACTGCTTACTTAAGTACTTAGGATTTTATGCATTTCTTTTCAAATCCCAGCTGTCAGGAGGATCATTTATCTTTATAAGGACTTCTGAGAGCTAATCACTTACTCCTACTTCCATGACAATTATTTTCTAGACCAGCTGCCTACCCCATCAGCCTGTATTTATTGGAAAATACAGACATTATTTCAGAATTTTCTTATGCTACTTTAGAATTGAAGGTTTGTTGCATTCTTTGTTTGTCTCCTTTACCTTCACCACCTCCTACTTTAGTAAATAACATCCATTCTGTCCCTTGCTTCAAGTCATGGGAGTCTGTCTGTTGGCTAGTTTTCTGACCCCCTATCTCCAATCAAGTCCTATTGAGTCTACTTTGTAAATGCTCAGGATCTGTCTGCTTTTCTCTTTAGCCATTTCTCCTCTCTTGGTGTAAGCCTCCATCCTTTACAGCAAAAATTCCTAACCCATCTTCTTGCAATGTTGCCAGCTCTATATAGGGCAGTCTCTTCAGTACAACAGTGGCTGTCCATTACCCTTGCCATGAAGACCACAGTAGCACTGGGATTATAGGTACATGCTGCCTACCCAACATATGTCATACTATTTGTTTCTTAAAGGTCATCTGGTCATCTTGCTCTTAGCTTTTGGATGCCTGGAAAGGACAGTGTATTATTGAAGAGTTGGCTGAAAAGCCTTATGACAGACTGTCAAGAGGATTGGGTATGGAGTCAGGTTTCTCATACTGGAGTCATGGATCTGTCACTGACTAGCTAGGTGACTCTGAATGTATTACTCAGTTTCTATCTTATATTATTGTGATAAGGACACTTAACATGAGAGCTGTCCTCTTAGCAATATTTTCAGTGTTAACTCTAGGCACAGTGTTACAGAAGCTCTCTGGAATTATTCATCATGTATAATTGAAATGTTATGGGCATTGATTAGCAACTTCCCACTATGTAAGCCCTCTAATCCGAGACATCTGCTATTGTTCTCTTTGCTCCTATGAGTTTGACTATTTTCAATACCACATAAACGTGAAATTCAGTAGTATTTCCTCCTTTGCAGCTTGCTTATTTCTCCTACTATTACTGAAGATTCATCCATATTATCATAGATTGTAAAATTTTCTATTTAAAAAATTTTTTGCATTCGTATGTGTGGAATGTGTGAATGTGCATATGCCAACTTGTATGTGTATGGGCAAATGGGTGTGAGGACATACATGCAAATTTCTGTGCACATGCATGTAGAGGCCAGTTGCTGTTTCACTTTATTTTATTGATTTATTTATTTTTTTTTTGAGACATAGCTCGTCACTGAACCCTGGGAATCACTGACTTGGCTACAATAGTTAACCACTTAGTCTTGGGGATCCTCCTGTCTCCGTCTTCTCAGCACTGGGATTATGGGTGCATGCCACCTGCCCAACATTTTATGTGATTGCTGGGGCTCTGAACTCAAGCCTTCATGCTTTTGCCACCGGTACTTTACCCACTGAGACATCTCCACCCCACCATCCTACATTTTCAATGTAAGGTTGAATAACATTCCATTTTGTGTATATACCATAAAGACTAACATTTAGTTAGTTTTCATGTCTTTGTTGCTGTGAAGAGTGTTGAATAAACTCTGGTTACTTCCTCACTTCTGTATCTACAACTTAATTCTGTATCCACAACTTCATATCCACCGTCTTACTTTTTTTTTTCTTCCATGAACTTTCCCTCGATTCTTCTTGGTGCCTTGGCTTGGAATGTTCTTCCATATCTCCACTCATCCCTTTACTTAGGATGAAGAGCTCAAATAACCCCAGGAAGCTAGTCTTAATTCCTTTCCTATGAAACGTGTCTTTGTTTGCTCCGAATGGCGATGACACTTTCTCTTTATTTCTCTCTGGTCACTGACAGGCTTCAGTTATGTTTTGAGCAAGTGTCTTAACTGTTTGAACCATCTCTCCAGCCCTTCAATTATGTTTTAGTTATTGGTTATTTTGGGGGAGTTTAACAAGTAAAGATAGGGCCATCATCAGTATCTGGTCTGGCTTGATACTAGCTGTAGAACCATACCTTGGTAGGCATGTAATATGCTTGGCTAAGTTGGTGTGTGGACTCCCAAGTGTTTAATGGCTAGACCTGACTACACTTTAGTATAGAAAATAACTTTCCAAGCCACAGTACTTATTTCAAATGGTTATGATGGATAATGCAATAATATACATATCTAATTAATTCTGCCAGGACATACCATCTTTTCCTACATTCACTGCTTTTTTTCTGAAATATGCTTTGTAAGTTAATTTCAAAAAAGTATTTTTCAGCATGGATTGCTGGTAGAGGTTTTCTTTTTACACATTGTACTTTTCTTGTAAATAGATGTACTTTTGGGTGGCTATTTGTCATGGCTCTCTCCGTTGTTTCTTCACCACCACAATGCTGCTACCTGACTGCATTTTAAATGTTTTATTTTATTTATTTATTTATTTATTTATTTGACAAAGAAAGAGGGAGGGGGAGAGAGAGAGAGAGAGAGAGAGAGAGAGAGAGAATGGGTGTGTGTGTGCCAGGGCCTCCAGCCACTGCAAATGAACTCCAGATGCATGCACCCCCTTGTGCATCTGGCTAATATGGGTCCTGGGGATTTGAACCTGGGTCCTTTGGTTTTGTAGACAAATGCCTTAACCCCTAAGCCATTGTGCCAGCCCCCTGGCTGCATTTTAGAATATGCTTTCTGTCAAACAGTGAAAAGATGAGGATGAAAACAGGTCCTGGAATTTGATGCTTAATCTATCTGATAAAACAAAGCGGAAAGAATGTCAGAGCCACATGTTGGGTCATGATATGCAGAGACATTTAGCTTACCCATAACTGTGGGCTAACTCCACAATGCATGACCCGTATACCTCAACAAGGAGGGGCCAAGGGGAGGGGGTAGGTCACGGATGAGCCTAATAATGGTACCAAACTGACTGTATTTGCTGAATACAGAACTGACTAATAAAAAAATAAATTAAAAAAAAAACAAAGTTTTTAAATGTGTATGTGTATATGAATGCTCATATGTGTGTGGGCACATGTGGATGTTTGTATGTATGTGCACATGTGTGTGTGTGACATGTATGTGGAAGCCAGATATCAATTCTGGGTGCCTTTTCCAGTTGATCAACCACCTTATTATTATTATTATTATTGCTATTATTATTATTATTATTATTATTATTATTTTGAGACAGAATAGCTCACAACAGTTTTATGCAGTTGAAGAATGGATGTCTTTCAATAAGTTTTGATTGGTGCCAACTTTAGAATGCTTGAGGCACAGTGCAGACAGCAAGTGACACAGGTATGTTTTCTTACCTTAATTTATGCTGCCTGAGTTTCATGAAGCTAACTGTAGCAGTTACCTTTTTGTTGTTGAGACAAAGACACCTGACCAGTATCAGCTGATGGAGCTAGTGGGTTTATTTTGTCTTAAAGTTTGAAGATGGCAGGAAAGGCACAGCCAGAATAGAGAGCTGGGCATAATATCGTGTCACATCAGCAGGTAGAAAGCACCAAGAGTTAGTTTGCTTGTGGACACTCAATGGGGCTAGACTAACAGACCTCATGGCTCACCCCAGTGACACACTTTCTCCAGCAAGGCTCTATCTCAAAGAGGCCCAACAAGTTAGGGGTTAAGTATGAGGCTTAACCAGAATCATGTGAAGCTACAGAGGACATTTACACTCACAGCACCCACACTAAATAAGCCCCAGTCCCGCACCCTGGGTGCATGTCAGTCCATCTGTCTCAGGGTTAGGGCAAGGCTAAGTTAGCAATAAGTCACAACTGTTAATGTTAATTGTAAACATTTTGTTAAAGGAGAAGTGGGAAAAATGTGTTTAAAGTGCTGGTAGCCAGATGTCTTTTTAAAAATAGGATTCATTTATATATTTATTTAAGAGAGGGAGAGACAGATAGAGAAAGAAAGATAGAGAATTGGTGTGCCAAGGCCTCTAGACACTGCAAACAAACTTCAGATGCATGTGCCACCATGTGCCTATGGTCTATGTGGGTTCTGGGGGATGGAAGCTGGGTCTTTAGGCTTTGCAGGCATTGCCTTAACTGCTAAGCCATCTCTTCAGCCTCGCAGATGTCGCTCTAATGGAGTCCACGGGGACAATTTAAAAAGTACAAGTCTAAAGTTTTTTTTTTTTTAATAGTTGAAAGTTTGTATATATAACTGATGTGGCTCAAGTAAGCCACAGCACCAACTTGCTGATTGTTTAAAGAGCCGAGCCGCAGTCTGAGGAACCCTGTGTGTGTGTCATATTCTACTTACTCTGTGGCACTTGGATCAGCACCCAAACAGCTTACACATGGCACAGCTCTTCTGGGGTGACAGTGAGCTTCGCCAGTTGCATTTGGGAGGGAAAAAACTCTTCCATTTGTCATCAGAAGTCAAAAACCAGAAGAAGTGGCGGGAAGAAAAAATGGATAAGGGCCAGATGTCAGTCACATAGGCCAGGGACCTTGTATTGACTGTTGTCAGAGACATGGCATCAGCTCAGGAACCAGGACTTTTCTGAGAACATGAACACAGGATTCCAGGTAGTAGCAATTTATTTTTTTGGATCTTGTTTTTATTTCTGCACAGATGGAGAGAAGAAAGAATATATTTTGGTCTTATAATTCTGGAGCCTAGAGTTTTCTCTTCATCATAAGCCCCAAGGCTTTCTTCTTGATGATAAGTAGTATCATAAAACACACACCACTTTATCACTGGAAAATATTTTTCAAATATTTACATATGCCCTGTTCTAAAATTTAAAACCAAACAATCATAAGAAATAAGGAAGTTGACATGATCACTTTTGAATGAGGATTTGGAACTAGTAATTTAATCATTCAGTGCTTCATGATTGTAAAGCAGTTGGAAACTAACAAGAACTAGGAAAGGGCTTTAGAAGAAACAATAATGTCAGATCACAATGAGTACAATTTTCTTGTGGAAATTAAAATGTGATGAGCAATGCAGAGATCCTGCTGTTTGGTCAGAATAATAACGAGTGGAAATCAGAAAGGAGGCTGAAGGTTGACACCTTGAAGCACCAGGACGTGCACATGCTTAAGAGAAGGAAGTTGTCACAAGCTCATCTGTCTTGCTTCTCTCTGGGGTCGTGTTATGAGTATGTGCTCATGGGCACAGCTGATGCTAACAGAGTAGATTTACAAACACAAACTTTCAAACTTATGCACATGATGTACTTCAGATTAATCCTATATAAGTTTATGCACATGGTATACTTCAGACTATCCTACCAGTGACAATGTAAGAAAGAGCAACTAGTAGCAAAGAAAAGTCCTCAGATTGGTAATTTTGGTGTGTGACTGTGTAGCAGTATTAACCTTGCTAGGTGATTTAAATATTACATAATAATTTGAATACTGTCCAATCATATTTACTGACATTTTCAAAGTTTTGAATATTTGTCACAAATAATCCTCATTCATTGACAAGCCCTTTTATTGTTCCTCCTTGTTAACAAAAGATGCTGCTTCACATTTGGCAACATGCACCCTAATATCAAACCGAAAAGCATTCTCACAACTCTACCCAGTGCCAATGAAAACGGAAGCAACTTCTGCGTATTGGATACTTATTTTTTTTATTTAAAAAGGCCTTCTTTAGAGGCATGTTTGTGCCAATATTCTCCTATAAATGTTTTCTATCATTAATATTTCAGGTTAGGATTATTGTTGTGTCATTGAAACATATTTTTGCCACAATAAATGGAATAAACCCTGAATTATTATTGCCATAAGAGAAATTTAAAAATTTTCATGCTCTTCATCTACCTTCATCATGCAAAAGCGATCCACTATTCTTGTAACTGTTTAATATACTTGGCATTGTAATTTTCTGGATTGTTCTTTTCTTTTTTTCTTTTTCTTTTTTCTTTTCTTTTTTTGGAGGCAAGGTCTCATGTAGCCCACATTGGCATAAAACTTGATATGTAGCCACAGATGACCTTAATCTCTGATTGTCTTGCCTCTACCTCCCAAGTGTTGTGATTACAAGTATGCACTACTATACTAGTCTTATGTGGTTCTAGGAATTGGATCTAGGGCTTTATGATGTGAAGAAAGTGCACTACCAACTAAGACACATCTTCATCTAATTACATTATAATTTTTAAATATATAAAATCTTTTTCAGAAGTTACAACCAACACCAAGGAAACTAGAGGAATCATGAAGACATATTTCCAATACCTCTATTCCACAAAATTGGATAATCTGGAAGAAATGGATGAATTCCTAGACATATGCCACCTACCAAAATTAAACTCAGTACAGATAAAATTTCTAAACAAGCCTATTATATCCAACAAGAAAATGTAATTAAAAGTTTCCCAAAAACAAAGTCCAGGACCTGATGGATTTTCAGCCAAATTTTAACAACAAATTTTAACCTTCATTGAAGAACTAAAACCACTTTTTCTCAAGTTATTTCATACAATTAGAAAAGAATAAATGTTCCCAAACTTCTTCTGTGAATCCAGCATCACTTTAATAATAAAACTAGACAGAAACACAGGAAAATTATAGACTGATATCACTGATGAACTTAGATACCAAAATTCTCAATACAATCCTCACAAACTGAATTAAAAAGCACATCAAAAGTATTATTTGGGAAGGAGAGATGGCTTAGTGGTTAAGGCATTTGCTTGCAAAGCCAAAGGGCCTAGGTTTGATTCCCCAGGACTCATGTAAGCCAGGTACACGATATGGCTCATATGTCTGGAGTTTGTCTGGAGTGGCTAGAGGCCCTGGCAAACCTATTCATTACCTGCCTCTTTCTCTTCCTCTTTTTCTTTACTTCTTTCTCTCTCTCTCTCAAATAAATAAAAAATATTTTGTTTTAAAAAAGCACACACCTCCATTGAACAAGCTTCCTCCCATAGATACAGGGATGGTTCAACACACGGAAATAGATAAATGTGATATATCACATAAATAAAGTTAAAAAGAAGAACCATATGATCATCTCAGTAGAATAACACTAACTAAGGAATAACACTAACCAAGAAGTGAAAGGCATATTGAATAAAACATAAAAACACTGAAGAAAGAAATTGAGGAGGTCATGAGAAGATGGAATGATCTCCCATTCTCATGGATTGGCAGAATCAATATTGTGTAAATGCCTATTCTACCAAAAGCAATATACCGACTCACCGTAATACTAATAAAAATTCCAGCATCATTCTTCACAGAAGAAAGCCTCTGACAAAATACAGCACCACTTTATTATCAAAACACTGGAGAGACTAGGGATGGAAGGACCTTATCTCAACATAATAGAGGCCATTTATCAGCCATATAGGGCCCAAATCATACTAAGGGAGAAAAGACTTGGAGCACTCCCCTTGAGATTAGGAATGAGACAGGGGTGCCCACTCTCACCACTAGCCTTCAATATAATACCAGAAGTCCTAACCCAAACAATAAGACAGGAGAAAGGAAAAGGGATACAAATTGGAAAAGAAGTCAAAATAGCCTTATTCACAGATGACATGATCTAGTAACCTGAAAAACTACCAAAAAAACTTCTACAGGTGATAAATTCTTTCATCAAAGTATCAGGATACAAAATCAACATACAAAAACCAATAACATTTTTATACAAAAAAGATAAACACACAGAGAAAGAGATCAGTGAGGCTGTCCTGTTTTCAATAGCCACAAAAATATTAAATATCTTAGAATAACACTAACCTAGGAAGTGAAAGACCTATTTAAGGAAAACATAAAAGCACTGAAGAAAGAAATTGAGGAGGACATGAGATGATGGAAAGACCTCCCATTCTCATGGATTGGTAGAATCAATATTGTAAAAATGGCTATTCTACCAAAAGCAACATACAGATTCAATGCAATACTAATAAAAATTCCTACATCATGCTTCACAGAGATAGAAAAAAATAGTCTCAAAATTTACGTGAGACTACAGAAGGTATCCGATATCCAAAATGATCCTCAGTCAAAGAAACCTTGCTGGGGGTGTCACCATACCTGATTTCAAGTTATACTCTGAAGCCATAGCAATAAACAAAACATAGTACTGGCATAAAAACAGACACATGGATTAGTGGAACAAAATAGAAGGGCCAAGCCGTAGTTCAAACAACAACTACCTAATATCTAGAATCTACAATGAGCTCAAAAAACTAAGCAATTAAAAAAGTCAAACAATCCACTCAAAAAATGGGGCAGAGAACTGAACTGAGAATTCTCTCAGGAAGAAATCAACATGGCCACTACTCAGTGAAATGTTCAACATCCTTAGCCATCAGGGAAATGCAAATTATACCAACTTTGAGATTCTCCCTTACTCAAATCAGGATGGCAATCATCAAAAAATCCAGTGACAACAAATGTAGGTGAGGATGTGGGGAAGAGGGACCCTCATTCACTGCCAGTGGGAGTGCAAACTTGTACAACCACTATTGAAATTAGTATGGAGACTTCTGTAAAAGATGAAAATAGGGCTGGAGAGATGGCTTAGCGGTTAAGTGCTTGCCTGTGAAGCCCAAGGACCCTGGTTTGAGGCTTGATTCCCCAGGACCCACGTTAGCCAGCTTCACAAGGGGGCGCACGCATCTGCAATTCATCTGCAGTGGCTGGAAGCCCTGGCACACCCATTCTCTCTCTCTCTCTCTGCCTCTTTCTCTCTCTGTCACTCTCAAATAAATAAATAAAAATAAAATATTAAAAAATAAAAAAAGATGAAAATAGACCTACCATGTGACCCAATTATTCCATTCCTGGGCATTTATCCCCAAAAGTCTCTACTCTTTACTTTAGAGATACTTGCTCAACCATGTTTATTGCTACTTTATTCACAGTAGCTAGAAATTGGAATCAACCCAGATGTATGTTGACAGATGAATTGCTAATGAAGATGTGGAGAGACCATGTGGGAACCGAACAGAAAAGCAGTCCTCTCCTGGGAAACCTTCATGGTTCTGGAAAGTGCTGTGGGAGCTACTGCAATACAATGGTCAGCAACACCAAAAATAAGCAGGAGACCCTTCAAACTACGCAGTCCATGAGACAGACAAGAATCCCACACTTATGCAATAGTGGCACATAGCCTATGGACATGACTGGACATGAGGACTGCTGAGTGGGAGAGAGCTCATAACTGGAACTGGGTACCAAGTGAGTACCCCACAGAAGCTCTCAACCACCAGAGAGAAGCCCCCATTGCTCTCTGGACAACTTGACTAAGCATTCTCAACACAATGTCTCTCAAAATTATATGCATACCCCCCCCCTTAATTAAAGCTGCTGTCACCCTTGGCTGGAGAATCTGATTTATTTTGCAGATGGCAGAGAATACTGGAGAGATCCAAGGTCCACCAACTGAACAAGAAAAGACAGCCAACTGCTCACCATGAGATGTGTCACCTCTACTTCAATTACTGGGGTCCAGGAGAATTCACAGAGGAACCAGAAACACGAGAGTATTTCACCCAATGCTAGCCTGACAACCACCTGTATGGAAATAACAACAAACATGGTGGTGAACTGAAATAGGTTTAAACAGAAACACAGAGGCTACAAGGAATTCAACACTAAGAACAAACTGTTAACAGCCAAGGCCCAGGGATGGCTGCAGAAAAGGGGGCAGGAAGATTGTAAGAGCCACAGAATGGGTAGAAATATCCTGAGGTTTAGCCCTCCTCAGAACCTGATAGACACCACCAATTGAACACCAACACCCTGCTGAGGAGGGCCCTCAGAAAAATGGGGATGAGAGGTGAGGGGATTCAAGACTATAAAGTATGTAATATATATATATATATATATATATATATATATATATGTATATATATGTGCCATATATATATGCACATATATGTATATATACATGGGATATTTGGAAAATATTTTTTTGGAAAGACAATAAAAAAAAAATCCTAAGAAAGTCTAAGAATTTCAGTTTTTTGGTTCCGAACTCTGAACATTAACATGTGTTCAGAATACTTAAAGACAAAAAGACACTTGGTATGCTTCTGCTACTTGCTTGTTATATTCAGTGTTGTTTCCAGTTATAAGGTATCCAAAGTGAACACTTTTCAAGCACATATTTTATGCCCAGGTAATCAGATACGTTAACCCATCATCTCTGCTGGCCTACAGAGACCTTCCCATGATTTTCATTTATTTTGGTGAAGAAAACATGGGACAGAGAGATTAAGTAGGCTTCTTGTGTTTACTTTATTATATATATATATATTGATATGTTTTAATTGCTATATAGTACCTCACTCTATAAACATATTAGTTTTCTAGTCACCTACAAGTGAACATCAAAGAAACAATGCTACAATGAGCATCCTCATATATAGCTTTCCGATAAAATGCACATAACAAGAACCAGTACTTCTGGCCTATAGAACACAGACGTCCTCAAGGTGTGAGTACCAGGTTTGACTAAGCTGTTTCTCAAAGGTCAACCCAAATCACACCCTAACAAACAGCACTCAATATTCTTGCCTCATCTTCTCTTCTCAACACTTACTAATTGGTAATTTGCCAAAATGATACTTTATTGTGTGCTCATTTGCTGGAATCACAAATTCTTCATTTTTAAAAATGAAAATATGAAAGCTGATCAAATTTAATAATTTGCTTGAAGTAGAGGTCCTGATAGAGACTCACAGAACACAGGAGAGCAAAGTTTGATGATGGTAATTTTTTTTTTTTGCTTTTACTAATTCTGAACATGCTTAATTCTCCAGTTGTACTTGACAAGTTATTAAAAGAAACATGGCCGCAAGTAATTTAAAAATTCTGGAAACTTCCCAGTCTCTAGTGGACTCTTGAGGGTGTGTCAATACTATCGTAAGGGACAAAGAGGGCTTGGACTAGGTAGAAGAGTTGAATGGCATATGTGATTTTACCAACAGAAAACTGCCACAGCAGGTAACCAATCTATCTGCTACTTGATTTTTCATCTGTAAAAGAAATAAATTAGACCTGAGAATTTTATTTCTGTTTTGAAATAAATTCCATGTCCGTTTCCCAATGCATAAGACAGCTAGAACCTGGGAACTTTGGATGAAAGGTGGAAGTCTTGTTTGGTCTTCCCTTCTTCTCACACTTGTGCCAGTTTATGAAAGTTCCTCCGTGATCCAGGAAAGACAATTTAAAAACCGCTGTAGAAAGTGTTCATGGTCAGCACTGATGAATTAGAACATCCTCAAAACTGGCCAGATGTTGTTAAACACAAATGCTCCCTCAACACAGGCTGCTTTGATACATGGCCTCCATGATCCAAATTATTTCCTTCAAGTCACAGGCAATTATTTATGAAACTGATAATGTTGGCATTTGTACCCCCTGAAAGTTTCGTGTTTACACTGGCAAAAGTCTTGGGGCAAATGCTCTGGATTAAGAACCCATGAGGATACATTTGTCATGTATGAGAAGTCACACTGTGTGTTTAAATATTGACTGCTGCTTGCTCAATGTTGATAGCTATGAAGACTCAGCTTCTAAAGTTATTACACGAAGTTCCAGAAACATGGTTAGGATCATATATGACTTTTGGTTGCCGGTCTTTTGGTACGTACTACTTTAAATGCTTCCTTCTTCAATTCTTTATTAAGAAAGAAAACCAAAATGAATCCAAGGAAGTCAACTAGGATATATTTTCCTTTCTTCTGCCAATTTTATTTCTGCTTATACTATATTTTCTTGTGAGAATAAATCATTTTACGTTTTGCATAGAGAGATCTTTTGCATTTTTAATATTCAACTCCCAGAAAAATACTTGATGCAGTAAAAAGCTTATAGTAATTAGTCCCTTGGATTTGATAAACATATTCATGTGATTAAACCTTGAGATCAACACACAAGCACACATATTTATTAAGTGGTATCTGAAGTATTATGGGTCAGAAAAAAGTACATGTGGAAATGAGTGGGAAATTTAATCAGGGATTTGAGACAAAACAACACAATGAATAATTTATTGCCTTTGGATAATTTTATTTATATATTTATTTTTAAATTTGTGAAAGCATGAAAAAATTAAGCTACTCAGTTACTTTCCTCTGCTAAGGAAAAAAAAAATAACAAAGCCATGAATATATTTTACATGAAAAGAGTTGAACCTCTGTGGAAGCACATGAAATTTTTCAAGCAAAGCTGAAAATTTATTTGGTGATGATGGTGGACCTTCAGACTGCACAGGGAACAGCAGAATGATGCTGTGTGGGTCTCCATGTGTTTATTGGAGAATAAAAGATGGTGAAATGACAGAAAGAATAAGAATTGCTCTTCCTAGAAGTGTAGATACTCTTTGTGTACTTACAGTGTCAAAGGTAAACCTCTCACAAGATAAGCAAGTAAACATGAACATAGAAGTGTAGATAGTTTATAAAATACAGTGAATAGGGAAGGGATGTAAGAAGAAGATGAAAGTGTCATTGCATTCAAGGATAAAGAATATGACTCCACCTGAACTTGAAAACCACATTTTGAAGTTGAGTTTGTGATTTGAAGTATCAGTAAAATAGTTTACTTGAGTAAATTATCTTTTCTTGTGTTGGATAATTGAAAAAAATTGAATCATTTTTATCTCTAACCTGGGATTTCCGTATAGTTTATTAAAGATATTGTTTTATTGTAGAAAAAGTTTGCAGTATAAACATTAAACAATTGGGGATTAATAAAAATATTTTATAGCTCAGCCATATGCTAGAATGTACTCATTAAAATTACATCCACAGAGCTACTAAGAGTTATTTTTTTAAAATGATATTTAATGATATAGGAAATATGCTTCTCTAATGTGATATGAAAAAATGCAGATGAGGATATGTTCTCAGTTTTACAAGGAGAAAAATTATGCTTATGAAAAGGTCAGGTAAGAAATAGACCACAATTTTAAGACCCTACTGCTGAAGACACCTTATGTAATTGACATGCAAATTAGAATGGCATGGCTGGAAGTTGGAAGAGAGTCAGTCCCCAGACAGTCAGCGCGTCAAGTGCCAGAAGGTGCTACATGGGCGACTGGGGGAAATTGACCAATATCTATCGAAGCAACGCATGGTCTAACCTACTTAGCAGCAAATAACTTATTGTGATGCCCACACAAGTGCAGTGGTGGCACACAGCCATGGTGGGGAACCAACTGCTCTCAATTTGGCTAACTGATCCCCTCACTGGTATGGGACCCATAGCTGGAGCTGGGAAACAAGTCAGAACCATATCCAAACATAAGCCCACTCTCCAGTATCAAGCTACTATCAATTGTGGGCTACAAGAGGGCCTACACCTATTAAATTCTCTATAAAAAAAAAAAAAGTAAGGGTTATCTCATTTGTCCTGGTGCTAACTTACTCTCCGTTGGAGAATCTGCTTCTCTTTTTCAGATAGATGTAGGCCCTAAGGAGAGAGCCACCCCATCATACCTCAAAAGGGCCCCGGCTGAAACTAAGAAAACTTGGAGAAACAAGCAAGGGGGCTGTTTTCCTGATGAACCGGACACCAGCACAAGGGGGAAGGAGATCAGCATAGAGAAAAATCAACTCCTACCAAATCAGAGAGCCAGAGCCTCAGAGGCCCTCAACACCTCATCACTGAAGCAGACCAAAAATGAACCCAACATGGCTCAGGGAAATTTTGCGGAAGAGGGGGCGGAAAGAATGTCAGAGTCACATGTTGGGTCATGATATGCAGAGACATTTAGCTTAGCCATAACTGTGGGCTAACTCCACAATGCATGACCCGTATACCTCAACAAGGAGGGGCCAAGGGGAGGGGGTAGGTCACGGATGAGCCTAATAATGGTACCAAACTGACTGTATTTGCTGAATACAGAACTGACTAATAAATAAAAAAAAAGAAAAAAAAAAAAAGAAATAGACCACAATTCATTCTGCCTCCCTTCCTTTCTCTCTCTCCTTTCCTCTCTCCCACCCTCTTTTTCCTTCCTTCCTTCGTTCCTTCCTTCCTTCCTTCCTTCCTTCTTCACTCTTTCCTTTCTTCCCTCCTTCCTTTCTTCCTTTTTGTGACAGTATCTAGGTATGTAGTTTAGTTTCTAACTTGCAGTCTTTTTGCCTTCTCCTTAGTGCTAGGATAATATGTGTACAACATATCTTGCCACAGCTCATTCTGTAATCAGTGAATGAAAACATTATAAAAATATGCAAGCATTTTTCTTTGGTCATTACTTTGCTTTCTATGATAAGATAATGTGTATAAGCATTTCTTTTTCTTTTTTCAATATTACTGTCTGATAGCTCATATATTCTTAATAATTTTTTAATGAACACAACAACGGATTGTCATGAATTTAAGGCATCCTACATTCAAATGAGGAAAGTCATATGATGAATGTATTGTTATGTAGTGAGTTATTTTAATGACAGGTTTATGGATTTTGTGCAGGCTAGTGTGTAAGAGTGCAGACAATGGAACACAAATGTCTTAGCTAGATCAAATCTGACACTTAGCTATGCAGCCTGAAAAACATGGCTTAATTGCTACCTTAATACTCAGTTCATTGCGAGCATATTGAAGGCATTGAATGAGATGATCCTTGTAAAGGTAGTTCATACAGTGCCTGATAAATTGTAAATGTTTGGTCTGCATTACCTGTTTTCATGATTATGAAAAAAGAAATTATAAATTTAAAACTAATTTTGTCTAGAGAGTCTAAAATTAGACTGGAAAAATGCTAGAGGTCACAAAGAACAATGGTTTTAATGAGAAACTTAGAGACTAGATTACTGTCATAAATACTATAAGATTTAAAACATAGCCAGTGTTCTGCTATAAGGAGGGGAAGTTTCTACAAAGTTGTAGGTACATGAAATCCCTCTCTCTCTCTGTCTCTCTTGCTCTCTCTTTCATTCTATCTATTCATCTATCCCTCCCTCCCTATCAACCTGTGCAAAGAGATATCCAAGGTATCTGAATCACTGGTTATTTCAGAGTGGTGTGCTTTTAAAGTAATTACTTGTCTTATTCTTTATACTTTCTCACAATGATTGGATAGTTCATGAATATTTGTTAGTTTTTATAAAACTTACTAAAGATTTATTTCAAAAATTATAGAATAAAATGCATGCCAGTTCATCCTCTGTTAATTACAAATCTAATTTAGTGGAAATAGAATTAGCAAAATCATATTGTATTTATAACTTACAGGCAAAGAAGTGATGGAATTGGATGTAGCTATTATCTTTTTGTGATATGCAGAAGTGCAATAAATTTAGCAGGAATTCATAATTGGATGAGATGAGCCTTTTACGTGTCTGAAAAGCCTTATCATGTACAAGAAGAGGAATATGTTTCATGTTGTGGAGAGTTGGAGGGAATGGTGCTTTAATTACATATGGCTTCACAGAGTAGGCTGCAAAAAGATATTCATAATGGAGAGAATGATTTAAGAACATTTCTCTGTTAGGTACTTTTCATACCAATGAGAAATAATCAACTCATAATGAACACAGAAAAATTATGTACACAGAACTTTAAATACTGACTCTTCCTTATAAAACTTGGAGGTATGTACAAGGATGCTACTGCTCACTGTGGTGAAATCCATGTTATGTCACATAGATCCCCCTTGGGGATGTCAGGGTGCAAGTCCTCAGGTGCTCAGCAAGAAGGGATTGTGGCCACAAAAGGTCACACCCCTTCCTTGGGTCAATCAGATGTCTGTGGGATTTCTTTTCTACTCCTACTCCCTCAAAAGAGTTGTTCATGTAATTAATGCTTAATGGTTTGCATAGAACTGTTTTGTAATGATTATTTACCAAAGAGTTGGTGGATAATCAAGTGGCTTTGTCAATGGGCTACATTGTTTTGGGAGCCCCATGGGCCTTCCTGACCAATAGCTCACTGTGGGGTATAACCCAATTATGGCACTAAAATTTACTGGTAACAGTCTATGGTTTTAAGGTACTATTTATTTTTTAAAAATTAATTTATTTTTGACAACTTTTTACATGTATATGATGTATTTGATCACATCCACCATACAATACCTATTCTTGTCCCCTCCACTCCCCTCCTCCTCTATCTGTATGCCATCCACTAGAAAACATGTGAAATTCATATTTACATGCTACCCTTTACTCACTTCTAGATATTTTTTCATATTATTCTTTCTAGTTCTTCCAATAGTGACTTTGGAAATGTAAATTATACTTATACCTCTGGATGTTGACCTTTTTTAGGTTGACAGATAAATATATGTACTCTATAAAGATTGCCATTATTCTAGACTTTTAAGATCTGCCCATGGGTTGATTACAAAAATTAAAGTGATAAAAGTACACAATATATTATGATTATGTAAGTTTTATTCATTAAGAACTGAACCAAGATATTCATTGTTAAATTCAAAGAGAAGATATCATGCTGTCAGTGTTCACATGTCATTTGAAGGAGAATTTTCAGCATTAAGATGAAATTGGTGTCATATTTTGATGATAACTTTCTTGTACAGATATCGAGCTATACCCTGAGAATTTTTAATACAGTTTTTTTTTATTTCTGTAAAACTCACTATAAAATTCTTTACATTCTTTGAGCAAGTTAATTGAACCACTCTTTACAAGGCTTCTAACTTCTTGCTTTACTGCTGTTTCTTTGGTGCCATTTATTTTTCTTGAACTTTTTTTTCAGTTTATTTGACTAAAAATTTATTTATTTATTGAGAGAGAGGAGACAGAGAGAATGGACATGCTAGATCCTCTTGGCACTGCAAACAAACTCTAGACACTTAGACCCTTGTACTGACTTTGTGTTGTACTAGGGAATTGAACCCTGACCAGCAAGCTTTGTAAGTAACCACCCTTAGTGATGGAGCCATCTCACCAACCCCTCAACAATAACTTTAAGTGCTGGTCTTAGGATGGGTTTTGGAGCATAAGTTTCTTGAGGTCTCCCTCAAATGCCTAAAAATGTAATTATTTTTTCAATATATTCAATTGACAGTTTGGTCATAAAATTATTAGTTTTCATCATTTCCTGCTGACAAATGAAGGTTGTAGTCCATTGCTTTGAGACTTTTGCATCACTAATGCCAACATCAACACTCATGTGACTTTATCTTTCACTGTCAGATATTTCTTTCCTCTTGAGAGTCATTGAGAGCTTTTTAAAGTTCAAAAACTTTACAAGGAGGTGACACAGTGGCAGCCTTTGCCATTCATTCTGTCTTCTTGCCATTGGTAACTTCTCAACCTGAAATGCATTTTGTAGAAGGTTTTCCTCCTGTGTGTCTCTTTCCTTTCGTTCTCTCTGCTCTCCTTATGGAATGCTTGGTAGACAGATGTTATGCCTTCTGGATCTAGTTTCTGTGTGCTTTAATTTTTCTGTTTTATCATTTTGTCTTCTAAGCTTTAAATTCAGAGTGATTTATTTTTGTGTTATCTTTCAGATGTCTAACTTGGTTTTCAGCCATATCCATTCTAAGACCCATTCTCTCTAGTGAGTTTTATATTTTGGTAATTAGAGATATGTTCCAGGAATCCATTCTTGTTCTCGGATCAGATCCCTTTTTGAAAAACAGCATCCTGTGTTTATTTTGTGTCTGTAATATTCTATTATCTTTGGGGACAATTATGGTTTCATTAGAATTTTATTAGAATGGCAAATTTATGTTCAATGATGTGTGTTTGTGTGTGTATCAGTTCTGTTTCCTCCACCATTATTAGGCTTATTTACTCTGGTTAGTCTTTTCCTTGAATGTATTTTCATCTAATGTAGATTAATTTCTATAGGTAACTAGTGTACATTTCCTTTACCATTGGATACATATTTTACTCAAAAGACTTCCTGAATGAAAAGCATGGTAGATTTAAAATGATTGTGAATTAAATGACTCCTTCCTCCTCAGATAAGGGTCCTTATCTCTGGCCCTGGATCCTAGATAAGCTTCCTTATCCAGGAAGTGAAATTTACATTGTATAAGTTGTGAGACTAGGCATAAGAAGTCACCAGTTTCTATTTCTACTTCCTGTGCTGTGGAACACTAGATCTTGGAAACCCAGCAGCCATGCCCAGGGCAAGCCTGTGGTGGAACAGGCCTGCACAGAGAGCTGCAGTGCCCTCGGCTGAAAGCCTCAGCCAAGGTCTCAGCCAGAAGCCAACACCAAGGGACCACTGAGGTGAGAATTGTCTTGGGAGTGAACACACCAGCTCAGGCAAGCTGTGACACCAGTGCCTTAGGTGAGCTGCCTCACTGATGCCATGTGCAATAGAAATGAGCCATTCCCATCAAGTCCTGACCACAGTTTATAAGAAAAAAAAAAGTGATATTGCTTATTGCTGTTTGAAGTCACTCAGTTTTGTGCTCTTTTGTTACAAAGCAATCAATATCTAGGACAGGGGCTGAGTACAGGACCTGTGCAAGATCTGCTCGGGAGGCTTCCTACTGCGGTTCACGATCAGCAAGCAACAAACCAAAATGGCTCCCAGGAAGTGTACTGAGAATACAATGCCAGCCATGGAAGTACACCCATTCCATCCATATAAAAGTTAGAACTGGAAAGACTCATCTGTAATGATAAAAATGAAATCAATAGGAGATTCGAAAGATTGCTCAGTGGGTAAAGGTGCTTTCTAGCAAAGCTTGCTGGGCTGAGGTTCAATTTTACAGCTACCCAAGTAAGCAGGACCCCCAAAGTGGTGCAAAATTCTGGTGTTCCTTTGTAGTGACAAGAAACCCAGGGTACCTCCCCCCACCCCACTCGGTTGTATGCGCACACATACAGGCATGTACACATGTGCAAATAAATAAACCATGTTTTAAATGTTTTATTTATTTATTTGCAAGCAGAGAGAGAGGGGGGCCAGGGTGAGAATGGGCATGCCAGTGACTCTAGGCACTGCACACCAACTTCAGATGCATGTGTCACTTTGTGCATCTGGCTTTACGTAGGTACTGAGGAATCAAACCTGGTTTTCCTTAACCTCTAAGCCATTTCTCCAGCCCTAAGTAAACATTTAAAAAAAATAAATCAGCTTTCCAGGCGTGGTGGTGCACACCTTTAAACCAGCACTCGGGAGGCAGAGGTAGGAGGATCTCAGTGAGTTCGAGGACAGCTTGAGACTACATAGTTAATTCCAGGTCAGCCTGGACCAGAGTGAGACCCTACCTCAAAAACTAACTAACTAACTAACTAACTAACTTACTAAATCAGCTTAATTGTTGCCTAGGTATAGAGTGATTGACTGGTGGAAATGTTTTGTGTCTTGCTAAGGTCTGTGGTTATGTAAATATATACACTTGTCAAAACTGGACAAGCCAGGCTGGAGAAGTGGCTCAGTGGTTAAAGGCACTTTCTTGCAGAGCCTGACAGCCTGGGTTCAATTCCCATACCTAGGTAGATCCAGATGCACAAAGTGGCACATGAGTCATTTGCAATGGCATGATTCCCTGGCAAGCCCATTCTCTCTCTCTCTCTTTCTCTGTCTTTTAAGTAAATAAATACTGGAAAAAAACTAAACAAATGCATCTCTTAAAGTGGGTGCATTTCACTGGATGTAAACAATGAAAGTATTTAAAATACAAAATTACTTTTTTCCTTCATCACTTTCAATGGTGACATGCTAATTAAGCATTTAAAATTAATTCAAAGTCCCTCTGGGATTCCACGCCCTTCATCATCTGGGAAATGCATTCTCCACTGCAAACTCCAATTCATCTCATAGCCAGGCTCACCATTTCCAGCAAGAGCACTCCTTTCTATCACCCAGGGTTTTGCTCTCTCTACTCTCTCCAAACAAAAAACTTTCTCTCCATCCTGTCTAAATTTTCCAATGCGATAAGTCTTTTAATAAGGCTAACATTAAAAAAGAAAACTTTCTGGGTTCCAGAGTTTGGATTGCATTTCTCTTTTTTTGTTAATAGTTTTCTTTACTTGGAGGAGGCGTGGAGCATGGTGCAGGGTTTCAAACTGTCACTGCAAACAAACCCCAGACGCATGCACCACTTTATGCATCTGGCCTCACGTGGGTACTAGGGAATTAAACCCAGGCTATCAGGCTTTGAAGGAAGCGCCTTTAACCTCAGAGCCATCCCTTTAGCCCTGAGTTTCTCTTTTTGAGCTCCCACAGCAAGTGCTTGAATGACTGTCACAGAGTGTGCCATTGTGTCTTGCATTTCAGTCATTGATATAGATGCTTGTCTCCTCCAGACCTGATCTCCCTGAGAGCAGCAATTATTATTACTCAGTGTTGAACCATAGAAATTCTTTGTGTGGGGTGAGTTAAGGGACAGAGTTCTAGGTTAGTTCTGACAGCCAGTTATGGTTATAATTTTCCTGTTATATTACTAAAAATCTACTGTTTTTCATGTTATTCTAAATTGTCTTCATTTTTATCTTGTCATATGACTCCCTGTCATAGATACCTTATCCTAGGGTTCATAAAAGCTCCATTTTGGTGGCATTCACCTTGCATTTTAGAAATTTTCTTTTCTAAACCCATTCTTCCTTATGCTATATTCTGGCAAGTTTTTCTCCAGGTCTGCTGGACTTTAGACACTTTGGGACATCATTGACTCTTGCCGCTGCCCCACACATGAAGATAGAGAACCTTGGCTGCTTCTTTCTTATTTATTATTCCTTCTTCATTTGCCTTATGTTTTAGAAATCTCTGGAATTTCTCATCTATTGGCTTTCTTTTTTCCTACTGTCTTTACAGTTATGGATTTATACTTAAAATTTTATTTTTATTTCTTTATTAGAAAGACATAAAGAGAGGGGGGAGAGGGAGAGACTGGGTGCTCCAGGACCCCCAGCAACTGCAAACAAACTCCAGATGCATGCACCACCTTCTGCATCTGGCTTACGTGGGTCCTGGGGGATTGAACCTGGGTCATTAGGCTTTGCAGGCAAGGGCCTTAACCACTAAGTCATCTCACCATCCCACCAATTCATACTTAAGGAGTTATATTTACTAACATTTTAGTGGACATAAGCATATGGATCAATGTATTATGTTTTATGGAATGCTTCATTATAATATTCTAAGTATCTAAATCTGGTACAATTATGTCAAATATTCTGGAGTTGTGTTAGGTTTTGCATTGTAACTCTTCTCTTTGGGACATCTCTTCCTCATCTTTAAAATGGCTGAGGTGGATAACATGAACCATACAATATCACCTTAGGTTTATTCTTAGTGCATTGGAGTTCATATAAATGGATACAGTTTTCCAGTATTCAAAATTATTTGTGCATAGTTGCCATTAGATACAGATATTTGAGGAGAAAGAGACGAATGTAAATTGAAGTCAATCTTTAAGCAACCATCTCCACTAGCAGTTTTTGAAAGATTGAGAATAGCCTCTTATTTTACACAGTAAATTCTTATGTCAGTTTTGCACAGACACCAGGTCATCATTCAAGAAGCCAAAAATGTTGAAGAAACAGAATCAATCTTTCACAATCTTAAATGAGCCAAAATGGGCTTGAGCCACCTCTAATATGCATGGATAACTCTTTAGAATGGATTTAAAAAATATTTTATTTTTATTCTTTTATTTGAGAAACAGAGGGAGAGAGAAACAGAGGCAGAGAGGGAGAGAATGGGCATGTTAGGATCTCCAGCCATTGTAAACAAACTCTAGATGCATGCACCACCTTGTGAATCTGGCTTACATGGGTCCTGGCAGTTGAACCTGGGTCCTTTGGCTTTGCAGGCAAGTGCCTTAACTGCTAAGCCATCTCTCCAGTTCAAGAATGGATTTTGTAGAGTGCAAAAGTAGGGGCAATCTTAAGTTTTATTCACAGAAATGTTTTATTAATAAACACAATTAGTAACACATTAAAATCTATCATTTTAACACTGTATTCTGTATTATTTATCAGTAATTATAACACATATCTCTATTTTCTCTGAATTTCAAAAGCCATAGAGTGCTTACATAGAAAAGAGAGGGGCAGGGTTTTACTTATTGGAGTGGAAGTTCTGACTATGGCAGAAGGAAATGCAATTTTTCTTCTGGTGGACTGTGTCTGGAGACTTCATATGCATCCTTGCATGTATTAGTTATTTTTCATTTAACTCATGTAATTGAGGAAACCTAACTCTTATATTGCAGGGTCTAGGGCTGTTACTATGGAAAGCAGTATCATGAGCATAAGAAAAGAGAAGAAAAAGAACTCATGATAGAGGGAGACTGGAGGAAGGGGAGTCTGTGGAATAATGGAGTATGGTCATGTGATGACATGAGAGTGCAGTCAAGAACAGGCCACATGTGTGACAGTGGCCCCATAAGAGTCAATGGACCTGGAAAATTTCTATATTGAGCGATGTCACCATCACCTTAATGCTTTGGTGTTAGGCAGTACTGTCATGTTTGTGGTGATGTTGCTGTGAATAAACTACCCTGTTGCTAGTCATCTAGGGCGTGACTTTTCCTGGGGAGTTGTGAACAAATGTCTATTGATCCTTGACAGGGCACTGACAAGACACAAGGAAATGACTCCAAAGACTAGCTTGGTGAACCAGTGACTGTAATTGAGTTTACTTATGGAGGCATGGCCAACTACGTCCTTTCCGTGCTCTTGATGTTCTTGAGCCTTGAAGGGAGTGATATAAATACCTGATTATTTTCTCTCATTTAGGTAGCATTAGATTGCTATGCCAGAATAACAGTCACTTACTCTCTGCACTTGGGCTATGAGTCTCTTCATAACTACTGCCCACTGCAAAAAGAAGCTTCCTTGACCAAGGCTGATGGTATAAATGACCAATGGTAGTAAACATAAATAGTTAGAAGGCAATTTGAAATATCTACCTAGCAAAACAACAGTAGTTTCCTTTCTACCAAGCTCTACAATTTCTCTAGCCATGGGTTTTAGTGGCTGATAGTATAGAATGTGGGTTCTTCCTGTGGAATAAACCATAAATATATTTGGAAAGCAGTAGACTGCACCTATAATAGTTATGCCACTATTTTACCAGCAGATACACGTTACATGGCATGTCGGTAATTGTGGAGGGCAAGCTATTATTAAGGGATCAGAAAGGGGAATGAATCCCAATTAGAGAATTTCTAAAAGTTTGGTCCTCAAATCTCCCAAACAGAAAAACCTCACCTCTGTCTAAACAGCCAGCTGAGAATGTTACATCCAACATACCACAGTGCTGTCTCTCGCTAATCCGAACCTTTGTCCAGGAACAAATGTTGATCAATCAAGTCTGCTATTAGCTAGATGTATATAATCTCTGTATGTGCTAGCTGGAGGCAAGAGCATCAGAGGTTCAAAGTCATCCTCAGCTACTTAGAGTTTGAGGTCATCCTGGACAACATACTTTCTCCTCACTATCTAATTCTTCCCATTGGTACTAAGTTTTTGGATCCTAGAAGGAGATATTTAGCACATGTCTTTTTTTTTTCTTATTGTAATTCCTCTCTTATGTGGGAAAGTTATTTCTGAGCAGGCAGCTGAAACACAGTCACATATCTTGTCACCAACATCAAAGGTCATGTCACCTCTGCCACAGCTTACTTGTGATTTTGTTCTATATGTGCTATTTTGGGGGACTGCAATGTGTTCTCTAAACTACCATCTGTCTGGAGGGTGTCCCTGTGTGGTAGTTTGTGGTAGGCCCCCAATATATTCAGTGTTTTATTAGCTTGTAGTTTGGATCTGCAGCCACCTGGCTAGAGGCAGTATCATTGGGTGGATCTTAGGGTCCAGCCCTAAGGTGTGGTGGTGGGTGTGAGATTCCAATCTAAAGAGATGCAAAGTTTGTCTAGCTAGAGTTCCTGAAATATGCTGCATAGTGTGGCTTTTGGCTTGTGATTTTCTCTGTTTGGTCCTGTGAAAGCAGGCCACCTTCTTCTGCCATTATGGAACTTCCCCTGGATCTGTAAGCTTCAATAAATGCCTTCCTTCCATAACTGCGCCTGGTCTGGAAGTTCATGTCAGTGAACCTGAAGCTGTCTGCTACACTCTGTATTCACAGAGCAGAAAACCAGCCACCAAGAAGGCAGACTACTCTATATCACACAGACAAAGTTTGCCATGCTGCTGTTCCCCCCTCATGGCTATTCCCTTTTAGAGGGAGCAGCTGCAAGAACACAGAAGGGAAAATGCAACTTAGCTTTGGTACTCTTGTGGGTCTGTTTAGGTGCCAAATGTTGCATGACTTTTCCCTGGGAGATGTGAAGAACTAATTACTCACACCAGATAGGGCAATGACACAGCAAAGAAATGACTACACCTAAGTCTAACTTGGTGAACCAATGGGTTTAACTGGAGATACAGGAGCATGGGCAATTTGGGACAGCTCTACCACTGAACAAGAGACTCTCTCATAGTGATTGTTAACCACTTATATACACTCACGGATAGGATGGGCCTTGTGAGTCCTCCCCTGTTTCATAAAAGGTCTGCTGGTGGGCCCAGCCTTGTGAGGGTCTCATGAAGACAATCATAGCTATACTGATTTCAAGATGTCAGTATCCATGACATGCCCTGTGGACAGAGATTTACATATGAAATTATGATAATACAAAATAAATAATGATAGTAAATGACCATTAGTGGTTTATGTATTTACCATATCATGATTTGGTCCTTTAGAACATACTCCTACTTATTGAAGAATAAGTTTACTATAAGAAAGTATGTCATGTTAAGCTAGCAACAGCTGCATTTACCTCATATTTACTATGTCTTTTGATTGCATCATTTTTCTCTTATGCTTGATTTAATCTCACATCACTCATTATGACATTAGGAGCAATGGACTTTACCACACATATGTGTACATGTGTGTACCATATAGCTGAGGTGTGTAGCAGGCTGTACCTTCTAAGTTCAAGTACATCTGTGTTGTTTGCACTGTGATGAAATTGCCTAACAAGGCATTTCTCATAGCATTGCCTGCCACTAAGTGTTGCATGACTACGTACATTCCATTTGAAGGATGAATCTGGGCTCTATCAGGAAAAGGAGAAATCTTCAAGAAAATGCTCCCTTTCTGGTGTCTGGATTTCAAAGTCAGGACCCAGAATCAGAACTAGGAGGATTGTGAGTATGCCAAGAACACCATGGGGAGAAGAGTGGCTTGGTAAGGAAGTGCATGTAACTCACTATTAATATTAATGCTTTGTTTATACAGAAACAGGATCATATGCCTGTGCCGTAGAATCCCTTCAGTGTACATTTTAGCTGGCCTTTCATTTACCATAGAAACACATGTTATAATTTAATATGTAAACCACTTTGTTGGTGTTCAGGTCCCCACTGGGAGGGAGTTTGCCAGCCCCCTCTCTTGGAAAAAGAGAGCCTTAGAAGACAATATTGTTTTTCTATTTTCTTTTTGAAAATGACACTGAAAACTTAAATACTAACAATGACAAAGGAAGCCATCACACACACACACACACACACACACACACACACACACACAATTTACTGAGTGGACAGTAGTAACATGAAGCCCCGTGTTCTGAAAACTTATTCTTACAACTGGAGTAGCAGTGAGAATAAAAAATAAATAAAACAGTACAGCACATGACTGAAGTTGATGAAATTGAGGTTTCCATCCTGATGAAACTTGCACCTGCCTCATTGCAACTAGAATCCTTTATTTTCTCATGATCCGCCCAGCAATTGAGCAAGTATTCAATGATAAATCAAATCCTTCCTTCTCCTATCCTGGTGAGTTGGTATGAGCCATAGTATATGTAGCAACAGTCACCCCTCTTGCTCTTCAGAACCCAGCAGCAGTGGGGAATATCACTCAGCTTTCACAATTTAAAATGCACTTTTCAGGAGGTCTGTCTCAAACCTCAGCAGTACTGTTCATGTGGGGCTCCCAGCACACACACAATTATTCTGTGAATGTCCTCATGAACTTCATGCCTTCAGAGACAGAGCTGTTCCTTGGCGTGTTTCTACTGAAGAAACAGAGAAGCATTTCTCCCAGCTGGATCTGATGTGGACCTTCATAGTGTGCTTAGTCCATGTGTGCAAGGCACTCATTCAGTCTCGTTTTCCCCTGTCCAACACGGCCGACTTCAGGACCCATTTCACACAATCCACTCTAAGAACCTGTGGTGAAGATCACTTAACAGCAACGCAGAGCTCTCTCCAGGCTTGGAGGTCAATTGCCTTTCCTGGAAAATGAAGTGGCCATATCTCTAAGCATCTTCTCAACAGCTTATCACACCCTCTATTTCCTCTTTGACTGACATGACCTACTGGGTTTCCTGGGAGATGATGGTGCGATCTTTCCCAAAGACTCTTATAGTGAGGACACAGGGGACTCAAGATTTCATGGAAAATTTGCCTTCAAGAGGAACGGAATGATTATGTCAGCCTGTTTTCTTTCTGAATGTATCCCTGCTCCGGGAGCTTCCTCTATCAATTTTATGCTCAGGTGCTTCCTGTGTCTCCTAGGAGCCGCGGCCCTGGGCTACTGGAGCAGACAGAATTAAGTCTGGAGAAAGATTGAGTCACTAATGTTTTGTCATGAAGGGTCACTGGATACAGATTCTGTGTAATCTTCCATGTGTTTATTAAGTGATCAATACCAAAGGAAACATATTGCTGTGTATGAACAGAGGAATGACATTTGAAAGCTATCACCGAAGAGGCATTCTACTCAAAAGCAAGATACAAGTTCAGTTGTTTTACTACCAATCCAAGCCAGGACTCTGTGATTGTTGGTAGTTCTCTTCTGTTTTGGACTCTATGACATTGATTGGAAAGATTATATTGGCCTGAGTATGCTTCTCAGGTATTTTCCTATGGAGCTACGCCTTGTGACTACTTCCTAGCTTGAAGAAACGAAGGGACAGGTGGGGTGTAAAGGATATTTTCAGGTGCTTATGGATGTTTTAGATAATATATTCAGCAATTTTAGAGACTGCAAACCTCTATGTAATACTACATATCACCATCATTTCATGTAGTGGTTTGCAGCAATCTCAGGTTTCTTGGGCTTGTTTTCCAACTCTGTTGTTTGTAGCTTTAAGACTGTAATCATGTTAGTTAAACACTGGTTCTTGTTGCCCAATCATCACACAATTCTACATTTTCTTCATTTTACCTAGTGCATTATCTGCTCAGGTGAAGTTGACTTAACAATTTTCCAAGTTTAATAAGTGGTAAAGCTCACTTCTGAACCCAAGCTCCAACTTCATGTTTACACTGCAGTCTACAGAGTTCAACTCGTATAAGTGCTTAGGAAACAAAAGGTGTGCTTGCTGTAGATGAGAAAGGTTGGCATTACTGATTCTGCTCTTACTAATCAAATTAAAATATTTGTAGAGAAGGAGTATGTGCCAATCACTCTGCTGGCTGTGTAGAGAGCAAGTCAACCAAAGGTGACAGTAGCCTTATGAAGATGATGGTAGATTGGCAGAGGGAAGTCTGAAAAGAAAGCAAATTAGTGCCTAATTATAAATTGAGGTGAAGACTATAAAGAGAACTAACATGAAACTTTAATAGTATGCAATAGGGGAAGCTGACCTAAAATAAGCTAAGGTGAGAGGCAAAATTTCATACACACAAAAAAGTGCTTATGAACTGAGTGAAGACTGAGCCTGTTAATGAGATAAAGTAAGAAGATTGGGGAAGTAAGTGGCGGTTTCAGGGTGATGTTCCAAAAGGACCAAATGTAGGGCCCATGTAGAAAAGCATGTCTTAGGAAACTGGATATGGTAAATGTGTCTTTAATGAGCATCTATCATTCAACAGTGTGCCATTCAAATGCTCTGAGTTTGTGAATTTTCTAGTTTCTTTTGTTAATTTTTAGATTTATTCCACTGTGGTCAAATAGAACCAAGATATCATTCCACTTTTTCTGTATTTGTTGAGACTTGCTTTGTTCCTTAGTATGTCCTATTGTAGAGAAGGTTCTATGAGCAGCTGAGAAGAATGTGTTTTCTGAGTATTTGGATGGAATATTCTTGAGATTAAATCCACTTGATCTATGATGTCATGATTTTTTTTTTTCTGCTTATGGTTTGTTGGGATAATCTTACCATTAGTGAGAGCTGGGTATTAAAGTCACGAGCTATTATTGTGTTAAGGTCCAACAAATATTTCTTAAGTAATCTCAACAGGTGTCAAAATATTCATCAAATATTCCAGAGTGAAGAAAGCACACAAAATCACTATCTCTGTGGGGCTCAACGGTTAGGTCTGGAGGTGACTTCCAAAGGTCCAGACCTGTTCCATCATTGTATTGGTAGGTATGTCTTGAGGGTTACTGCTTGAATATTCTGCAGAATGTTCCAGAAATTTTTCCATAATGATTGCATATTTCAAATGTCAGAGCTTCCTTGGATGGTACTCTCTTCACTGTGTATTCTCTGTCTTATTTACCACTGCTCACAAGTTGTCCCACTTGAGACATTTGGCAGAATCTCCCCTTATCTTGTTGCTCACATTCATCTTTTCATTTCTATTTCTAGATCTACTGTCCTGGTTACAATTTGTTCCTGTGAACATGAATTATTGTTTTAATATCCTAGCTGCCCTGAGGACCTGTGGTCAAACTCTGCTCTAGTCCTTTCTGCATCCTGGATGGCAGATCCATCTTTTTTTCAAAAATATTTTACTTATTTATTTGCAAAAAGTTAGAGAGAGAGAGAACTCACCAGGCCATCTCACCACTGCAAGCGAACTCCAGATGCATTCTACTTTGTGCATCTGGCTTTACATGGGTACTGGGGAATCAAACCCAGGTCATCAGACTTTGCAAGCAAGTACCTTTAACCATTGAGTCATCTCTCCATCCCCTTTCCTACTTATTTTGAAATGTAATATTAATGTTATGTGCATATCTGTGTAATAGACTACCAGAACTTCTTTCTCCCTCTTTTTATTTCTAAAAAATCTTTGTGTGTGTTCACATGTGCTATAGCATGTGTGTGGAGGTTAGAGAACAGAATCAAATGTCAGCCCTCACTACCCCTTTTCCTTTTTCCCTTTGTCATCCTCTGAGAATGATTCTACTCTCCACTCTGTGTGATCAACTTTTTGAGATTCTACATATGAATGAGATAATGGAATATTTGTCTTTCTGGGTCTGGCTTATTTCAGTTAACATAATGATCTCCAGGTTTGTTATTTTGCTTCAAATTACATGCCTCTGTTCTTTTTTATGATTGAAATAGTTCTATCATCTCCCTATCTTTCTGTCTGTCTATTATCTATCTATCTATCTATCTATCTATCTATCTATCTATCTGCCATCATCTAACTATATAATATGTGTCTATCTGTGGACACAGGTAATTCTGCTAATTAGGGTATATATTTGGGTACTGTGAATAGTGATACAATAAGTCTCCCTCTCTGTTCTCTCTCTCTCTCTCTCTCTCTATGTATATATATATATATACATATATATAAATAATCAATATATTGATTTCATTTCTTTTGCATAAATATTAGGATTTTTTACTTTTTAACTTTTATACAATTGAATTAAAGTTTAAAATATTTTTTCTTATGTATGAGTGTATGAGGGTGCCAGGATTTCTTGCTACTGCAGATGAATGCTAGACTGACTTTACATGGGCTGTTGGAGAACTGAATCAGGCCAGTAGGTTTTACAAGCAAATGTCTTTAACTACTCAGCCATTTTCCCAGCCCCCTGAGTTAGTTCTTTAGAAATATTTTTCACTGAGAATTTTAGTACACGAACATACTGTAATTTGTCTATATTCACACACTCTGTTCCTTCCTCCTCCATCCCTATTCCATTAAGCCCCCTCCTCTTTTCAAGAATCCTTCTTCAGTTTTGATTGTCTATTCTTTAACAATTGTGGCCTAGACATGTATTTGCTAAATAGCAGAAATGTTCTTGTTTTGCAGTTTCACATATTATCGTAATATAGTTGACCATAGAATTGTTGTTTGCATGTATTGAATAGCTGTGTCTGGTTGCTGATACAGATAGGTGTATAAAAGGTGGCAAGCTCAGAGTACCATCTCTTCTCAAGTAATACTTTGTTTGCTGTGTGCTTTAGCTGTGCTAGTGGGAGCAGACATGGTGGAGGGGAAATGCTATATGTACCAGTGTTTACAGCTTTCTATTAAATATTTTATTTTTATTTATTCATTTGAGAGAGACAAAGAGGCAGACAGTGAGTGAGAGAGAGAATGGGCAAGCCAGTGCATCCAGCCACTGCAAATGAACTCTAGATGCATGCACCACCTTGGTGGGTCCTGGGGAACCGAACTTGGGTCCTTTGGCTTTGCAGGCCAGCACCTTAATCACTAAGCCATCTCTTCAGCCCCTCAGTGTTTGTATCTTTGTCTCCTATATTTACTCTTCTTCCTCCTCACAGTAGGATGAGTTCTGTAGGGGTGGCCTGATAGGTTGATTGTGGAAGGGGATTAATTAAAAGTTGGTGCAAAGCAGATTTAGCATGATGTGAATAAAACACAAGGCCTTCAGTGGTACAGATGTCCCCAGGGCCCTGGTTAGAGAGTCTTCACTTCAGAGTGACAATGATTAGTGTTGTCAAGAAATACTTAAAATGTCCTAAAATCCTACACCTCACCTATGAATGAAACCTGATAGAGATTTCCACAAAGCAACATTCTTACAGGCACTTTTCCTAAATTGTCCTTGGTAACTTTTTTTTTTATTAGTACATAAAGATGGTTGAATTATCACTTCTTTCTGTACAGAAAATTCTAGGATACATTTTATCATATGGAAAGGCAAGCAAAATGTATTCTTGGAAAAATGAGTATAAGAAAAGAGTAGGAGAGTGTATTACAGTCAGTTGATTAATGAATATAATGTGTTATTTTTGAAATAAAATTGGAATTTGCTTTTTCTCACATTCTATGTGATTACTTTCATTTGTACCTAGTTGGCATTCTTTTTTCTTAAAACATTTGCCATGAAATTATATAATCTTGAAGCCTCTTTAAGCTTATATTATACAATTAAATTATGTAATTTTCTGCCCTTTCTACTCTAGAATAATGAGTGGTGGAGACTAGCATGTGACCCTGTGTTGCCTTTGCAGGCTCCAACCTGCCTTTGATCATCCCTTCTAAGAGTTAGGGTCTTTGTTCTCCACCCTTAGCTTGCATGACATCACCTGGAGGGTCTATTCCCCTGTTTACCTCCCAGACTTACTGATTCAGGAGGTCTAGATTGGGCCTGATTTACATATCTAACAAATTCCCTGGTTATGCTATGATGGCTACCCCCAGGGCGGCTTGGATGGGCAATGTTCTAAAGAAGACGATCTCTCAGCTTTGGTTCATCCTCAAATCACAGGAAGAGCTTTCAAAACAATACTAATGCTTGAGGCAGAAACTTCTCTCTCTTTCTCTGTGTATGTGCACAGTGTGTGTGTGTGTGTGTGTGTGTGTGTGTGTGTGTGTGTAGGCCAGAAGTCAATGCCCTGTGTTTCCCTGAACCACTTTCCACCTTATTCCTTGAGACAGAGTTTCTGATTGAACCTGGATGGCACCAAGTTCAGCCACACTGGGTGTTTTACTCAGTAAGCCCCAGGGATCCTCCTGCCTCTGCCTCCCCAGAGCTGAGATTACAGGTGCATGCTGCCTCACCCAGCTTTTATATGGGTGTTAAGGATCTGAATTTAGGTCATGCTTTCATAGCAAGTGCTTTATGAACTGAGCCTTTTAACCTTCTCAATGAATTGGACAAGGAATACATATTTGTAAAGTCAAAAATTTAGATTTTGTAATGACTTCTTTTTGGGTCACGAAACACTAATCAACATTATGCAAGCTCTCAGTAATTTTGCACAAATTCTTCATTTCTGACTAGAAGTTAGAATTAGTAGTTTATGGATTGCTGAGTGTGTCATGTGCATAATTTACCAAACTCTGGATTTGTGAAAAGGCTTGGCATTACTTAATAAGATTGTTTTTGAATTTTAATTTTAACTTCTAATTATCATGCTATTTCCCTGTTTTATCTGGCCTAGCAGAAAATATAGTACTTTTTAAAATGCTCAATTTATTAGTTTTGTTCATAGGAACAGAATCTCTCATGATGGTGTTTTTCTAATAGAGATGTGAGAAAGCCAAAAGGATTATGGAATCTCTCCATTTCTCCTTATCAGGGCCTTAAAACATCTAGGCATTGAGCCTCTGTTGAGTAATGTCTTCAGAATGAAAGTAATTTCTTCCTTCAAATATCTGGGTGTCTCACAGAGATGGGAAGACGTTAACTACTTATTACATCTCTATACTTATTATCATTCCATTTGGAAAAACATGTCAAAGAGATCCAGTTTTGCTGTCCATTCTGCTTAAATGAATACCTGATGAGGCGATAAACCTGTTTTAAAATGAATTTGATGCTTCCATCAATTCCTTATGACTCTATTGCAAGCCTGAAAATGTATCAAATAATGAAACTTGATCATCTGACCCTGCTAAATGCTGCAAGCAATGTCCCAGCCTATACATATGGCGAGCTCCTTATTTATTTAATTCCTGATAAAAAAAAAAAAAATCCCTGAAACCTTCTGCAGAGGAATGCTGTTTCCATCTTCCAGACAATGAATTAAAAATCTGCCTCCATGTGAAGCTTAAACAAATGTCAGTGGGCTAGTTGGACAAACAGGAATTAAGTTACATGAAGCACAGTGTGGCACTGTCAATTGTGATGGGGTGGAATAGTCTTGGGTGAGAGAATAAAAACAACCCAGGATTCCCATCCATGGCTGAATCAACCTCTGGATAGGTAATCCAGGGAGGCCAAGGCACAAACCGGCAAGTTCACTTGACAGTTGACAGATATGCCCAGTGAGGTTATCTTCTCTTTCATACAGTATTTCAAACTCCATGTAGCTGGGCGTGGTGGTGCACGCCTTTAATCCCAGCACTCTGAGGCAGAGGTAGGAGGATCATTGTGAGTTCAAGGCCACCCTGAGACTACACAGTGAATTCCAGGTCAGCCTGAGCTAGAGTGAGACCCTACCTCAAAAAACCAAAAAAAAAAAAAAAAAAACCTCCATGTGAACAGTCCTTGAGATGAGGGAGTATATTTTCATCCAAAAGTCATTATCACATTTGGAAATTCACGCCTCCCTTCAGAAGTACAGTTTTTATCCAAGTGTGCCATTTTATCCTGGTGAGAGATTAGCGTGCCTCACAAGAGCATTGAAACTAATTGTTACAACAAATTAATGAATTACATGTGCAGAAGGAATTATTCCCTTGCATGGAGAGGCCTAGAAAAGGCAGAGTATATCATTTTTCTTAATAATTTAATTATGACTGGCTGATTATTATAGCACCTTGCTCCTGTAGGTCTTTGGAAAGTGAAGTGTGATTTTATCAGTGGCTAGGGAGGAGCTCAACAGCCTTTCCCAGTCAGTCTTCATTTGCTGTTTTCTGAAGCCCTCAGAGCAGCTTTCAGATGATAACTGTGGCTTGTCATCATTACGTGCCACATGAAAATGTACTGTTGACCCGCTAGCGGTGGAAAATGGATTTTTAATTTATTTTTTCCAGCTACGATACTGAATTTAAATTTGTACTAGGCTTGCCATACCCTCAGATCCTACTCCGTCTATGACTAATAGTATTTGTATCAGAGCTGACAGATTAAGCCTCATTAATAAGGAATATCTACTACTTTTTTTTGTTGAGACAGGATCACACTATGTAATCTAGCATGGCCTTGAACTTGTGATCCTCTTCCTGCAGTCTCCGGGGTGCTAGGATTGCAGTTGTGTGCTATCAGGCCTGCTAACTTGTTGCTTTTGTCTTCTCTTTCTTTTTTTTTAAATTTTTTGTTTATTTTTCATTGTTTTATTTGAGAGTGACAGAGAAAGAGAGAAAGAGGCAGATAGAGAGAGAGAGAGAATGGGCGCACCAGGGCCTCTAGCTGCTGCAAACAAACTCCAGACACATGAGACCCCTTGTGCATCTGGCTAACATAGGTCCTGGAGAATGGAGCCTCCAACCAGGGTCTTTAGGCTTCACAGGCAAGCACTTAACCGCTAAGCCATCTCTCCAGCCCTGTCTGCTCTTTCTTTTGGGATAATAGTGCTTCAGTTTTCCTTTGGGGAAATCCTGTGTTATTGGCTTGGGGTTTGATTCCTCTCCTATGCTTTGCATAGGCCACACAGACCATTGTAGAGGAAGACCGGGCATCTTTTGAGACACATGGATTGGTTCAGGGATGGTTATATGATCATGAATCCTGGTATTTGTGCTAGTCAAGAGGTGCTTTGTACTTTCCTTCTGGTTTTGCTAAATTGGTGGTTAGAGCTTCATGCTGCTGTCTGGAGAGAGACTACTGCGGAAACACTGAAGAGGCTGGAGGGTGCAGGGGCCTGAACTTGATCAGCAGGATCGAGGTGTTCCTGTAGGAGATGACTGAGCTAGAACTATGGCAGACAAAAATTCTCCTTATTTTTGGATTGGACAGTGTTCTGTAATGTCCTCAGAAATGGTTCTCTCACATGTATTTCCTGGTCATCATTCCCTGAACCTAAAAGGCAATGAAGCCGCTAAGCATTCCTCAAAATTCTCCCTGTGAAGCAGAGCTCTGCGCAGTATTTCTGGAGGCCTTCTGCCAAGTCCTGTCCACACAAACCCTGAGGCTCAAAAGCTCCTGCAAGAGGAAGCAGAGTTTCTCAGCTGAGAGAGGAAAACTTGGAAATTTAGGATGCTTCCCAGAGAAATAGGGAGTGTTAATCTTCCTTCATTTTAACGGCCTCCTAGTCATTTACAATCAAGATTTGAGCAAAACAAACAAAAAGCAAGAGAAACATGAATATGATTTTTTTCACGGTTCACGAATCATTTGCTTATTCTATACAATGTTTCATATTTTAAGAGGAGGGAGCTAGGAAGGTTGATGAGGGTAAGCGATGGCTGTTCTATTTGGTGGAAGATGGGCCCACAAGAATAGAGCCGTTGATTGCGGCTGGGAGCGTCTTCAGGTCTATGCTCTGAAGTTGCCATCTGCTTTCCTTCTTTGTGCCAACTTTTCTGTGCAGTGCTAAGGACCTGGTTGTGAGTGTCAGGAATCACTTAAGAGCTCATTTGAGCTAGGATCAAGGTAGCCTCTCCCAGCCACTGTCTTGCTCTTTAGTTATAAATTCTGGGACTTAGAATAGAAGTCAAGCCTTGAACACAGCCAGTCCCCTGCTTTTGATTGGACTCTGTGGTTCTCTGGGCCAGCAGGTAACAGCTAAGGGCTGGTTTCATGGAGGGCTCAGTGAAGCTAATTAGCCCAGATGGGAACCCAGTGCAGGATTTTGGCATAACTAGCTATCCACCTGAGCAAAGTGGATGGAGAGCGACAAATGAGAAGCTAGCAGGCCACCCTTTACTTTGGCCAAGGGCTTCTCCCAGGCCAATATTACATTGTTCTGAAATGGAAGGAACTAAAGCCAGTGACCTCATTCTGCCACACTCAGATCTATCCTCTTACTTTGGGACAATTCATCAATACCAATAAATTAAGGTCAATTTTATTTGAGAGCAAGCTTGACTTTCTAAATACAAGGCTTAGTTTCTTTATATTTTAAATATAGACTATATACTGTAGGCATTATGGATTGAATCCACACCCCCCAAAAGACTCTATCAAAGTCTTAGCATCTAGTGCCTCAGAGTGATTGTATTTGGACATGATGCCTTTCCTTTAAAACAAAGCAGTTGGGGTACACCTTAATCCAGTGTAACAGAAATAGTAGAAGGGAAAGCTTTGGCACAGCCATATACAGAGGGAAGATGACGTTGCAGGTAGAAGAGGGCCAGCTAAAAGCCAAGGGGAGAAGTCTGGCCCAGATCTCTCCCTCAGTGCTCCAAAGGAACCAGCCTTGCAGACAGCTTAGGCTTGGACTTCTAGCCTCCAGAACCAGGAGATAAATTCCATGTGTTCAAATCCCCATGCATGTGGAACATTTAATGATGGTCTCAGTAAACTAATACAGAAGCCCAATATTGTGTATCCTGTGTCTCAACACACCCCACTTAATCTTCCTTTCTGAGTTTATTCCTGCACTGTCATTTAGAACTCAGGAAACTCATCTATGGATACATAGTTCTCTAACAGAAAAGCTTGGATTGTAACTCATATGCTTGACACCAAGGTAGGTTTTTCTTGTTTCTCTTCAAAACAAACTCAGAAGACTAAAGAAAATATATTACTTTCCTTATAGAGGAAAGACAAACATTTTAAAAGAATACCAACAAAAGATAATGGTATAAATTCCTATGTATCCGCCATCTAAGTTTAACAAATGCTAACATATTATTACATTTATTTTAGACTTCTCTTCTCAAAGGAATAAATCATTACAAATAACTCAGTTATGCTTTGATAGATCATTCCTTTCCAAAGGAAACACTACTACTAATTTGGCTTACATTTAGTCCATATTTTAATATTGTCACTGTGCAGATATTTATCCATAAATAATATGGTATTTTGGGTGGTCTCATAAAACAAAATAAATGGTATAACACTGGAGATGGCATTCTATAACTTCCTTTAATGTAACATGTTTCAAAACTCATCTGTGAGGACATATCTAGATCTAGCTGGCCTACTCTGACTGTTCAACAAAATCCTGGGATATTTTCTAGTAAAAATAAGTCTAGGGCTGGAGAGATGGCTTGGTGGTTAAGGTGTTTGCCTGTGAAGCCTAAGGACTCTCCAGATATTTTACTTTCCAGATCCCACATGAGCCAGACACACAAGGTGACACAAGCATGCAAGGTCACACATGTGCACAAGGTGGTGCATGCATCTGGAGTTCAATTGCAGTGGCTAGAGACCCTGGGGTACCAATTATTTCTCTCTGTCTCTCTCTTCCTCTCTCTCTGTCATAAAAATAAGTCTATTCAATTTAATGCTATGTTAGAAATTATTAATCTGTTCTCTATGTCTGTATGCAATTTTTTTCTTCAGTTCATCTATATAGCATTTTGATCGACAGGTCGTGTCAATACTGATCTTCAAGTGGGTGTGCAAATTGGTGGGTTATAGTATATGAGACTTATTTCTCCATATTCTTGGTATTATCAGATCTTAAGTTCAGTCAATCTGATTTAATTTTAAAATGATATTGTGGTGGTTTGACTCTCATGAGATTAGATACTCATGTGTTCTGAATGCTGGTGGTAATTTGGGAGTTATGTTGTTGGGGGTGGGCTTAGGGGTGTTATAGCCAGCTCCACCTTTCCAAGATTAAATCACTCTCTTGCTGCAGTTTTTTACTGCTGTGATAGAAGTGATGTTAAGCCTCTGCTCATGCCATATTTTCTCCTGCCATCATGAACTTCTTCTTGAGACTATAAGTCAAAATAAAAGCTTTCCTCTTATCAGCTATTTATGGTCAGGTGTTTTATCTCAGCAACAAGAAGACAACTATAACAGATGTGTACATAGATACATATGTATTTGATGGGTAAGTATATATATACATGCATACACATATGCATTCATAAAAATTACACTTACATGTGTTAATATTACATTCTAATGGCATTATTCTCTGTATATACTACCTCAACTTGCTTTTCTCAATGTATTCAATAGATTTATATGTTGATAAGTGTTTCTATAGTTCAGTAAGTTTCACTGACTTATAGTATTTTATTTTGTAGACATATCTCATCTTATTTATCCATTTTCTCTCTTTTGTTCCGCCATTTCTTGTACCATCTTCCTATCCTTTTTCCTCTTGATTGATATTTATGATGTTTCTAAATGTCTGTTTATGACTGTACTGTGAACATGTGTACACATAATTCCTTATACATATATGTGAGGAGTTCTCCATGTGGAGAGGAGTTTTCCCCAGGATAAAAATGCCTTTAGTTTTAGATCTATTGCCAATCATTCTCTTAAGTAGTCCTATTATTTTGGAATTCTGCCAAAAGAGAATAAGAATTCTTATTATATAATATCTTGGTCAGCATTTGCCATCGCTATGTTTTAAATATTCTGTGAATATGATAGGTATGAAATGTCTAATTCTGAGTTAAAAGGCAGTGTTTTCCAGAAAACTGGTTAATGGACAAACAAAATGCTTTGATTTGTAGCAGTAGCCCATTTGTGTGTTGTGAACCCTCTCGTGATTGCTATATTTAAGTCATTAGCATGGCATCACTAAATGTGGCAATGCTGAGTTAGGATGAGATAGGCACAATCAGCTCTGGCTTGAAATTAAAATTGGCTTCTCATTTGGCACATCACTAGTTAAATTTACATCTTCCTTATTACTATAAATACTGAGAATTGTTGCATTTATATTTCCACTTAAGTTTTATACTTTATGAAATTTCTGCTCATATTTTTGGCCACATTTTCTCTTGAATTGATGGCTACTTGCTCTGGATTTGTAAGAGGTGATTATATATTTTGGATATGTCTGCATTTTCTTCTTTCAATAGTGTATTTTGGATGAAGACTGCCTGCACACTGAATAGACCTCTCAGCTTCCAGGTAAGCACTTGCCACCCCCAACTCCAGCCCAGCACACACACTCCACAATTGAGAATAAGGCTGATTTGGTACTGTCTCCACTTCCTGTAGGAAGGGACAACTAGATTCGGCCCTCCCTGGATGGGTCTCACTACCCAGTGTATCCAGCCTAGACCCTTGTGGAGACTGCCCACACATAGGTGGGTGCCCCCCTCAGTGAGCCCACTCAATCATGAATGTAAACTCCAGGACTGCACATGCCTGGACTGTGGATCAGGTGCATTTGGCACTGTCCCTACTCCATGACCCAGCCAACAGCACCCACCCTGAGTAGAGACAGCTAGACTGGGCTCTTCCCATACTGGTTGCACTAGTTACACTACCCAAGTGCTCATCTTAGATCACTGTGCATACTGTCAACACTTGAAGAAGGCTGTTCAGTTTCCAGTGTGCCATCCAAGGCCCATGGGTAGCCCATGCCCACCTTGATCATGTCCCTAATAGAGCCTCTGTTGTTGCATTCTCAGCAAGACAAGGGGATTATTTCAAGAGGGGCAAGCACCATGCAAAACAAAGAACATAAGAAACCAAGGCAAGATGTCCCCACCAAGAATGCTAGTCCCATAGTGGAAGGAGCCAGTGAGAACTACTTAGTTAAAACTCCACACAAAGAATTCCAAAATGCAATTATGGTAAACATATTCAAAAAACTTGATGAGGACATGAACAAACAGATGAATGAAATGCAAAGAGAATCAACAAAAAGAACTTAATAGGCAGCGGAATGAATTCAGTGAATTCAAAGAGGACCTGATCAGACACCTGAATGAATTCCAAGAGAACACAATAAACTAAAAGCAATGTGAAAGTCAAACCAAGAAAGGAAAATGGAACTCACTAAAGAGATAGAGACAATGAAGAAAAATAAAAGGTAAATAAAAAAAATAAAGTAACTCAATTTAGAGATTCCCAAGTAAGCTTCACCAACAGAACCAATCATGTGGAGGACAGATTATCAGGGATTGAGAACAAGACAGAGGAAATAAATCAAGAGAACAAAATCAAAAACAAGTTTTAAAAAAAAAGTACAAACAGAATGAGAGGGAAATGTCACACACCTTAAAAAGACTGAACATTCAAATCATGGACATAAAAGAAGGGGAAGAACTAAGGCCAAGGGCATAGAGAATGTCTTCAATAAAGTTGTAGAACAAATTTTCCAAATCTTAAGAATGAGATGCCTATCCAGGTACAAGAGGCATACAAAATATCAAATAGCCATTCTAATTTGCATGTCAATCACATAAGGTGTCTTCAGCAGTAGGGTCTTATCACTAGCCTTTGGTGGGTCATCAAGTACTCTGACAGAAATCTGTCTGTCTTTTAGGAAACCTTGTAGGTCTCTCTGATCAAAAGCTCATTGTAGATGATAGCCCCATGCTGGTTCTGGGAGTTACATGCCTGTGCCCACTAAGAAAATGAGGAAAAAGATAACTAATATACAAGAGTTAGAGATAAAAGAGAGAGAGAGAGGGAGAGGGGAAGTGAGGGAGGGAAGATGTAGACGATTAAGGTTAGTCTTGATCATACCCTCTCCAGTGTCTTGTGGTTCAGGTGTTCTCTGTAAGGGCCTGGTGAAGGATCAGCCATTTGGTCTGTCTTTTAGTAAGTAGAAAATTATGGTACCATTGCCATTTGCATCTAGATTTGTGTTTCCCACCCCTTTGATGCCCTCCCCTCCCTCCCCTTCCATCCTAGTGGCTAGTCTAGGAGGTGCTTGCTGGGTATGTAAGGTGTCTTGGGTAGATTCAGTTTAGGTGCTGTGGATAAGTGAGACTATGTGGTGATTTTTTTTCTGTGATTGGGTAAGTTCACTGAGAATGATCTGTTCCAGTTTCAACCATTTTTCCTCAAATTTCATTGTGTCATTTTTTCTTACTGCTGTATAGAATTCCATTGTGTAGATATATCACATCTTAGTTATCCATTCTTCTAGTGATGGACATATGGATTGATTCCAGCACTTAGCTATTACAAATTGAGCCACTATAAACATGGTTGAGCAAATCTCTCTAGCCTGTGGTTTGAAGGTTTTAGGGTAGATTCCCAGTAAGGGAATAACTGGGTCTGTTGGTATCTCTATACTCAGCTTTTTCAGAAGTCTCCATATTGTTTTCCAAAGTGGTTGTACCATCCTACATTCCCACCAACAGTGGATGAGTGTTCCTACTTCTCCACATCCTCGCCAGCATTTATTTTTATTTGATTTTTTGATGCTTGCTATCCTTATTGGTGTAAGGTGGAATCTCATAGTTGTTTTAATTTGCATTTCCCTGATGATCAGGGATGATGAACATTTTCTTAAGTGTATGTTTGCCATTTGTATTTCTTCCTCTGTAAACTGCCTGTTCAGCTCTTTGCCCCATTTTGTGAGTGGGGTGTTTGAGTTCTTACTGTTTAGATTTTTGAGTTCTTTGTAGATTCTAGAGATTAGGCCTCTATCATTTGGATAACCCGCAAATATTTTCTCCCATTCTGTGGGTGATCTATTGGCTTTGCTTATTCCTCTACTGCTGAAGACACCTTATGTGATTGACATGCAAATTAGAATGGCATGGCTGGAAGTTGGAAGAGAGTCAGCCCCCAGACAGTCAGCGCGTCTAGTGCCAGAAGGTGCTACATGGGCGACTGGGGGAAAATGACCAATATCTGTCGAAGCAACGCATGGTCTAACGTACTTAGCAGCAAATAACTTGTTGTGATCCCCACACAAGTGCAGTGGTGGCACACAGCCATGGTGGGGAACCAACTGCTCTCAGTTTGGCTAACTGATCCCCTCACTGGTATGAGACCCATAGCTGGAGCTGGGAAACAAGTCAGAACCATATCCAAACATAAACCCACTCTCCAATATCAAGCTACCGTCAATTGTGGGCTACAAGAGGGCCTACACCTATTAAATTCTCTGTAAAAAAAAAGGGGGGTTATCTCATTTGTCCTGATGCTAACTTACTCTCCGTTGGAGAATCTGCTTCTCTTTTTCAGATAGATGTAGATCCTAAGGAGAGAGCCACCCCATCATACCTCAAAAGGGCCCTGGCTGAAACTAAGAAAAATTGGAGAAACAAGCAAGGGCGCTGTTTTCCTGATGAACCGGATACCAGCACAAGGGGGAAGAAGATCAGCACAGAGAAAAATCAACTCCTACCAAATCAGAGAGCCAGAGCCTCAGAGCCCCCCAACACCTCATCACTGAAGCAGACCCAACATGGCTCAGGGAACTTTTGCGGAAGAGGGGGCGGAAAGAATGTCAGAGCCACATGTTGGGTCATGATATGCAGAGACATTTAGCTTACCCATAACTGTGGGCTAACTCCACAATGCATGACCCGTATACCTCAACAAGTAGGGGCTAAGGGGAGGGGTAGGTCATGGATGAGCCTAATAATGGTACCAAACTGACTGTAAAAAATAAAATAAAATAAATAAAATAAATAAAATAAATAAAATGAAAAAAAAAAACAAAAAATCAAATAGATAAGAACAGAGGGAAAAAAAAAAATCCCCCATGCCACAGAATAGTTAAAACACAGAACAGAGAAAACAGAGAGTACTAAAAGCCACAAGAGAAAAACAGACCATCACTTACAAATGTAAGCCCATAATAATCACAACTAATTTTTAAGGAATACTTTAAAAGTCAAAATATCTCATATTTTGAAAGACCGCAGCTTGCAATGCAAACTAATATACCCAGAAAAATTACCTTCACAATAGTGTGTGAGAGAAAAACTTTCCATGATAAAAGACGATTGTGGTGGTTTGAATCTGATGTCCTCCATAAACTTATGGGTTTTGAATGCTTAGTCTTCAGCTGGTGGCAATTTGGAAGGTGGAGCCTTGTTTGGAGCAGTTTTGCTGGGTGTGGGTTTAAGAATGTTATGGCCAGTTCCCCATTGCCAGATCTCAGCTCACTTTCTTGCCACTGTTTTCCAACTCCTAGCAGAGGTGATGTCTAGCCCCTGCTCTACCATCTTTTTTTCTGTCATCATGAAGCTTTTTCTTGAGACTGTAAGCCAAAATAAAACCTTTCCTCCCATCAGCTACATTTGGTTGGGTGTTTTATCCCAGTAACAAGATGTATCGACAACACTGATGAATATATGAATGCTGTATGAATTCAGGCTGGAATGCTTCACACTGAAGAGAAGAATAAATATACTCAAGAGGCTACAAGGAGGGAACAAACAAAAATCAAGGCTATAACAGTTGTGAAAGCAAACAAAGATCAAGAAAAACCTCAAACTCCACAAAATTTTCAACTTCACAGGGATTAACTCACATCTCTCAGTTATTACTCTGAATATCAATGGGCTCAACTCTCCGATAAAAAGACACAGGTTATCAGTCTGGATCAGAAAACTGGTTCCACTCATTTGCTGTCTTCACCAAACCCAGCTTACCATTAAAGGTAGACACACATTTTATGGCAGAAGGATGGAAAAAGATATCCCAAGCAAATTGAAATAGGAAACAAGAAGATATGGCTATACTAATATCAGACAAAATAGACTTTAAACCAAAAATAAACAAAAATGAAAAGATGGCCACTTTAATACTCCTAAAGGCAACAATTCAACAAGAGGATATTATAATCATAAATATATATGCAACAAACACATGTGCACATGATTTTGTAAAGCCAAATCTACTAGACATTAAGTCAGAAATAAATCCCAACACAATAATAGTGGGGGACTTTAATACCCCACTATCATCAGTAGATCATCTAAACAAAACATAGAGAATCAATGGAGCTAAACAACACAATAGATCAAATGTACTTAACAGACATCTATAGAACATTCCATTCAAACCCAACAAAGTACATAACATTCTTCTTAGCAGTTCATGGAACTTTCACTAAAATAGATCATAGTTTAGGACACAGAATTCCACAAATTTAGGGAAACTGACATAACTTCTTCAATTATATCTGAGCACAGTGCGATAAAGCTAGAGCTCAACAACAGAAACAAAAAATACACAAACTCCTGGAAACTGATCAACACACTACTGAACAATGAATGAGTCATTGGAGATATCAAGAAAGAAATAAAAAACATTCCTATAATTATATGAGAATAAAAATACAACATACAAAAGCCTATAGGTATAGAGAAAGACATTCTGGAAAAGACCCCAGTAGCCCAGGGAATAAGACAAACACTCAAGCAGTGGGATCTTGTGAAACTGAAAATCTATTGCACAGCTGAACAAATCATGAACAGTCAACCTAAAGAATAATAGAGATGATGGAGATAATCTTCACCAGCTATACATCTGGCAGAGATTTAATATGTAGAATATACAAAGAACTCAAAAAAAAAAAAAAAACCTAAGCAATAAGAAACCTAACCCACTCAAGGTAGAATAGGGAACTGCACAGAGAGTTCTCAAAGGAAGAAATACGAATGGCCAATAAATGTCTGAAAAGATGTTAAACAACTTTAGCCATCAGGTAAGTGCAAATTAAAATTACTTTAAGATTTCATGTTAGTCTGATCAGAAGGGCTATCATCAAAAAACCAAATGACAAATGTTGGCAAGGGTGTGTGTAAAAGGTTCATTCATTGTTGGTTGGAGTGCAAATTTTTACAGTCATCATGGAAAGGAGTGTGGAATTTTCTGAAAAAAAAAAAATGAAACATAGCACTCCCATTTGACCTAGCTGTACCACTCCTGAGCATATACCCTAAAGATCGTACTATTTACTATAGAGATTCCTTTTCAGCCATTTTTGTTGCTCCTCTATTTAAAATAACTAGAAAATGGAATCAGTCCAGATCCTGTCAACTGTTGAATGAATAATGAAGATTTACATATGCACCATGGACTTCTATTCAGTGATAATGAAAATGCAATTATGAAATTTTCAGGAAATTCGATGGACCTAGAAAAAAATTAAATTGAGGTTACCACGATTCAGGAAAACAAGAACCACATGTTCTTTCTCATATGGAAACCCTAGCATGAAATAGTTTGATTTGTTTTAAAGTTGTAGTAAAAGTATCAGTAGTAATGGTTAGGAAGCTAGAATGAGGCTTGGAGAGAGAAGTGGGGAGAGAGCAGAGCAGGGGATAGTACATGGGCAAGGAGGGACATAATATTTGGGGTGAAAGGGCCTAGTGGGGAAGAGTAAGAGAGTGAGGAAGGGGGGAGCAATACACACACACAAAAAGATGGCATGAATCAGTACCATATAAACCTACCTCTTTCTTAGCTAGTTAAGGTCCATAACTTGCTTAAAAAGTGAGAGAGAGAGAGAGAGATGAAAGATAGAGAGAGAGAAAGAGACAGAGAGAGAAAGAGAGAACTCACAGAAGTACCTTTCAAGGGTAAAGATAGCTTATCCTAAAATCATGGACTGTTGCAAGAAAATCCCAGTGCCCAAACTGGGCTATCATCTCCCACACCAGTGAACTGTTGGTCAGGGAGGCCCATGAGGCTTTGGAAACAATGCAGGAAATTACCAAAGCACTTGGTTACCTCTCAGAATTAGATTTTAAGACCCTATCACTGAAAACATCACAGACTGTGATCACAGGATGTTGAGCTCATTCTGAAACTGAGTGAGAAGCCATCTCCTTGCTGGCCTGCTCTCTTAGCGCTGGAGAGTGCTGTGTGATGTGTGAGATGCTGAGGATAAAAGTCACCAACAGTGAGAACAAGCAGTGAAAACTTCAAGCTAAAAAAAAATCATCCAATCAGGCAAATGTACCCACCAGTATAATAGTGGCACAGAGGTTATAGAAATAATGAGCTACTCTCTGATTGGGTATAAGGACTGTTCAGTGGGAGAAAATTCATGCCTAGTATTGAGCATCCAGTTAGAAGTCTATGGCTTAGAAGCTTATATACCCTAGAAGGAAGTTTCCACTGTTCTTTGGCTAAAAGGAGAAAGTACAGAGTCAAAAACTCTTATAAATGTCTATGCTTAACCCCACTGATCCATGCTGCTTTCACTCTTGGTTAGAGAATCTGCTTTCTACAGATGTTGGTGAATACTAGGGAGACCCAAGACCTATCACAATGACATGGAAAGAATGCTGACTGCCTAGCACAAGACGAGTCAATTCTATCATGCCTGCCAGGGCCCTGGAAACATTACAGAGGAAGTGGTGGATTAAATATGAGTATTATTCTCAGTGCTAGCCTGAGAACTTCCTCTAGGGAGATGGCAGTAGACACAGAGGAGACTCAAAATTTACCAGAGCAGAAAGTCAAAGGCTGCAGAGAGCTCAACAATAAAAGAAACTTATAACATACCCTCTGTGGTAGTTTGAATAGATGGCCCCTAATATATTCAGTTCTTTATTGTTTGTAGTTTGCATCTGCAGCCACCTGGCTGGAGGCAGGGTCACTGGGTGGATCTTAAGGTGTGGTGGTGGGTTTCAGATTACAATCTAAAAATATGCAAAATGTGCCTAGCTGGAGTTCCTGAAGTGTGCTGTGCTATATGGCTTTTGGCTTTTTGGCTTGTGCTTCTCTCTCTACTTGGGCCTTTGAAGGCAGGCCAGCTTCTTCTGCCATTATGGAACTTCCCCTGCATCTGTAAGCTTCAATAAATATCCCTTCCTCCATAACTGTGCCTGGTCTGGAAGTTCATCTCAGTAAACCTGAAGCTGTCTGCTACACCCTCTAAGGTTTGGAAAACACTGTGGAAGATGAGGCAGAAAAGGTGTGCTTTGAGACATCCCCACTCTCTGTCAAAGGGACTGACTGGTGCATTTGTGACCCCACAGTGATTTGTGATAACCTCACTGAGGAAGGCCCTCCGTGGAATGGGGGTGGGGGAGAGGGAACATAAGATTAGAACCTGAGGGAATAAGACTAATTTGCAAATGTTCATGTATTAAAGCTCTCAATAAACATTTTAAAAATAGTGTATGTTATTGGACAGATATATTTAATTTCAGTGTAGGCAAATATTTCTAAATTGCTATGTGCTTTGTATGAATTTAAAATTATTTCCCACCGCAAGATTATATATCCATATGTAATTTGATTAAATCTTCCAAGAAATTATATTTTTGTATATATGTTAAACTATAGATCCTGTTTCAGTTATGCTGGTAATATTTAATATGCCATTCATGTAGTATTGATTTGGTATTGGTCTAAAATATTATCAATCTCATAAATCAAATGTATATATTCTTCATAAATTCTTCAGGTTGTTTCATTGCCATAGTTACTGATTTATATATTAAGCTCACATTAGTTGAAACTATAGTAATAAAAATACTTCTTCTTTTTCTTCCTCTAAATTATTTGGTACTCTCTCATTTTTATAAAAAAAAATGGGCTGGAGAGATAACTCACTGGTTAAGCATTTGTCTGAAAAGCCTAATGACCCAGGTTCAATTCCCTAGTATACACATAAAGCCAGAAGCACAAAGTAGGACTTGAATCTGGAATTTTTGGCAGCAGCTAAAGGCCATGTTATGCCTATTGTTTTCTGTCTGTCTCTCTTTTCTCTATCTCTATGCTTGCAAATAAATAAATAAATATTAAAAATGTTTATTTGCATAAGCACACACACACATGTGTGTGTGTCTGTGTGTCTGTGTTTATGGGTGTGTCAAGGTCTCTTGTCACTGCAAATGAATGTCCATCCAGCTATATACATAGCTGGGTGAAGAATTGATCCCAGGCTAATAGGCTTTACCAGCAAGCATATTTACTCCTCAGCAATCTCCCTAGCCCCTATCTTTTCTAAACACTAAATATAGAAGTTTTACCTATGTAAAAAATTATATTTATTAGATATGGACATCAGCACAAGGGAAAAAGAGATAGACACTGAGGACACTCAATGCCTGCCAAATCAGAGATCCAAAGGCTCCTAAGTACCCATCATGGAAGTAGACTTAAAATGCACACAACATGGCTCAGGAAATTTTGTGGAAGAGGAGGTAGAAAGATTGTTAGAGCCATAAATTGGGTCATTTTGCACAGAGACATTGTTTCTCTCCCAAAACTGACTGCTACCTCCACAATACATGACCCATAATCCCCATGGGGATGACCTGCATCCCCAGTGAAGAAGGCCTCTTCAAAAAAGGGGCAGGGAGGAGGGAAAGGATGGTACCAATATGTGTTACAGTCCAGAGGCAAGGGAAAAGAAAAAAGAAAAAGACAGAGGAGAAAGATAAACAGGACAAATTTAAGATTAGGCTTCATCTCATCCTCTCCAGAGCCCTTCAATTCAGGCACTCCCACTAAGGTTCTCTGGAGGGTTCCAGCTTTAAGTCTAGCTTCTAGGATATAGGATTCTATAGTATCAGTTCAGTTTGGATTCAGTTTTGTGTTCCCCCTCCTCCCTCCCAATTTCCCCAAGCCCTACTCTCCCTATTGTCCAAGCCTCAAGAAGCCATTCAGGTATGTCAGCATCTCGGGCTGATCAAGGTTAGGAATGGCAGATGAGTGAGACCATGTGACAATTGTCTTCTGTGACTGTATGAGTTTGCTTAGAATGCTCTGTTCCAAGTTCAACCATTTCTCTACAAATTTCAGATTGTCATTTTTTTTCTTACTCCTGAGTAGAATTCCATCATGTAGATATACCACATCTTGGTTATCCATTTGTCCAATGATGGGCTCCTTAGTTGATTCCAGTTCTTAGCTATTATGAATTGAGCAGCTAGAAACATGGTTGGACAAATATCTCTGAACTGGGATTTGGAGCTTTTAGGGTAAATGCCCAGTAAAAGGGAATAAAAGGGTCTGTTGGTAGCTCTATAGTCATCCTTTTCAGGAGTCTCCATATTGATTTCCATGGTGGTTGTACCAGCTTACATTCCCACCAACAGTGAATGAGTGTTCCTATTTCTCCACATCCATGCCAACATTTATTTTCATTTGGTTTTTTATGTTTGCTATCCTTACAGGGGCAAGGTGGAATCTCATAGTTGATTTAATTTGTATTTTCCTAATGGTTAGAGATGTTGAACATTTTCTTAAGTTTTTGTTAGCCATTTATAATTCTTCCTTTGGGAACTCCCTATTCAGTTTTCTGCCCCACTTTTGGAGTGGGTTGTTTTAATTTTTAATTTTTTAGTTTTTTGAGTTCTTTGTAGATTCTACATATTATGCTTCTGTCAGTGGTATAGCTGGCAAAGATTTTCTCCCATTCAGTGGGTAATCTATTGGGTCTGCTTATGGTTTGCTTGTCTGTACAAAAGCTTTTTAGCTTCATGAGATCCCATTGGTTGACTGCTTATTTAATTTCTTGGGCTACTGGGGTTTTGTACAAGAAGTCTTTTCCCAGTCTTATATTGTGGAGAGTACCTCTATTTTTTCTTCCAGTAGTTGAAGCATTTCAGGTCTTATATTCAAGTTTTTAATCCATTTTGACTTGATTTTGGGGAAAGCAAAATGAGTGGGTCTAATTTCATTTTTCTGCATATGCTCATCCAATTTTCCCAACACCATTTTTTGAAGATGTCTTTTTCTCCAGTCTACATTATTGCCATCTTTGTCAAAGATCAAGTAGCTGTAGTTACTTGACCTGAGGTCCGGGTCTTCTGTTACACTGGTCTATGTTTCTGTTTGTTTATTTTTTTCCAGTACCAGGCTGATTTGTCACTATGGCTTTGTAATATAGCTTTAGATCAGGTATGGTGATACAGTCAGATGGTTTTTTTTCCCCCCCAAGGATATGTTTGGATATCCCAGGCCTTTTGACTTTCCATATGAATTTTGAAATCAGTTTTTCAATCTCTGTGAGGAATTATAGTGGTATTTTTATTGGTATTGTATTAAATGTGTATATTGCTTTTGGTAGAATTGCCATTTTCACAATGTTAATTCTACCTATCCAGGAGCATGGGAGGACTTTCCATTTTCTTAAGTCCTCCTGTATTTCTTTCTTGAGTTCTTTATGTTTTCATTATATAATTCTTTCACATCATTGGTAATGTTATTCCAAGGTATTTAATGTTTTTTGTTGCTATTGAAAATGGGACAGCCTCATTGGTTTCTTTATCTGTATATATGTCCTTTGTCAATAAAAAAGCTACTGATTTTTCTGCACTGATTTTGTATCCTGCCATTTTGGTGAAGGAAGTTATTACCTTTAGAAGTTTTGAGATGAAGATTTTGGGGTCATTTATTTATAGGATCATGTCATTTGCAAATAGGGCTAACTTTACTTTTTCCTTTCCAATTTGAATCCCCTTTATTTCTTTCTCTTGTCTTTTTGCTTTGGCTAGTACTTCTAGTATTATGTTGAAGAGCAGTGGTGAGAGTGGGCACCTCTGTCTTGTTCCTGATCTCAGTAGGAACTCCTTGAATTGTTCCCCATTAAATATTATTTGGACTTTAGGAGCTTTATGTGTAGCCTTTATTGTGTTGAGATATAAATCCTCCATGCCTTCTTCCAGTGTTTTGATCATGAAGTGGAGTTGTATTTTGTTACAGGTCTCCGCATCAATTGAGATGATCATGTGGTTTTTATGGTCAAGTTTATTTATGTGTATTACATTGACTGATTTCTGTATGTTAAACCGTCCCTGTATCCCTGAGATGAAGTCTACTTGATGAAGTTGGATAATGCTTTTGATGTGTTGTTGAATTTGGTTTGCAAGGATTTTGTTCAGGATCTCAGTTCATTAGGGGTAAAGGCCTATAGTTTAATTTTCCTTGTTGCATCTCTGTCTGGTTTTGGTATTAGGGTGATGATCACTTCATAAAAGGAGTTGGGGTGGATTCTGTGGTTTCTCATTATGTGAAACAGTTTGAGAAAAATCAGTTTCAGATCTTCAATGAAGGTTTGATATAATTCAGCTGACAAGCCATTCAGTCCTGGACTTTTTGATTAACTTTTTAAACTCCATGGATGTGATATGTTTGTTTAGGAGAGTAATCTGCTCTGAGTTTCATTTTGGTAGGTGGTGTGTGTCTAGGAATTCATCAATGTCTTCCATATTATTCCAGTTTGTGGAGTAGAGGTTTTGGAAGTATGCCATTATTATTCTTCCAATTACATTGATGTTTCTTGTGGCATTTAGGGCTATGAATATTCTCCCTAGAACTGCCTTCATTCTGTCCCATAAGGTTTTGTAGATTGTGTTTTCATTATCATTCAATTCTAGGAATTTTATAACTTCTTTTTTGATTTCTTCCATGACTCTTTCATTGTTTAAAAGTGTGTTGTTTAGTCTTGAGGAGCTGGTGGAGTTCTTGATGTGTCTCTTGTTGTTAATTTGTAGCTTTAAAGCATTGTGATATGACATGATACAGGGAGTTAGTTCAGTTTTCTTGACATTATGGAGGCATGCTTTGTGGCCTAATATATGGTCAGTTTTGGAGAAGGTTCCATGGGCTGCTGAGAAGAATGTGTATTCTGTAGAGTTGGGGTGGAAAGTTCTGTAGATATCCATTAGGTCTAGTTGATCTATGATGTTGTTGACTCTATTATTTCTCTGTTGATTTTCTGCTGGATGATCTGTCTACTGATGATAGTGGAGTATTGAAGTCTCTGACTATATTGGTGTTGGTGTTTATTTCTATGTTATTGTCAAGTAGATTTTGTTTTATAAACTGTGGTGCACCTGTGTTTGATGCATATATATTTATGGTTGTGATGTACTCATGTTGGGTCATTCCCTTGATGAGTAAGAAGTGGTTTTCTTTGTCCTTTTTGATTACTTTTGGTTTGAAGTCCATTTTATCAGATATTAATATAGCAACACCAGCTTGTTTTTTATTTCCATTTGCTTGGAATATAATTTTCCAACCTTTCACCCCGAGGAAGTGTGCATATTTAGTGGTAAGATGGGTTTCTTGAAGACAGCAGATAAAAGGGTTCAGTTTTTGATCCACCCTGATAACATGTTTTTTTTTTTTAAATGGGTGTGTTAAGTCCATTCATATTTAAGGTTATCAGTGTGAGGTTTAAATTAATCCCTGCCATGATGTGGTATTTTCTGGGGTTTGGTGCTTTCTTGTGTTTTATACTATTTTGTGCCAGGTCTATTTTTGTTATTGTGATCTTCTTGTTGGTTCTTGAGATTGGTTGGTTGACTGTTCTGTGTGGAGTATTCCCTCAAGTATTCTCTGTAGGTTTGGCTTTGTGTTCATATAATTACAGAGTTGACTTTTTTTCATGGAAAAATTTTCTTTCACTGTCTATTATGAGGGATACTTTTGCTGGGTAGAATAACTTGGGTTGGAACACAGTTTTTTAGACTTTGAAGTGTTCCAGTCTAGGCCTTTCTGGCTTTCAGGGTTCTCATTGAGAAATCTGATGTAATTCTGATGGGATTGTATTTGTATGTTGTGAGTTGTTTCTTTCTTGCTGTTTTTAACCCTCTTTTTGTTTTTGTTGTTGAGAGTTTTAACTATGATGTGTCTTGGATAGTTTCTTCTTTGGTCCTGTCTGTTTGGTGTTCTGTGGGTGTCTTGTATCTGGATGGGCCTCTCTTTTGAGAGATTTGGGAAATGTTCTTCAATAATTTTGTTGAGTATGTTCTCTATGCCTCTGGCCTGGATTTCCTCTTCTTCTGGTATACCCATGATCTGGATGTTTGGCTGTTTTAGAGCATCCCATGGTTCCCTCATATTCTGTTTACTTGATTTTTTAGAACTTAGCAAAATTTTTGGCTTCCTGAACAGTTTCTTCTGTCTTGTCTTCCAGGTCAGAGGTTCTGTCTTCCACATAAGTAACTCTGTTGGTGAGGGGTTCTAGAAAGGTTTTTATTTCCGTTTGATTTTTGTTTTCTGCTTTGCTATTTTGCATTGTGTCTATCTCTTTTTTGAGGTATGATTTTAATTTGAGTTCTGACTTTCTTGATGCTTCCTGGAATTCATTCTTGCATTTGATCAAGTCTTCATTAAGCTTAATCAACTGGTTGTTGAGATCTTTCATTTCTTGACTCACCTTCAATTTATTCATATCTCTTTGGATGTTTCTAACATTTTCTTCCATCAAGTTAAGCCTACTGTCAAAAGTTGAACACTCTAGGAGACAATTCTGTTCATTTTCATTGATAGAATTGTTTGTTATTTGATGGTTTGCTTTCATTTCAGTGAATTTTTTTTGACCAGGGTCTCATTGGTTGTTGTGTTTTCATTTGGGGAATGAATTTCTGTTGATTCCTCAGTGATTTTATTGGAGGCTCCCATTGTAGGACTAGGCATCTTTGGTGGCAATCCCTCAGGTATCTGACTTTCATTGGCTTTTTTGCATTGTTGCCTACCCATTTTAGGGAGACTCTTTATTTTATTGAGGAGGAAGCAAGTTTTTGTCCTTTGGCCTATGCATAATCTGACTCAGGTGAACAGGAATGTTGGTACCCAGTTTCCAGTCAGGATACCAGAGCAAAAGTCCTGATTCCACAGCTCACTCAGGGAGCAGGCCTCACCAGTCAAGGCACAAGGGGATATACCAGGACCAGGGGACTGGAAGGAGCTGGGAGACAGGGGTCTGGCCTACTAATTTCACACCACCACACCTGCCTGCACACCATCTGTGCAGGGAACCCAGACCAGGAGCCAGGAAACAGGGGACCTGGCCTACTCATTCCACACTGCTATACCCACTGTCACACAGTTCATGCAGGGAACCCAGACCAGGACTCTGGGAGGTAGTCTTATCTTTTATTATGTGACAGTGAGTGAGAGAGACAGAGACAGAGAGAGAGAGAGAGAGAGAGAGAGAGAGAGAGAGAGAGAGAGAGAGAGAGAGAGAATTGGCACTCTAGGGCCTCTAGCCATTGCAATAGAACTCCAGACAGCAGGGTAGATATCTTTACAGAACAATTCTATTTCTTTTTAAAAAATATTTTATTTTTATTTATTTATTTGACAGAGAAAGGGAGAGAGAGAAAGAGAGAGAGAGAAAGAGAGAGAGAGAGAGAGAGAGACAGAGAAAGAATAGGCATTCCAGGGCCTCCAGCCACTGCAAATGCAAATGAACTCCAGATGTGTGTGCCCCCTTGTTCATCTGGCTAACGTGGGTCCTGGGTAAATCAACCTGGACCCCTTCACTTTGCAGACAAATGACTTAACTTCTAAGCCATTCTTCCAGCCCCAATTCTATTTCTCTTTAAATATATTTTTAATTTAATTGAATCTATTTATTTGCAAGCAGAACAATAGACAGAGAGACACAGACACAGACACAGACACACACACACACACACACACACACACACACACACACAGAGGAGACAGAGAAGGGAGAGAGATAGAAAGAATGGGTGAGCCAGGGCTTCTAGCCACTGTAAATAAACTCAAGATGTATGCACCATTCTGTGCATCTGGCTTTACATGGGTACTGGGGAATCAAACCCAAGTCGTCGTCTTTGCAGGCAAGTGTCTTAACACCTAAGCCACCTTTCCACCTCAGAGCAATTCTATTTCTATGATCTGTCTATTAGTGATAGAGATGCCATTTGTTGCTGTGTAAGCAGACACTTCAGCAGTCTCTGTGTTTCTATGACTGAAGAAGCAACCATGGAGCTACTATCCAAAGAATCATTCATTTCAGCTGTTCTCTCTAATAGCACAGTCACTGAACTAGGCTTCTCCTCAGGGAGGGTTGGCAACAGAGACCTCCAGTAGCCAGCAGCAGCCTCTTTAGATTAAACCATCAGAGATGATCAACTCATACTTTGTATTATTTCTGCAAGAGGCTCATAGACAGCAGCAAACCACATACCAAGTTAGGGCAGCTTTCTAAGTCTCCTCTCCAGCAGGACCACAGTGGATCATTTTGACCAACAGCAACATAGATCACCTCTTCTTTTTATCAGATCAGTCATCCATTCAGGTTGATGACTGTGTCAGTAACAGTTGATATTTTCCCAGTCCATCTGTCACTAGAAATTAGTGGACACTGACAACAGTCTATCAGCACCAGGCTGTCCACACAGGTATTTGAGGGATAATTCCAAGGGCCTGCAGGCCAACTTGTCTATGGATCTTGGCACCAAATGGTGGTTTCATAAGTGGCATAAGCAAAAGCATCTACTTCAGGAGCCAACCATTTCTTGATGCCTGGACCGTCCACTGTAGCCCCTGTACTCTTCTCATCAACTCGTTCATTAATCAGTTTATTAACTCTGGACAAGACACCATCAGCATTGATTGGTTCCAAGTTCAGAGCCTGAAGAACCCTGCCATTTCTTCTGCTTGAACACTACTCAGCCTGTGCACTGGATATATCATCAATATTCAAGACACTCTCAGTCTCTTAAAGGTCAGTGAGGTTATCTGTGCCAAGAATATGTTCTTTAGGAATAGAGTACTTCTTGGCAGTGCCAGTTTTCTGAAGACAGGAATTCAAGATGTGGAAGTTTCTTGCAGCAATAAAGGACAAGCATAAAGCGTTCTTGGAGAACCAGTGCACCAATGTGCAAACCTTGTTTTAAAGCTTCTCCTCAGGTGGTTTCTCTGCAGTCACAGCTGGGTTTCGAAAAAGCAGACTAGCAGGGTAGAAGGTCAAGGCGGACTGCCTCATTTGGTACTTTTAACAATATAGTATAGAGCTTAAGGGCACAGACACTGGCAAAAGTGGGGGAAGAATTATTATTGCTGTTTGTCTGACCTTCAGCATGTTCTCATATATGAAATGGAAATGATGGTAAAAAGCAACTTATAGATGTGGATATTGTGACCATTACTGAGTTCTTACAGTTCTTAGAAAAGCGCCTGACTAGTAAAATAAAAATGTAGTTAAGTACCCCTTATGATTCTATAAATTAATTTAGAATCAACCTATTCGGCTTCCTAAATCATTCTATGAAACATTTCCATTAGAATTTCATTGAATGAATTTATAAGCTAATTTGAGGAAGTTAACACCTTATACTGAGTTTTCCTTTACATTCAAGTACCATATATTCCTGATATATTTAAGTTTATTTTATTGGCAATTAAAATTTTTCTCATATAATAATTATATAGATAATTTGTTATTCCTCATTTGAAGGATCTTTTATTTTTTGAAATATAATATATGCTATGAATTAAAACTTTAAACATTTTCTTTGAAAAAAATTAAGAACAGCTTAAACTTGATAGTATTTTGAGATTATATTCAACATTTTGTTAAATTTTTATATTAGTTTTGGAAAGAACTTTTCTATTTATTATATATATATATATATATATATATATATATATATATATATACGTATATATTATATATTGTATTTTGTTGTTTATTTAGAACATTTTATAGTCCTTGATTTTCCTGAAATTTTCATGGATGTGATCATATCATGTGAAAATTGTGACAACTGTGCCTTGTTCTACTCCTAAGTCACATGTCATATCTTTTAAAAATCATTGTCTATTGACTAGGGATTTCAGGCATATGTCGAACCAAAGGAATGATAGAATATAATTGTGGATATCTTTCTTTGGGTAGTCAGTGAGTGGCAAGATGAGTCTCAAATCAAATCAATAAAATTCTTCTCACTTTATTAAGCTGTGACTACTGGTTTTTCTTTCATTTCCCTTTCACCTCTGCTTGGTTTCATAACAGCAGGCATTGCCATTTGGAAAAAATGCTATCTCACTGAATTATGCAGATCTGTCAAGTGGTAATTTTTATTACATAGTATCAGAAAATCACATTCATTTATATAACTACTGATCTTATTAGAAGAGTTTTTAAATAACACAAAGCTTTCAAGCTCATAGTGATGAATACAAATTTTCTAAGACTCTAATTTTTCTAATTTTCACTTGAAAGCTTGAATTTCATCATTGGCAAAGATATTGTTAGTTGTCAGTTGTTTTCCTTGAAGTGTCAGACTCAATGCATTTAGTTTTTTGACAAGAATGCATGCCAACACCCAACATTGATAACTAGCTTGTCTAGCAGTCATTCTTTTGAGTATAAATGGTGTGCCATGGTAAACATGGCAATTCTTTTCACAACTTAAACACCTGAACAATAGCTTTTCCTCAGGACAACTTGAATACCTGAAATTTGGAGTGGAAAGTGCTTTACTCAAGCTTCCTGTCTTGTCACACTGTTAAAAAGACATACTCAAAACTTCAATGAGATTAATTCTGTCATGTCACAAGGGACATTTGTAAGCAGGTGGGATGGGGATTGTATGGTTTTCTGCACGTGTGCATGAAAACTGTAGAGCTCTCTGCACATGACAACTCCATGCAAACTTAGCATTAGTTGACTGGTCAAACTCTAGTAGGACTTATAGCAGGAAAAGGTCACATTCCTGGGAAGATTCCATGTCTCCATACACTGCCTTCCTGGAACACACTTTTTTATTTTTAAACAAATATTTTATTTTATTTTATTTTATTTATTTATTTATCACAGAGAGAGAGAGAGAGAGAGAGAGAGAGAGAGAGAGAGAGAGAATAGGTGCACCAGAACCTCCAGCCACTGCAAACAAACTTCAGATGCATGTGCCACCTTGTGCATCTGGCTTATGTGGGTACTAGGGAATCAAACCTGGTTCCTTATGCTTCTCAGGCAAATGCCTTAACAGCTAAGTCATCTCTCCAGCCCTGGAATACACTTTCTTACCACATTTCCAAAAACAGGGCCCCAACTGTAAACATGCAGCTCTTGCAGTTCTTAAGAGTCTCTCCCAAGGCCTGGGAACTATCCCTTTGCATCACAGAAGGGCAACATCTCGGTCTCCCAGTGTGTGTGTGGAAGGATGGATGCCTCATGTAGGTGACTTGTAGTGAGCAGTCACAGCTAGTATGACCACAGTTGAACTCGCCATCCCCCTTTGCACTGTTTCATTTCTCTAATATTTATTGTTTTTATTGATTTACTTGAAATACATTAAAATATTTTACTTTCCATTACCCTGTTTTTTTTTTTCTTTTAGTTTTTCTCAAGGTAGGGTCTCACTCTAGTCCAGGCTGACCTGGAACTCACTCTGTAGTCCCAGGCTGGGCTCAAACTCACAGCCATCCTCCTATGTCTGCCTCCAGAGTGCTGGGATTAAAGGCATGTGCCAGTGTGCCTGGCTTACCATGTTATTTTCTTTCACTCCATTTCTTGTCATGACTTGGAAAGATGAATTTTTCTTGCCATGATTCTTCTTATTGGTCTGAAAATGTGATATTTAATTCTTATTTTTTATTATATATATTTCCTAAGGATGTTTAATAACATCAACATCTTGATTATATTCACTCCATCCCCATTATCTTCTCTTGTCTCCCTTCCATTCTCACTTCTCTAATCGCAGCTTTTGGGAGACAGAACCTGGAGTATTACTATAAGTTTAAGGCCACCCTGGTCTACATAGCAAGTTCCAGTCCAGCAAGGCATATACATCAAGGCTCTGTTTACGAAAAAAAAAAAAAGTTCACTGTAAATATTTGTAAATATTTGAAATAATTTGAATTGGTCTTAGAAGTTAATTATATGATTAAAGAAAAACTAGCAAGTCTCCATTGGCCTTGAATTCTTCCTTAATAACTATCTTAGTGTTTAATGTTTCACCATGAGAGATTCATTAGCTCATTCCGAGTACAGCTTGAGCATACCACATCCAAAAATCACAAATACAAATTCTCCAAAGTCTAAAACGTTTTTATTGCTGAAATGCTACCCCCAAGTGGGAAATTCCACACTTATGATGGATTACAGTAAAAACGCACGTTTACCAAAAGTATTATAAAAATACCTTCAGGCTGTGTGTCTAAGGGGTATATGAAACAAATGAATTTTGTGTTCAGACTTGGAGCCCATCCATAAGATATCACATTATATATTCAAATATTCTAAAATCTGAAAAAGAAAAACCACAAATCCATACTTCTGGTCCTAAGCTTTTTGGATAAAAGGATATTCAACTTGTACCGACCTCTTTCTGGTGACATATCTTACTATTGATAGTCATTTGTTATTGTGCTGAGTGAGCAAACTGTCATCAGCACTTTACGGTAAAGTTTTTTGGATCTACTCATCCAATATGTATAAGCTCCCTCTTATGTACAAGATACTTCATAACGTGGATGAAGAAGGATGAAATATAAGTACTTACCTTTTGGAACCTCACTGTCGTGGGAAAAATGGGTAACAAAATACTAAAACATAATGTAATAGGTTTTGTGAAACTGTAAGAGCAAAACTAATTAACTATGATAACTTCGGGAGGTCACGCTAAATTATTCCATGAGGAACTGAGCAAGATCTTCAGGGAGGAGGTCACATTTGAGTATTGTGAAGGACTGGTAGGAATTTGCCCAGTAAGAAAAGAGGAGCATCACATTTTTCAGACTTCTAAGACTTTCTGTGGATGCTGCAGTTCAGCTCTGGGAGATAGGGTGATTTGGAGAGAAACATGACTCAGGGAAAAGTTAGAAGTATCAATGTAAAAGCTTGTTTTATAGAAAAATCCTTAATTCCATGACACTAGATCCTTGCCTGAGTAAGGACTCAGTGATTTTTTTCTTTTTATTTGCTTGATTTTCTTTTTCTTTTTTTTTAATAAGAGCGTATTTTGTATGGATGCACCATATGTTGGTACCATCTTTTCCCTCCTCCTTGCCCCCATTCCACTAGGGGCCCTCCTCAGTGGGGTTTCTAGTATTCCCCATGGAGTTGTGCGTTATGCCTTGTGGGAGCAGAAGTCAATTATTGGAGGGGGAGGCAGTGCCTTTGGGCATGACGTCACAACCTGTGGCTCTTGCAATCTTTCTACCCCCTCTTTTGCAAAATTCCTTGAGCCTTGTACTTGATTTTTGCAAGATACCTAGGATAGAATGAAGGCAATGCTTTCTTAGTACCTAGATACATTCCACCATTTACTCATCAAGCACTTCCATGCAACTCATTTATTCTTTTGGAACTTCACTATAGTGAAGTTCAAACATCATTTTAAATAGCCTGTTTGGAAACATGCTTAAATTGTAGAATATTATACAAATATAAAATTAGGCACTAAGTATTGTTCACTGAATTATTGAGTCAGATTAATGATGAGATAGTATGATAGTGCAGGAGATCAGTGTCCTAAGGACATCCCCTGTGTTATATCTGGGTTGTAGCTAGGATGAATTTTCATTTGCTATCTGCATAGTTTTACTACACTATGGTGGAAATTCTGCCACTTTGCAGATTTGACTGTAGTTCAGGATATGCAAACCTATCTCCAACAGTAATGATCAATTTAGAGGGGTGCCTGTCACCCGGCCAGAATGGTTAGGGACCACTATATTTGCATAGGGATATATGGACAATCATTACTTCAGTCATGAAGAAAAGTGATTTAATTTATCCATTTCTTCCTTATGAGGAGTGGTCAATCCTTAGTATTCATGAAGGATTGTTCTGGAACCCCTCACCCCAGCATCTGCAGATGCTCAAGGCTCTTCTATGAAATGATGTGGCTGCATGGAACCCATGTGCATAGACGTTAAGTCAGCTCCAGATCACTAATAATACGTAGACTGACCTGTGCAGGGAATATGACAATTAGAAAACCTGTCCACGTTCAGTGCAGGCACACTTATTTTCTGACTGGTTGTCATCACTGGCTGGAAAAATCTATTGATGTGGAAATGACAGATACAGGGGGTAGGGCGTATTTGTTAATCAGCAAGAAGTGGGGTCCACCCCACAACCATGGTTGCCTTTTTTGTCTTGAATAAAATTGCGTTCCAACTTTTGTTTCTTGTATACAGTGCAAAATTAGCTAATTGGCTAAGAAGCTAAAACAGCAGTCTTGATTTTGCGAAAGTTGAGAACAATTTAACGGCGAGAGTTCTACATCTGTAACTGAAATTAGCCCCAGGGCACCCCTTTTGCTCTCAGATTTGGGGTGTGATAGTAAACTACTAGAGGCATGCAGTACAGTGAAAATTGGTTCTTCGGGTTTCATAGCAGCTTGACTTTGAAGGGCTTTGACTTTGGCCTCGTGCTTCCTGAGGCGCCTGGTGCTGAAGCTGCTCACGAGCTGGAAACATCAAGCTCTACACAGAATTTTCCATCTGAGTAAAATTAAAAATGAAACCTTCAAAGTCCTATTGATTCTAGACATGTTCTATATGCATTAAATTGAACCTAATGGACTGAGAAATGAGTGTTTCAGTAGTATAGGTAAGAATTATTTGTGGAGGAACATACTGCTCACATATGCCTTTCATATGGCAATATATGTATATGTCCACATTGGTATATATCACTCAAGCATTACGCTAGATATTTCTCTGGTAACGGAGAATCAATTTTCACTCAGGCCACTTCAATTCTGTTCATTAATCCATCATTAGCTCTTGGCTTTGATTCTTTACAATTACAGGTGGACAAGATTTAGTGAATATTTTTATAAGTGGAAACACTGAGTAGTAAAGGTCTGAGCATGAAGAGAATACAGAACAATGTATAGTCGTGCAGTATTTATGATCATGTGGTCACAGTTTCAGCATATCTTCATTTGGTTTATTTCTATGGGTCGGTAGTGTCAACCCATTTTCTAGTCTGTTCTTGTCTGATCTTACCTGCTTCATGGTCTAAACTGTTATCTATATACTCAAAATATTTCAACAAGTATTCTTATTTCTAGCTTGATCTTGAAGGTCAAACTCATATATCTCATGGACTACTGAGAGAGAAACTCGTAGTACTGTGACACGTAACTCAACATGCCTAATGTGTACATCATTATGTTCCTTCAAATCCAGGCGTCTTGTTCTCCTGTACTGCAGGTTTCACCCCAAGTAGGCTACTTCCCCTCAACTCCCTCATCGGCTGCCCAGTGGTACATGCATTATGATGTCATTGCCTACTTTTAGCTCAAATGGCCCTACCTTGTTTTATCTATAAAAACATGTTCTCATGAAATTGAATCTCCCTCTCTTTCTCTTTCTCTCTCTCTCTTTCTCTCTCTGTCATACAGCTGCCATTTGTCTTGCTTCTCATTTATGATCTCTCTCTCTCTCCATAGTCATTGTCACGTTGTAGCTAGAATGAGAATCCTCTCCAAGGTAAACATTTGGCTAGGTAGTTCTCCTCTTTAGAAACTTTTGATGATTTCCTAAAATCTGCAAATTTTTAATTCTATTTTTTAAATTTAATTTATTTATTTGAGAGAGAGAGAGAGAGAGAGAGCGCCACGTCCTCCAGCCACCACAAACAAACTCCAGATGCATGAGCCACCTTGTGCTTATGGCTTACATGGGTACTGGAGGATCGAACCTGGGTCCTTAGGCTTTGCAGGCAAGTGCCAGAACTGCTAAAACATCTCTCTAGCTCATTATTAATTGATATATATATATATATATATATATATATATATATTGATTTGTAAGCACAGAAAGACAGACAGGGGGAGAGAGACAGAGAGAGAATGGGTACACTAGGCCTCTAGCCACTGCAAAAATACTTCAGAAGCATGTACCACCCTTCATATCTGGCTTTATGTGGGTACTGGGGAATCAAACTTGGTCATTAAGTTTTGCAGGCAAGGGCCTTAACCACTGAGCAATCTCTCCAGCCTATCATATAACTTCTTAACAGAGCTCCCCAGGACTTTGCACCTGCCTCCCTGGCTTCCTCTTTCAGTCTGAGTGTACCATGTGTGTGTCTGTAAATCTCCACATACTTGGTATTGTTTCACACTTTGTGTCTTTATTCATTGTGCACCCTCAAGTGTATCTCCCTGCATCTGTTAGCCTTTGCTTGTATTTCAAGACTTAACATCTTTTTCTCCAGAAAAAGCCCCCTGGACTCCGAAAGCCAAATTTGAAATAGTGAATGTTCTTTCATGCTTACTCACATCTGGCATAAACCTCTATGTCCTGGAGTTTCATTGCCATCTTCATCTCTCTCTTACTAGACTACAGAATTTAGAGAAAAAAAGACTGCTTTGTATTCATCTTTGCATTCATAGCATCAAATCCAATGACTTGCATGTGGTAAATAATTAAAAATACCTCCTAAATTAATATACTGAGTTGTTTTACATAAGATTCCATTTCCTTTGGCTGCAAGTTTTGGATAATTGAGTAAATTAATGAAAAACTTTGGAAGAACCCTTAATTAAATTGCTTTCTATGTCAACTATAGGTTGAAAACAAGCTTTAAGAGCAAGAATTGTGTTAAAAAGTTTTAAAGTATATACATTAAAGCTTTAACAAAGTGTCTTAAGATACTGGCTATGAGAGTCTAATAACCTGTTACAATTCCAGGATTTTATGATTTTTAGGAACATTCATGGTAATAAGTGCTATAAATATGTTTGATGTATTAGACATGTAAATTTATGTGTAAGCTATTGCTAATAACTAATGACAATCAGATCAAGTCATTCATAATCTTTGAGCTCTGTGCCAGTTTTGGAATCTCTTTCACTGACAAGAAAGCTCAGAGTAGGTGAAATATCATCAAAGACGCTAGATGAGAGTATCATTTGGTTGTGTTACTCATCTGTATTTGCAAATACTGGACTCATCTGGAACCTGTCAGCATCACTTAGGTTTTAAAAGCCCAAGTGCTTTGAATTAATATGTTCCCTTGATTAGCTTAACAAACTCTTCCAGATTCTAAGAATCTTAAAAACCTAGGCCATATAGCCTAATTGCTCTGAAGAACAAGGACAAGTCATTTGGCAGATCTAAGTTGATCTCCTAGATGTGAGTGGAAATATGTGCACTCTGAGTCTTTTGATGGACTGCATTGATCCATTTCCCTGAGATACAGTAATATGTTTCATTCTCTACAAATGTGTTTGCTCTGCTGACCTTCTTCATTGGTAGGTTTTAGCACCAAAATGCTGATCAGCTAGATATGTATTTTAAGGAAACTATAATTCACATATTCCAGGAAGTGATGAAAATGTTGTGTTGATAAAAAGTAGATTTATTTGACATTGAAGATTTCTGTTTTTGGCTTCTTTACAAACAATTACATATTTCTGCTGAAACAGGAACATCAAGAACAAGGGGAAAAAAAGTCAAAGGATTCAGAGGCAAAAATATTTGAGTATTTTCAGGATCTTGCAATATTTATTCTATTTTTTCTTTTTATTAATCACAAATTCAATAAATATTAGTTGAATATTTGTGTTCTGAGTTCCAGGGACATTGCTAAGTGCCCAATCAACCAGTGGGAAAGGCATGTTTTTATTTCCTAAGAGTAATTGCTTGGGGCTGGGGATATGACCCAGTGGGTAAACTGCTTACATCCAAGCATGAGGATTTGAGTTTGCATACACAGCACCCACAGAAGTGAACATCCAGGCATGTCAGCATGTGCCTGTAATCTCAGTGCTGGGGAAGTGGAGGCAGGGGGATCCCTGGGCTTGCTGGTCATCTAGTCTTACTAAATCAGTGAACTCCAGGTTCAGAAACCTGTCTCAAAATTATGGTGGGAAAAGACTGAAGATGACACTAAACATTGATTTATGGTACACACACACACAATTTACTCATGGAACAATGAATTTTAAAGAATGTCACTTAAGCCCTGACTGGCTCTGGGTGTGAAACAAGTGAGCCCTAGTGAGGGAGTTGAGAACTGGGGGCTAGGAAAGGGAGCCTTGGGAAGGAGTGGTCAGAGGGACAGGTAATGCAGAGACTGCAGGGCACCCACTGGTTGCTGGCCTGGGCTGCTCTCAGGCCTCCTGGCTCCAGTGACCCTGTGCCGGATATTATCATGCCTTCTCACTACTTCAGATCTAACCTTTCAGAACTAGCTTGTCAGGAAGTTTTGTTTCTCTCTCCAGGCCAGTAAAAGACTTTACTGCAGAATGAAAGGAAGAAGTGATGCATAACAAATCTTGTGAGAAGTTATGACATCCTATAGTGAAGGATAAGCTCTCGTTATACCTAGAAACCTAGTATGACCCTTATTTACCTGCTTAGAAACAGCTAACAAGGCTGGAGTCCAGTAAATTCCTAAGTAGTTATATTTTATTAAATACCTAGAAAAGGATTTCCTTCCATTTCTTCATAATCTCTGATCTCTGGGTGGCATTTCAATTTTTTAATATTAATAATTATACTTCAGGGGCTGAAGGAATGGCTTAGCAGTTAAGGCATTGGCCTGTGAAGCCTAAGGACCCAGATATTATTCCCCAGTACACACATAAGCCAGATGCATAAAGTGGTGCATGAGTCCGGAGTTCATTTTGCAGTGGCTGGAGACCTTGGTATGCCCATTGTCTCTCTCTTTCATAAATAAATTAAAAAATAATAAAATATTTTAAAAAATAATTATACTTTACCTTGGAAATAAACGGATGCAGCTCTGTCAATGAAACTGAATCTCTTTTTTCATGAGAGAAAAATAATAAGGGGCTGGAGAGATGGCTTAGCTGTTAAGTGCTTGCCTATGAAGCCTAAAGACCCTGGTTCTAGGCTCGATTCCCTAGGACCCATGTTAGCCAGATGTACAAGGGGGCGCATGCATCTGGAGTTTGCAGTGGCTGGAGGCCCTGGCGAGCCCATTGTCTCTCTGTCTCTCAATCTGCCTCTTACTCTCTCTGTCTGTTGCTCTCAAATAAATAAATAAAATAAAAATAAACAGAAAAAGAAAAATGATAAGGATGAATCTCACAAGCAAAATGCTCAGTGAAAGAAAACAGGAGTGTCAGATATCAGTGTATAGTCCTATTTACATACAGTTTCAAAATAGGCAAAAGTCAGTTTTGCTTCTGTGAGACAGTTATTGTTGATGAAGTTATCTTTGGTGGTGATGAGATTATTGACTGGGCAGGAGTGCATGAGGACTTCTAGGGAACTAGTGACTCATTCTAGTATATAGTTCATGTTATAGATTGTGAAGTTTTCAGTATATTTAGTGTAATTCAATTAAGAGTTATATTTATTGATTTTCATGTTCATTACAGCATTAGTCATGATATACTGACATAGAAAAAGCCTAAATAAATCTCCATTGGTAGACTAATGGATAACAAATGTGTGACATATACATATAATGAAATGTGACTCAAAACCTTTAACAAAGAAGGAAATGTTATGGTATCTTATTACATAGCTGAACCTTAAAGAAATTAAGCTAACAGAAAATAGCCAGTCATACAAGATAAATACTGTATGATTCCATTTATATGAGATGCACACAGTGTCTTGTTGGTGGAGTCAAAGTATGGAATGTGGTTGCCAGCAGTGGAGAGAGATGGAAATAGAGATTTACTAATCAATAGGCATGACACATCTATTGATTAAATTCCAAGCATACTCCATACAACTCTGTACCTAAAATCAGCAGTACTGTATTGAACCCTTAAAATTTTGTTAAGAGGGGAGATCTCATGTTAAGTGTTCTTGCCTCAACAAAACAAAATAAAAAAAGATATTCATATACAATGAATTATTTATATACAGTGAAAAAGCACTTGGCCTCACAAAAGTGATTCTAACAATACCTATCTACAAAGCCATCTAGAGGTGCACCTTTAAAATGATCTGGCTTATTTGAGCTAGCTCAATAGACATAACTCAACTCTTGAACAAAGCAAGCTACTCTGGCCAGAGGATTCAGCTTAATCTCAGTTCTTAGGATTCTAAACATGTGATTGTTCAGATTAACTAGCTTACAAAATGTGTATTTCATTGTGGGCCTGAGAAGAGGATTACAGAACATGGACCATACTGCATTTCAATGCAAGCATGATGTATGTCTCCCGAGGACAGTGGAAGACATGCTATGCTGTTGTGCACCCAGCCTACGTGCTGTGGGTTTGTTTCCACTGAAATATAGGTTTCATGTAAGCAAACAATATCTTACTAGGTTGACATCATTTTATTAGACATAGGAGTTTTATGACTAACCTTACATTTTCTGCAAGTGCAAGCCAGTGTGGTGGGATGTGAGGTAACATATGTACGTGCTAGTTTTAGTTGTACAAGGGCCAAGAGAGAAATGTATCATTATATGCTACATTGGTGATCTGAAATGCAATTCTTTGTACCTCGTCCATTTTTAAAGGGAGTTCATGCTTTTCCAGGTGCACTGTTTCATGATGTTGCTGCTGTGAGCCTGGCCTTCTGTCTCTTTGGCGAATAACTTGATTTTAAGATGCTTCATAAAAAATGAATTGGTCATGATGTTCTACTGGAGCTCTGGTACTCGAGTCTTGGTAGCCAGTGGTCTGACTGCTGATTAAAACTGTTACTGTTGCTGGAGGGAAGGGAGAGGAAATGGGGCCCTGGGCAGCTCTTTTCTCTTTTGTGGGTATATAGAGACCTCTAATCCTGGCTTGCATGTCCGCAGATCCTTGCTGCTCTGTGCTCAGTAACTCATAAACTGGAGGGTGCAGGTGGCTATCTAAAGTAAAACCAAGCAATTAAAGTTAACATTCTTGATGGCAGAACGCTTGTCAGGCTAGAAAAGCAGGTGACTGAGTATTGAGCTTGTCCCAGAAATTTGTCGGGTTCTCTGGGGATCCTGAAAGATGCAATCAGCCCAAGGAACAGGGCATGAGTTCCTCCCACAAACAAAGGGAGTGGCTTGGTGAACATTCTCCACCAGTGGCATTCAAGTGCCCTCCTGTCCATCTGCTGCCCAGAGGTGTAGTTCTCTGCTCATCTCACAGGAGCAGTGGCCTGCAAAGATGTGTCATGTAGTGAGGAGGGCAGGGAAATGGAAAAAGAAGCCCCTTGTAAGTGGAAATGATTGTCTTGTTAAAAAAAGAAAATATAGCCCCAAGTGAAAGCAAACAAAGAACCTCAAATGCATGGCAGTTTGCACATTTAATAATAAAGGCTGTCTTCCTTTTTAATACGTAAATTCCATTGTCACGGCAATGCTTTTAGATTCCATGGTGTTTTGGCTTTCATTGTCCTTTATAACTCCTCCTTGTTCACGTTCTGCCTCCCTTGGAAATCGATGGACCACATGAGCCACAAATGATTAGGGATGGGAAATTAAATCTATGAACAAGCAGAACTAATGAAATGCTCCTTACAGTGAAGGTTGGATAGGAATTACTGTCAGCTAAGTAAGCCTACTGTTGTTAGGTATGAAAGAGTGAGAAGAATTGAGTAGACAGATAGAAGCAGCAGTTTGTTCTTAATGATACAACTGTTATTCCACAGTAATATTTACAGATTTATACTTGTCTTTTGTTTTATAGGCTTTTACTATTTACACGTAGATACAAGTATATACATATATGTGCCTTAGACATTCTATACTTGCAATTTACAAATTATCTCATCCATATATGTTCATAGACATCCAGAGTTTTTCTATAAGATACTGCCTAGCATCTTTTTATTATCTGCTCATGAAATTCTAACACAGGACATTTCTTGACAATTGGCTTTAAGGCTAGTCTTGTAAATATGCAGAGCATGTGATCATCTTCATATTCTCATTTCCAGACATTCAGAAAGGGATCCTTACTGCAAATTCTATCTCTTGTTTGCTTATTGGTGCCCCTCCCCCACCTTCCATGCCACCATTGAACCTAGTATCGCATAGAAGGTAAGCTGATGAAGTCAGCAATGCAAATATTTTGAAGGGAAATATCATTATATGATGCAGGGATGCAAGGACAATTCTGATAAAATGCAATATGCCAACTACCCAAGGAAAGTAGAGGTGAGCGGATTCCACTGCTCAGGGAACTAACTGTGGAAAGATGCTAGATGTCATCAAGTAAACAATTCTTTCACAATATGAAAATGACTCATCCTTCTTCTTTTTGTTTACTGCAAAACCTAAGCTTTGTGGCAGGTACATAATTACTGATTTGAACACATGTCATTATTAGCATAATGGGGCAGTGACTTGTTCTGAGCCAGGTCAGTAGAAACACTGCCTTACACGTTGCATTTCTTCGCTATTTGCCTGGTCTATTCTTCATTTAAAACTCAGTCAAATTCTGTATCCCAGAATGCCTTCCCACAGGCTGATGTGTTGCCGGCACCCATGTCCCATGCACCTGCTCATAGTTAGATTGTGGCACTCCCCTCTCGGATATTGCAAACCTGTCCTGGTGCTTTATCAGAGTGTCTGCTTGAGTGTAGGAAGACCATACACCACACAGTTCCACCAGTGTCTACTTTCCTAGCTGGCAAGTTGCTTATGGAGTAAAGGAATCAACTCTTAAATTAATGTGATGGATAAGAGAAGAACACTGGAGTACAAGGATTGGCATAGCTACAATGTAACATGGAGAAATCCCAGAAAACTTAAGCACCAATTTTATTGATATACTGTGCTTTTAAAAGTCACATGTTTTGTTCTGAATTAAAAAGTGCTTTATAACTTGTATTTTTAGCAATACAGGCTCATATTTGTATCATGACCTCACAGGGGAGGAGCTTTATAATAGAGCCTAGACAAATTTTCAAACGATCATTGAAACTGCCACATTGAACCATGACTTCCAGGCATAGTTATTGACACCAGAAAAGTAGATAGTTGAAGGAAACTATTGCCTGGAAGTTAAATAACCTGCATGTATAGATACCTGTCCCTTGAAATGGTGGCTACTGGAAGCCAAAGACAGAGCTTCCAACAAGATTAAAGAGATCCTATTAATTGTAATTGATCATGATTCAACAAATTAAATTGCATCTGCAAGTGCATTTCTGGAAGGTCTAAATGAGAAATGCGCTTAATGGGTCTGGCTGACCCAAAGTGGTTAATTAAAAATGAAATGAAACAAAAACAAAACCAACACTATATATATATATATATATATATATATATATATATATATATATATGCATATATATATATATGGTGTGTTTATGTACACACACACAAACACACACATACACACACACACACATATATATACACACATACATACATATAAAGAAAATTAAGCATTACAAAAACCTCACATTGAAGGTTTTTCTGAGAACCAAGATGCCATTTTCCCTTATATGGTCTGTGTATAAGCAAATAAACAGCAATGACCACAGTAGCTACTTAAAGAATCCATTGTTGAATTTTCAGGATCCTGGTGAACAACTATATAGAAAATAAAGCCAACATTTTATGTTTTAAAGGGAACATGTGGAGATAGGTGTTGGGCACTTGCAGGCACTTTTATCTCACCTTATGCAAATAAATTCTGAGACTAACACAGCAAACTAGTGAGAGAATTCTGCTCTTCTTGACTTTTCACACTTCAAGTTCCATTTCTGTGAAATGTGAAAAATAAATAACAAACCACAGCAACAACAAAAGTCCAAGCCATATGAAGTGAATTTTGGCTATTCAAGTTGCAATTATTTAAACCAAGATGAAAATCAAGGTGGCAAAGGCAAAGAGAGATGGAAAAAGAAGTAGCTGCAGTTGATCCTAAATATCTGATATATCACTAGCAACTGTGGCAATAATGCCCTACAGTGGGATCAGGTGCCCCTCCCCCCACCCAAAGCACAGGTTCCACATGGCTGGTTGTTGACACTGGTAGCCACATCGTCCCAATCCTATGAGCTAGCCATGTGACTACTCTGCTTCTTTCCTCATAAAGTCCCATTGCCCCAGTGCTCTGCTTGAGACTCACTCACACTACATCAAATCCTCATTATCTGCTCCTGGGCTCCTGTAATTGCTCCCGGTGCTCTTCTCTCCTCTGGCTTTGCAGAAAACTCAGCCTTCATTCTTCCGTCAGACTTGTCTAAAAGATATAAATACAGCCGTGCTACCTTCTGCTTTTATGCTAATTATCCCACAATATCAATAAAAACGAAGTCCAATTTTCTTAGCATGATTTTCCCAGGTCTTAACAATCGGGTGTTCTCCCTAGACACATCTCTAAGCATATGTTTCTATCACTAGCCTCATACTCAAATCATACCTGACTGCTTGTCACCTTCAAAATACACTGATTTAGTGTTGCTATTTCTGTTGTGCAATATTTTCCCAAAACCCTGCCTCAATTGTGCCTAAGCTATAATATACAAACGCAGCATAATTTAATCTATCTCCTTTCTCATGCCACTGACCCTAAAAATGACAGTTCATCTATAATAGGGCCTGTCTGTACGTATATGTGTGTGGGCCCGTGTGCACATGCATGTATATGTTAATGGAGACCAGAGGATAACCTCAGATGTTGTTTTACAGGTGCCATCTACTTTAAAAAGTAATGTGACAGGATCTCTCATTGGCCTAGATTTTAACAAGTAGGCCAGACTGGCTGGCCAGGGAGTCCCAAGTATCCACCTATCTTTGCCTCCCAGCACTGGAATTACAAGTGCATATCATCACACACAGTTAACGTACATGGGCTCTGGGGATTGAATGAAGGCCCTCATGCTTAAGGCCAAATACCTTACCAACTGAGCTATTGTTCTAGCCCCAGAAGGACCTTTTAATATTTTAGGCTTTATTCTAAGTTATTTTGTGGTATTATTCTTTTGTGTACTTGCAACTTTCTGATATAATTATAACCAGTTCAGCCTCTTTCTAGTTGTTTAAGTCTAGGAAAATCAAAAAAAAAAATTTTGGACCTAGGTGTTATAGTTCACAAAATCGGAATACCAGTCTATTACACAATGACATTGTAGCTAGGAGGATGGTTGAAGTGATGGATACAAGTCATCATCTCATGGAAAGTAGCTAATGTAAGAGCTTGTAGGTGAATATCATAATCCTATTCCTCCCCAGACCTACGACTTCATATTACTATTTATTTGGAAAAATTTAAAACACAAACTTAATTCTAAAAGCATAGTCCTTTGATAGTATCTGTATTCAAAGCTGCTTTATAATGCAAGTATAGGGATTTGACTTTGAGTTTAGGATTCAAAGAATTATGAGTAAAGGATTTTCAAAAGTCAAAAAGAAAGAATCATTATGTCATTGCTACCACTGAAAATATTTGAAATAGAAAAGAAGTTTTTATTTCTTAAAATTAAGTGAAATGAAGTAAATTTATTTAGCTTACTTTATGGGCAGTATGCCTTTTAGGAGTATGGTTGATAGGCTAAGAAGTTTATAGAAGGAAGGTCAGTTTGTGATCACTGATAAGGCTGTCACCACTAAAGTAAAAACTGTGGTAAGGAATCACAGGTAAGTGCAGTGACTTAGAGATAGCATTGAAATGAAAATATCTTTATGCACACATGCATGCATGTGTATATGTGTATGTTTATATGTGTCTGGTGCATGTGGAGGTCAGAGGTCAACCTTTTCACTGTCCATCTTTTGTTCTTTCTTTTTCAATTTATTTATTAGAACAGACAGAGGGAGAGCAAGAGAGAGAGACAGGGAGACAGACAGATAGATAGATAGATAGATAGATAGATAGATAGATACAGAATGGATATGCCAAGGGAGAATAGGCATGCCAGGGCCTCTATCCATTGCAAATGAACTCCAGACACATGTGCCACCATGTGCATCTGGCTTACGTGGGACCTGAGGAATCGAACCTTGGTCCTTAGGCTTTGCAGGCACTTTAACCACTAAACAATCTCTCCATCCCACGTCAATCTTTTTTGACATAGGGTCATTGTCTTGGAGCTTGCTAAGCAGGCTAGACTGACTAGGCAGTGACCCTCAGGGATACACCCATACCCATTTCCCCAAAGCTGGGATTACAGTGTGTACCACCACACTCAGCTGTTTGTATGTGGATCCAGGCATTGAACTCAAGTTACCATGCTTGGAAGTCAAGTAAGTCCATTACTGACTGTGCTATCACACCTGAAAATATCATCCTTTAAAAGAGTAAGATTTCCATCATAAATTTCAAATAACATTAATAAATTAAAGCCTCTGCCTTTCTTCACATATCTCTCTCCTGTGCTTTGAGGTGTCTTCTGTATGAAACTTTGAGGGCTGAATTGAAGTGTAAACAATCCTTTATGAACTGTCACAGGGAGTAGAGAATTGGAGGCATGGGAAATTGAAGTGCAAGAAGTCTAATCTTGTTTTAAGATGTTGGCGGAGTAGGAGTGGGTATAGTTGTGTATAGGGGGACCGTTTGATGGCTTCTTAATGGAGGCCTTTTTTTCTTATAGAATATTGTATAAAGTAGTGGCAATGATTATAAAATATTATTCAGTTTTACTTTGTAGTAGGTAATGTGTTTATCTTAGGGAGAATGAAATAAAAGCTCATTTTTACTCCTTCAGGAATGTTTGTACACAGAAAAGACATGTCCTCTGAGTGCTGGCTGCCGGCGACGATGCTTGCCCCAGCGCATTTTGTTACCTCTTGCAAGTGAGTTGGTAAAAAGACTCAGGTTCTGAGAGGGATTTTAACATGGGTCAGTAAAAGAACAATGTTTCTAGAACAAATCTTCAAATAACAATAAACCTAGGGTTCTGCGAGTGTTCTGTACTGTGGTTGGCATTTTGAATTTAGGAGGTATAACAACCAAATGTGGTCTTAGGGACAGTTTTGATCACAAATCACACCACCCCACCACCTCTCTTTTATTTTGGCAAACTAAGAAATTTTAATATGGGTTGGATAATGCATGGCACAACAGCAATATTTATGTAGGCCTGATATTTTAAACACTATGGTTTTATAAGAAAATGATACTTTTTAACAAAAGGAAATAGATGATCACCAAAAGCTGCAGGGGGAATGATAGAATATTGATATTTATTTTGATAGGAACTTAAGGGCAATAGAGAAGTAAATAAATTATTCTAAAAATCTTGGTAGCCATTGAATCTGGACACTTAGGAAGTGGAGCCCCTTTATATTATCTACCTGGTTTTTGTGCTTGAAAACTTTTTACAATAAATTCCTGATGGTCAACTTCCAGTCCTATGACATTAGGCAAGACATTTAAACTCTTCTGTCCTGGTTTTCTCAAAAGCAAAGCCCACTCAAAAAGTTTCTTTCTTATAGGTGTGTTGTATGATTGAACATGATGTTATGGAACCAGAGTTCAGCACAGTGCCTGGTACATGCCAGCATGGGATGCTTACAGATTATCACTAGTGCTGAATGTGGATATGAAGTCAGCAAAGATTTTTTATTACCATTTACACCCTCAATGCCATTTTAAGCCTCTTTTCTGTTCCCCAGGTCAGTCTTGCCTTGAATTTTGAAAATTTAAAATGGATACAGTCAAAAGGTAAATCCAGTGCTTACTTCTATTTGGATCCAGCACTCATGGCACATGTGATTTCCGATGACACATGTCACCTAGATTAGTCAGTAAATGAAGTGGGGGAAGGGAGAATCTTGGGAAGGAAAATATACCACAAACAATGGTTGCTGGTTAACACACTTTATATTTAACAAAATAATTTTTTAATAATATATTCTTTTACACATCAAATATTGTTGCTAGAATCCCCTTTTTACAGTTTAGTATTTAGTATTTTTTTTCTCACTAGTTTCCAGGCACACCATTTTTCAAAGATTTTAGAAACTGAATCAATTTTCACAGGCATCAGCTGACAGTGTCTTGATCCCTTATTCAAACATAGCTGTAGTGAATGCTAAGAACCAAATGCAGAGAAGCCACGACACAGATGTGACCACGTGGCTTCAATCACAGCCTCCCAAGGAAAAAAATCAATGACCTAACCCCCCTCAAAACAGATGAGACCGGAATTCTGATGCTCGGAATTGGGAAAGGATCTCTCAATGACCTGGGTCAAAGGAAGTTGTGACGTGTTTTGTCAGTTGGTGAGAAATTCTGTCACAGTGTAGGCTCCTCCCTCCCTGAAGGGCAAAATGTCAATGCCAGAAAGTCTTAAAAGAGAGTTTGTGGTGAAATTGAAGAAGGTCCAGAAAAAGGAAATCAAGAGAAACAACAGTAAAAAACAAACCAACAAACAAAAGAAAACACAAAAAACCATCCTCTCTAGCTGGTAACAAAGGCTATTGAGGAATTCCTTTTACAAACTCTCTGAAGAGTGTCTTGATGAATGCTATACTCCATTCTAGAAAAGTCTTGCTGTGACTTTCACTGTGCCAAGACTTTGATGCAACATATCTGTACCTCTGCTTCCCAGTTGCACTGTCTTTTCCGTTTTCTAACAGGGACACGGTAACTCCTTAATAATAGACAAGGTACTATGCTACATGGCTCTATTAGTGGTTATTTTCTGAGTTTCAAACCTTATTCCTGTCATGTACTACTATTATCACTATTTCTTTTCAAGAGTGTGGATTTTTTTGAAGCTGGAAACAGGTAACCCCGGGGCAAAGAAAGCTCTGTAATGTGACTGTCTAGACACAGGCTGAGGTGTGGTATGCCTTTCCTTTTGAGCGCAGGCATAAATCATGCAGAATTCTTCATGAATGATTCATGACTGTCTATATGATGTATCCATGGTGGCAACCGAAAGGCACCAGCCTTGCAGCAAATTGGTGTTCTGAGGGAAGGCGGCTGGGTGTTCCTCCTTCGATGGCACCACAATGGTTATTTGTATCATAACACAAGCGCAGTGTGTGTGAAAGTGTCAGGTCCAACTCATCAGCACATTAGTTTTGAAAGTGACAACTCTTTCTTGACGACAGGAGAGGCTTCCAGGGAGGAGAGGCTGACAATTTTACATGTTTTTGAAAAACCAATTTATGAGAGTAAAGAAACTGGTGTTCAGAGAGTGGCTCTTAGAAGCATGGCTCCTTAGGAGAGGGATGACTCTGGAGGTTGCTGCTTGCGTGTTACCCAAAAGGCTTAGGGCCTCAACAAAGCCACATGTGCAGTCAGGGCTGCCCAGCATGTTCCCTTGGCAGACAGGACAAAATCATTTATTCCAGACCACAGCATCTCAGCCAGGTGAAATTATGTCCCCAACCCCATCCCTTGGGGAGTTTTGGCAATGTCTGGAGACATTTGGTTGTCACAACAAGGGGGATGCTATTAAACATGCTAAAAGATTACCTGGCCCCAAATCTCAGTATGACTAAGGTTGAGTTGCCCTGCTGTAGACCTGACACTCCACAGGAGCCGTAGTGAAACCGAGATTGGGGCACAACTCAGGTTGGGGTGGAAGCAGAGAACAAGGAAAAGACAAGAACATTGGTAATGAAGACTGCGTTGAAGCAGATCTGCACCAAGATTTTTAGGACAGGATAGTGGAATAAGCTATTAACTATGCCATGTGGTCTCAGAACCATGAACTTTGCACTTGAATCAAGGTGGCATCAGATACCCTGTGTGTTTCTTTATTTATTTATTTTTCTGTTACTATACTAGCAGCATTACCAGGGCAGCCTTGAGACTCTTCAAAGGTTCACTTTAATAGTTCAGTATCTAATATATACATTTTAAAAAAATGTTCAACAAATGGAATTATATTGTGCAAGACTCACTCTACCCTAATCTTGTAATTTAAATCAGCACTTGAGGTGGAAAGAGTGTCCTGAATTTGGAGTTGAGACTTAGGGCCGAGCGGTTGTTACTGTAACACGGCAAACATCGTCCCGAGCCAGAAAATCTGTGTATGTGTATGGCTGGCTTTCAGCCAAATTTGAACTTGAAAGTCAAAAATGTTTAGAAATATGGGTTCACAGTGGGGTGCTCACCCTGGTTCTGGTGTTTATCTTGCCCGGTGACAAAGTGGGTTTACAGTGTTTAGTTACAAACCAAACTGAAAGTCGGCATCACGAAGTCTGGCGATTAATGCTACAATTTTAAATACCTGTCTCTTTGGATTCTTCAATCAAGCTCATGGTCATCTTCACCTATTCAGTTTTGATTGGCAGTTTCACAGTTTTGTGAATGAAATATGTGGTTTGTAAGAATCAACAGTGAGCCCTCCCACAGATTGGACAAAATATCAGTTCCCCACCCCGTCCAGCACAGGGTCCAGTTTGTCTAGTGTTCACCCTTGGTTCTTAGCTCACAGGCCGTGATATCCACTCCGGAGGAGCCATTGGTTGGATGTTCTTGTGTCTTTCCCCTCAGAAAGGGTCCTTCCTTCCAGCGTTTCTTTTTAAATCCTTTTGATGCAACTCAAAAGCCTTGTTGTGCAGTGAAGTCTGGCCCCTTTAGATTCTAACATTGGAAAATAATCTTACAAAGGAAAAATGCAGGATGTACAGAAGAGTGAAAATGGAGTAAGTCAAGGTTCTGTGAGCTGGCAGGTCAGGAGCATGACCAGGGAAGGAGCCTGTGCAAGGCTGTTTCATTCTTTTTGTTCCAAGATCTGGTTTCAAGTCACCATCAAGCATTGGTAATTACAAAAGCTGTTTAGATAGCTACATACTATATATATTTTATATAGCAAGAGAAAAAGAGAGAAGTTTCCTCTTAGTAAAATATTCACTTTTGTCAACCCTAAGAGGTTTTGCTGGTGACCCTGTTGTAGCTAGCAGGAGTTTGTTTGCTTGCTTTGTTTAGTGTTAAACGTGTGCACTGTAGAAGCCACAGAATCCTGTCCTAAGAACGTGTCATTGGTTGGGAATTTGTCCTACACAGTCTGCTTGCCTTGGCATTCGCGCTTTGAGCACTGAGCAGGCTTCCACCAGTCCCCGTTGTGACAGTGACAGATGTTACATTCGTCCACTTTCACTTCAATGCCAGCCGGAATTATTGTAGTTCCTGCAAAGCAGTTTGGCCCTGGAACACACAGATGTAATGATTAGTTCATTAACTCTGGGAGGCTCTCCCCTCTTCCCTCCCATGTCCCTTCCCAAGAACAAGCCCACCCCGAAGTCATGGATGGGCAGCTTAGACTATGCCAACAGCTTGTCATCAAGGGACCTTCTAGCCATCCTTTTTATATTTAAGCTTTCAACCCTACGATCTCTTGCATATAGCTCATATTTCCTATTTATATCTGCAGAGAAAGGAGAGAGAGAGAGAGAGAGAGAGAGAGAGAGAGAGAGAGAGATTACTGAGCATATGAAATTTTCTAAAGGTTCTGTGGATTAAACTTTATTTGCTTTGTCCTTTGGGTGCCAAGACTGCCAAAGTGTCCCTTGAAACATAAAAGGAGGACTGGCATGGTCTGACTCACATGACAGCACCCATGGCTGAGTATGAGAAAATGAACTCCCTCCCTCCCCAGATTCAGTCCAGTTCCTGGAATCCCCAGCTTGTTTCTTGATAACAATGAATAATTCATGACCAGATGATTTATTCATGTCCCCAAACAAGCTTTGTTAGAGGTTCATTTGATTTTTATAAATGGAGTTTCTTTAATCTGCTGGCTATCTTCTGTTTTTTTTCCTTTCTCCCTTTCTTTCTTTCTTTCTTTCTTTCTTTCTTTCCTTTTCTTTTCTTTCTATCTGTTTTTCTGTTCTTCTTTCAAGAGTGACCCAAATGGTTGACTTTTGAAAGTCAGCAGGAATTTCATTTTACTTTTTCAGTTATGGAAAAGCTTTACTGCAAATGCCACCTGCTCATTTTAGATGAATGTCATTTGTTTAAAATGGACCAATCTGAGTTTTTCCTTCTCATCTTTCTCCCCCTTTGCGTTATTTATTGAATTACTTATTTTCTTTTTCTTCTAGCCTTTCCCATACAAGGAAGCTAGCATTCAGTATTAGTCATTATGACCCAAATAGAAATTGAATAAAAATTTCTTCCCCAGGGAAATGGATCACAGAGGGATGGTACAAATTGCTGTCATTTAAGAATGATTTGGTATGTCTTTGAAGTTCATATTTTGGTAAAATGATGGAGCATTGAGATGTGTCTTGTAATTATTTGTTAATCCAATATTACTGGTCACTTACCATAACCACTGCAATATAATATGGTGACATTGTCAGTGCCTTACCTTCACTTTCTTACCACTTGGTTTAGAATTTACCAGACTTTCTGTACCACCAAGTAAAGAGGCTGTTTGTAGTTCCAGCTCAGTCTTGGAGGTTTGCTTTGGTAACATTTGTCTATTAAGTTACAATGCATATACCGATTCATATGATATGCTCTGGCTTCAAATGCCCTCTAGAGCTCCCAGACCTCAACCGCACACGCACTTCCCAGTGGTGCTTGTGTTTCTGTGTCTTTCCTTCACTCTGGACACAAGCATCTAGGACCTGTCCCTCAGGGTGGACGACTGTGAAGAACAAGGTCAGCGTGCCATGCCCACTCTGGTGATAATTAAACAGCTACTGTCTATCTTTCTTCACCCAAGAGGTGTTTTTGTTCCAATTCTATGATAAGTTCTTGGCCAGCTTAACTCCTGATTACTTAAGCATCGCACTGTTAACTCCAAACAACTGGAAGTTTAAATTGTTTGATAGATTGGGTTGCCTGTGTGCATGTAGATCTCTGAGATAATTCAATAGAAATCATGGATTTGTTCTGAACCCAGACCTGACAGGAACTTTCTGAAACTTGACAGGGTGGTTTTTCCATAATGTAGCTAGTTCTCCCATTCTGTTAATGGCAGACATCTGCCAGCCTAGTTCTAGGCCAAGTAAGTTCTCGTAAGGACCAAGGTAGCTTCGAAACGGAGCCAGATCTGACCTCTACCTGTCTGCCTGGAGTTGTCCAAGATGAAGCAATGCCTACTTTCTCCACTCCCTCCACCATCTAAGACTTTTCACTCCAGTAGCACAGTTTTAGCTTTTCCAGATAGATAGGGAAAGAAAAGGCTTATGTTTAAATAAAAAAAATCATTTCAAACCAAAGAAACTCATAGACAGAATAATAGTAATAATAATAATAAATAATAATAATAATCCAATAAGAGTTTCCACAGATTTTTTTAGAGGGTTTGGAAATTTGGTAGAAGAAAGTTAACTGTGTGTGTGTGTGTGTGTGTGTGTGTGTGTGTACACATGCAAGTAAATGTTCTGCTAGCTCACAGGTGGCTGAAGACTCAAAGGCACAATGACAGAAGTCAGGGAGGAATATGTGAGAAGGTATCTTACTAGAATGTTCAGGTTTCATACTAGCCCTTGGCTGTATGTGTGGATGGTGTGCTATGATCAGTATGTATTTGATTAACCTCTATTCATCATTTCTTAAGAGTCACTTCAATTTTGCTGCACTTACAGCCCAAGAAATATTAATTATGCTGATGGATAGCACACTAAGGAAGATATTTTGCATGTGCCAAACTGACCAGAGCCATTGCCTATGAATGACTATTAAGTTTTTAACTGTTGACCTGATGATCTGAGGTAATATAGAATCCAAAATTTTCATTTTATTTCACTAACTTTAGTGCTATGGGGATTTTGTTAGTCCTCTTCTGAGAATCTCAGGTGTAGCCACAGCAAGTCTCAAGTTTTCTGTTAACAGACTTATCTACTTAAAAGTAATTTAGATAATTTTAAGTGGAATGGTTATCAGTATTTAAAAACTATTCTGGTTTTTGCCCATCTGCCTTAATAGTGGTGACAGTAAGTGCTAATTTGCTTTGAGTATGTGAGTGCTCTCCCCAAATTCCTTACAAGGATCTGGTCCTTACTCCCATCTACTATTCTCCTTTGATTTGGAGGCTCCTGTCCATTTTTCTTGATCTATATGAAGGCACACACTGCCCAGGAGAGTGAACTTGATGGCAAAGCAACTCGTTTTAATGTAGAGGACTTGGAGAGACTCCAGAGCAGAGCAATGAAAATGATTAAACTGAAGGCTGGCAAATAGGACCTCTGAGAAAAGGTTAAAGGATTGGAATTATTTAATGTAGAGGGAGAAGGTAGAGGAATAGCCCAATAACTCTCAGAGAATGGAAGTTTATTATGTGAAGAATGGTGACCACTTGGTCCCTCATTCTTCTGGAGCCTAGAATAAGAGGAAATGGAGATGGTACATTGATTCTCCATGAAATGAACACACACACACACACACACACACTCCTCAGAGAACTGAGAACTGAATGTTGCAGTTGGGAACAATATGGCGAGATTACTCTGTGAGGTCTCTCAAATGAAGGAGCTCTTTATCAGGTATGGTTTATATCACTAGCACCCTGAATACAAGAACTCAATATCTGTTATTTTCTATGGTCCAGGCCTAATGGTGAATCTGGGTTTGTTTAACTGAATGAAATTGAGTGAGATGGTTGTGAGTCTGCCACAGACAAACTTCTTCACTGAACCTAAAAGTTAGTCCTTAACAATATAGCCATATTAGTAGAATAGTATAGAAATATTTAATAATGAATGGAAGCAGATGGAAATCGTTTATTGAGCCCTTATGCCATGCCATGGCCTGTCCCATTTTATTTTTGCAATAATCCATGGAAGGTACACACTTTTATCATCAGGAAGTTGAGCCTCACAATAGAATGTGAGTAGCCTGACATTACATATACAGGATGTGACATCACTGAGATATGAACACAAATCTCTGTAGCCCACTGGAATTTCTAGCTGCCCGGTTAAAGAATCAGGATTTGAGAAGTGGACTGCCTTGGTCCTGTTCCCAGTGATGACAGCCTAGAAGTCTCCTTGGTTTTAGTATTGAGGATGCAAATTGAGTCAAGAGAAGTGATGTGGGCAGAGAGGAATGGAACTGTTTCTGTATGTGTCGTTATTTATTTACTGGTTTAGTAGGGTATATTCATGTAGTCTCCAGAAAGCATAATTTATTTAAAGAGGTAAAGAAGTCTACCATGGAGAAGATGTGTGGGTGGGCAGAGTGGTTCTCCTTGAGGTAACAGTGACACTCTCACTGGTCCTGGATGCAGACCAACCAACAAACTTAATGAGAGCAGTTTAAAATTTGGTTGCCTGACATCACTTGTGGTTCTATGATTGATTATGTGATATTAGACAAACATTTTCTAACCAAACTACAAATTGGGACCCATGTGGTTACTTTCAGAGAGGGTTCATGAATTTGAAAATAATAGTTGGGAAACAATTCCCTACTGGGTATTGGGATGAGGGGGAAGAGGGAAAGATGAGAATAGTTATACATGGAAACATTTTCCTGGTGAAACACATATTGCCCCTATTAGTTTGTACTTCCTCTGTGTCTGGGGGGGGGGGCGGCATTGTATATGTGTGTGTACCTATAGATCAGAGAACAAGTTAGAATATCATCTTCAGAAATACTGTCCACTTCTTTCTAAGTCAGGAGCTCATCAACTGGGATAGACTGAAGGACCAGCAACCTCCAGGTATTTTTATCTCTGCCTCCTCAGCACTTAGGTTTACAGGTACATTCCACTACACTTGGTATTTTGCGTAGGTACTAAGGATTGATCTCAGGTCATCATGCTTGCAAGACAAGAACTTTACCAACTGAACTATCTCTACCACAACCCCTGTTCTGTTTTTCTTTCAGTATTTATTTTGCACATCTATACAAATAGAAACTGAGTTTTAAAGTTTTTTAAGGGGAAGAGGGTTCGATGGAAGGTGGATTTGAAAGAGGGAATGGATGTGGGGGGAGGGATTTATCATGGTTTTATTGTCTGTACATAGGAAGCTGTCAATAAAAAGTTAAAAAAAATATTGCCATCTATCAAATACAGAGAAGCATAGCTGCTTAGGAGTGTGGCTGTAGGGCAGGAGCCCCACCTTGAAAATAGCATTTCCTTCCTTCTCGTATCAACTTCTCTGAAGTTCCATGAGGCACCTGCATAGAATACCTTGCTATCATAAATCAAGCATGCGGAATGACTTTTTTTTCCATATTGGATAAACCAAGATTTAAGGAAGACCAGAAAAGTATAGAAGGGTTTCTATCAAGCTTCTGGCTTTAAGAACTAAGCAGATTTACTCAGGCACCACAGCATGCCCTGAACTTCCCTTCAGAAAAGACAACCTAGCGGCTGGAGGAATGGCTTAGCAGTTAAGGCTGTTGCCTGAAAAGTCAAAGGACCACAGTTTGATTCCCCAGGACCCATATAAGCCAGATGCACAAGGTGGAACATGCATCTGGAGTTCGTTTGCAGTGGCTAGAGGTCCTGGTGCACCCATTCTCTCATTCTTTCTGTCTCTATCTGCCTCACTCTCTAAAATAAATAAATAAATGAAAATAAAATATTAAAAAAGAAAAGATCACATGGAATCAGAGGTAAAAGGAGGTTGAGAGCTACTCTAAACACACACCCATACACATCTGTGCTTGCTTGCAATGCTTAACATCATGTGATTAGTGAAATAAGTGCTCAGAAGGAAGGGAAGACCGAGAGCTATTGGCTGTCACAAAGAACTTAATTTAGTGTATAATGTAGGGAGTTCTGAATGAAGTGTGTACATGCATGTGTACATGTGTGTGGTGGTGAAAGTGACAAAGAGCTAGTGAGGTTGGAATGGAGAATTCAGTAAAATGAGGTTAGTGATAAGGTGACCTGAAAAGCAAGTTGGGAAACTGATGTATTTGCAAACAAGAAGAAACTGTTGAATGTTCAAGGCTTATGTAATCCCACTGATATGATCTTGGTAGTTTAAAATCAAATATGCTGGGTGTATTTACACCACCCAAATCGAAGTTCAGAAAACTCTACAGTTCAGGGTTTGTGTGGCTCGTACCCTCCCTACTCTCCATTTTCCAGTCAGTTGTGAAATATTTATGACCACATTACTAGGTTAAGGCTCAAGATCCTGGGTCTTCTTGGTTATAGTAAAGGTTTTGTTCCTTATTCTAAAACAAAGGGAAGCCATTGAAGTATTTCATGTGGGTTTCTGCGTGTGCTTATGTGTGCATGTGTATATATGTCACAGGAGGTAAGACATCTGTGGAGGTTTGATTCAGGTGTCCTCCATAAACTTAGGTGTCCTGAATGCTAGATCCCCAGCTGATGGAGATTTTGGATTAACGCCTGCTGGAGGTAGTGTATTGTTGGGGGCAGGCTTATGGGTGTTATAGCCAGTGGCCCCTTGCCAGTGTTTGGCACAGTCTCATGTTGCTATTGTCCACCTTCTGTTGATCAGGGGTGATGTCCACCCTCTGCTCATGCCATCATTTCCCCCTGTCATCAAGGAGCTTCTCCTCAAGTCTATAAGCCAAAATAAACCTTTTTGTCCCCACAAGCTTATCTTGGTCAGGTGATTTCTGCCAGCAACATGAACCTGACTGCAACAACATTGATTCCATAAGTTACACTGCTATTACTATATGATTGGTCTGCAGAGCTCCAGTGGATAGAATAGCGAGGACCTACCTTAGAGGATGTGGGATTGCTGATACTACAGACAAAACATTGAAACCTCACAGGCCTTGGCATTGTGAGATTATAAAGGAAAAATTGTCCTCTTCTCCTTTGCTTTGAGGCATTAAAAGTATTGGCTAAAATGTTATGTTAACCTCACATTAGTGTCAGCAATTAACATGTGGAATTAAACTGTCCTTATAGAATATAAGGTCCTAATGGAAGAGGCTCCAGAAAATTGTGTGATTTGACTGGGAGGATAAAGAATGAAAGGGCTCGAGAGTGGAAGTGAGTTTGAGGAATGTAGTTTGTTAGGGTTTCTGGAGGGACCAGATATGTGTGCGATGTGATTGAGATGCTAGGGTATTGAGACAAGATGAGGAAACTATTATGAATCCACAAAAGTGACCCTGAATATTTTAAGTAGGAAATGTATCTATTGGTGGACATTATGTCTGGAGAATAGCCACAACAGCTGAGTGATCCAAGCTAGGGTCAACACGGTGGATGCAATGACTAAAAGGCTGCCACAGATCAGGCCTAGGAGAGACCGTCCTTGGGTACAAATATCTCAGAGTGCCCTATGAGTATCACCAGCATGGCTTTCTGGATGCTGCTTTTAGAACCATCTGTGCAACTGCCTCTCCCACCAGCCCTTCCAAAATGGCATGTACACCTAGAAGTCACTAGTTTGTAATCTGAAGTCTGCTGCAGGGGAATCTGGCTACAGAGCATGGTCAGATGTCTGTGAGCTGTGAGGAAGGGTGGAACATGAATCTCTGGCTTTTGTAGATTTTTCTGGGGTAGAGAAATGCTTCCATTGTACATAGAAATTTCCCTAATCACAGGAAGGAGGTGATTTTTCATTTTGGATGCTAAGCTGAGGGGAAGATGGCTGTGCACCCCAGTGAGAGTGAGCTTCTAAGTGCTACTATTCAATCTAAATGTTAGTCATAATCCTATAAGTCACCTATTTCTGAGGCCTCAGGCTTTTTTTGGTAGGAATCTCAGATGAAATCCATTCCCAGCGAGCAATTCTCAACTCAGGCAACATTTTTTTCAGTTCTTTCTTTCTGTTTTTAGAAAGGGTCTCACTACTTAACCCAGGCTGGACTGGAACTCCAGTTCCCCTACCTTAGCCCTTTGCATGCTGGGATTACAGGCATTGCCACTCTATGTGGCTTCTGAGTTCTTTTCAAGAGCTCTTCATAAATGACTTTTATTTTTACCTCATGTCAGATATTTTTTCTTTATTTTTATGTGTGGGGATGTGCATGGATATTTACATGATTGTATGCTCGTGGATGCACACGTATGCAAGTGGATGTGTATATACGTGCATGTGCGTGCATATATGGAGGCCAGGGGCTGACAGAGAATGTCTTCCTCTACCACTCTCCTCTTTATTTAATGATGGAAGGTCTCTCAGTTAAATACAGAGCCCACTGATTTGCTTGTCTAGCTAGCCAGCTTTCCTTAGAAAACCCATTTTTACCTATAGAGTGCTGAAGGCACAAGCCCCAGCATTTCTGTGGGTGCTGGAAGCATAAACTCCAGCCTTCAGACTTGTATGGCAAGTGCTTTATCCACAGAACCATCTCCCCAGCCCTATTTTTTTTCTTGATTTTATAGGTGAGACAAGGGCAATATGGAAATGTCAAGTGAGCTTCCCAAAGCCATACAGCTAATAAGGAATGGAAATTGACTCTTCTGGTGGTCTCAGTATAATGTGTTATAGCCTCATCCATTTTGAATATTTGGCCCTCAGGTGGTGTCAGTTAGGGAAAGGTGCGCAGTGTTTGGGAGGTGGACTTGGTGGTGGAGGAGGGTCCCTGGAGGTAGACCGTGACGTTTATTAGTCCAGCCCACTGGTGTTCAGAGTGAGCTCACTGTTGCTGCCGGTGCGTGAGGATGTGAGCCCACTGCCTGCTGTGCAAGCTTTCCCCTCCATCCTGAAACCAACCCTTTCTTCCCATGAGCTGCCCTGGTTCAAGTGTTTTGTCCCAGCAATGAGACAGTAACTGCTATAGATACACAGTCGGCTTGCCGAGTTCCATCCCAGAAAGCAATCTTTCTGAAAGGAACTTTCAGTGGAACCTGGGGTGCGATGGTTGCACTGGAGGCAAAGGATGTGGAGATTTAAATTATTGATGTGGGGTGTGACTTAGATAAATGGGTAAGAAAAGTTCTAACTAAATGTCTCACAGGTGAGGCAGAGAAATGGCCCTTCACAGAGTTTTTTTTTTTTTTTTTTTTTAACAACATCTTCTCAAGAGCAGGATTCACTCCCAGGAAGCGCATATGGCCAGCATGGATCCACGGAGTCACACAAAAGGCAGCTAGTTTGGCAGACACTCCTCCAGTGATGCCCTGTCCTTGTTGATCCTCAACACAGATGCTCTTTAAAACCAGCCTTGCTGCTACCCAGAGACCAGGAAGGCCAGGCTGTTCATGCACATTTTACAAGCACTTCATGATCATAAATTAGTATGGGTTCCCTGCAAATCCTGCTTCTGACAACAACTTTACATTGTTTGATAGTCCTCTTTGGAATATTGCAAGCTCCAGCTTTGATTTGGAAATTCAGTATTGACGCTTATTATCCTTTAGAAACCGTCGTAAATGACACACTGTATGAATGAGGCAGATTCCTATTGTGGAAGACCACAGAATTCTTCTATTTATTTGGCAGAGTATCTAAATCATTGTTTCAGCAAATAGTTGGCTTGTAGGTTTCATTTCGCAATTGAATTGGATGATGCCCTTCCTTTTAACTGATTCTAATTCTCTGCTTCATGAAGTCTGATGGATGTTACCGTGCTATGGAAAAGCAAATAGGCTTTCTGATCAGGAGTGCCTATTTTCAATTATTAAGATCTTGTAAAAAAAAAGTTCTCAATAAAACTGGCAATTAGAGAAGATTGCAGTTAAAATTGAACCAATGACATGTTCTGATGGATTTCTGAGGCATGGGCAGAAAGCAAGGAAGACGTTCCAGTCGCCATCAGGAGCCTCCAGACTGGAAAGATGAATGATTCTTTCCACTTGTTTTCAGTCACTCATCCCTCTGCAACTTTCAAACCCTGTTTATTAAACTTGAAAACAAAAAGCTTCTTCAGATTAGGGTGGCATGATTCAGGAAGGATTGTTTCCTCAGAGGCTGCCCTCAAGGTGACTGTTAATCATTCTATTTGAAAATTCAATATTGCTGAATTCCCACATAGATTTCAGTCTGGGAGCTCCAGAGAGTTTTCTGGCCCTTAAGTATGTAAAGATTTATAGCTTGGTGTTCCAATTAAGTAGAACACAAGGGCTGGAGCCCAGAGAGAAAGAATGCACTCAAGCTACACAACACAGAAAGGTTGGCTGCTCTTTTGCTAATATCAGGCCAATCACAGTCTGAGAATGGGATGAAGAGCAGGTTGAGAATTTAGCTGGCTCTGTCTCTCCAGTCTCACCTTCAGGAGGTGGTCAGAGTTTGCCATCCATTTGGATGCTGCTTTCAACCATAGCATAATCACTGTCAGATTCCTCATGCTGGGACAAGACTGTCCCACCTGGGTAGAACTTCGAATGGCTCCCAGTCATTGTCATGTTTCCTGTTAGCTACCGTGTTGGTACTCAGAGTTGATGTGGCCACAAGACATTTTACCTCTGAGGATGCTGAAGTTCCAAGAGACGGGACCAGAGTGAAGAGATTAGAAGTGTGGTACAGGGACACTCCCATTTCAATTCTGCTCTGTCAATTGGCTGGCTGTGTGACTTCTAGGTCTTAAGCCATAAAGGGCAGCAATCATAAAATAATAAAAGAGCCTACTTTTTGAAGGCTCTGAAGAGATAAATTACTTTTCATATGGAAAGCACAACAGTGCCTGCTACATAGTGAAGGTGAATATATAATATTGGTATTTGCCATTGTAATTATTATCATTGCCCGAATTCCAGTGTGAGTGACTCTGGATGGGTTATGAAGTACAGGTCCTTTCTGGTATATTTCTTTTCAAATTCTAAAACATGTATGGAACATTTATCCTACTTAGGTCAATTAGTATTTTTTTGCAAACTAAATAGGCATGCAGCAATAAAACCATTGTGGATTTCTCCCAGGATTGCTTACTGCTCGCCAGAAAGTCAGACAAGTGAAGTAAATAGCCAAAGAGTCAATTTCTGGACCAGGTTAATGCGCCCTTTGTAGAGTGACACATAGGCTCATCAAGAAAATGATTTAAAATCAGATTGCTTATAGGAATTCTTTGCTGTTAGATGGTAGGGAAATGCACAGGTTCAAGGCTAAAAAGAGGTTGCAAGTCAAGTAAAAGGAAGAGTAGGTAAAGACAATATATATATATATATGTACATATATATATACATATATATATATGTATATATATGTGTAATTGATACATATACATCAATTAATATAGAGTGGACTTTTGCAATATCTTCTAGTGCTAAAAAAGGCATGGTACATTGTGAATGCTCTCCAATAACAGAAATATAAAATAAATTACAATACCCTCTCCATGGGTTCTTCTACAGTCATTTGAAGGAATGAGTTTCAATATCCAGTGGATTTGCAGGGAGTTCCATGAGTTATTATTGAATATGAATACAATTATGCACAGAAGTGGGTATAATATGATCCTAGTTTACTAAAATAAATGTAGACAAACAGACTTCTGTGTTCATATTTGTACAGGATTATGTGAGGTTGGAGGGGAAATAAAAAGGCAACAAACTGTTGTTAACATGGATTATTTTATGAAGGGAAGGAGTTGCTGATGAGGAAGGAGGTGAGTTTGATTCAGGAGAACATCCAAGTTAAAAAAAAAATCTGCATGAAGAGAAGGCATCATAGCCTATTTATATTTGGTTACGTGCAACAGATAAATATAAATTCTGATATTGGCATACATTTTTTTTTGATTTTTTGAAGTAGGGTCTCACTGTAGCTCAGGCTGACCTGGAATTCACTATGGAGTCTCAGGGTGGCCTCGAACTCACGGCGATCCTCCTACCTCTGCCTCCCGAGTGCTGGGATTAAAGGCGTGTGCCACCACGCCCGGCTTGGCATACATTTTGAAAACCAGTGTGTATGCCTAATGGTATAGTGACTTCTTTTTTGTTTTCCCTTAGAATTTGTTATCAACGTGGTAATATGGTGGGAACATCTCCAAATGGAAGAGGCATGATGAGGGGCAGAACAAACAGAGCTGCAAAACTCTAGACTCTGTTCTGATGTAGCCCTGCATTGTTTGCTGCAGCAGACATGAGGCATGTGTAGCCAGGGAACACTGGACATGTAGATAGTCCGTGGCACAATCAGCTGTAAGTGTGAAAAGCATGTATCAGACTTTGAACGTTTAGTGTATTTTTGCACATAAGAGAAAAAAAAAGTTAAAGCAGCCCATGCATATTTTATATTCTGGTTATATGTTGAGTAAACATATTTTGTACCTACCAAGTGAAATAAAATATTTTATTAAATATATTATTTATACATTATTTTTATAAAATATTTATCATTAAAATTGACCTTACTCTTTTGAGTATTGCTATGGGAAAATTTATAGTCACACTTGTGGTTCATATACTATTTCTTTTTTCTCTTATTGAACGTTTTTATTTATTTGCATGTGTGTATATGGGTATGCTAGGGCTTCTTGCCAGTGGAAACAACAAACCCCAGACAGTTGCACCACTTTTTTGTGTCTGGGTTCATGCGGGTACTAAGGAATTGAGCCTGGGCTGGTAGGCTTTGCACGCAAGTGTCTTTAACTGCTGAGCCATCTCTCCAGAACTTCATACCCTATTTTTTAATAAATATTTTATTTTATTTATTTATTTATTCATTTGACAGAGAAAGAGGGAGGGAGAGTGTGAGAGAGAGAGAGAGAAAGAGAGAGAATGGGCGTGCCAGGGCTTCCAGCCACTGCAAACGAACTCCAGACATGTGTGCCTCCTTGTGCATCTGGCTAACGTGGGTCCTGGGGAATTGAACCTGGGTCCTTTGGCTTTGCAGGCACATGCCTTAACTGCTAAGCCATCTCTCCAGCCCCCGTGCCCTATTTTTACTGGACAATACTGCCCTAAAGCAATAGTGGAATGAAGAGATAGGTGATCTAAAGGAGTGTACTTTTTATATAATTTAGAGGTAAGAAATGTATGGACGGTGGGAAAGCAACTATCTTTAGAATGGATGATTTACAAAGCATTCTGAGTCTTGGTCAATCATACCAGCTCCACTGGAGGTATCTCTGAAATGTAAATCCTGCATCCCAGCAGATGCCTTCTGAAACAGAAATTCAGGATATGGGGTGCACATTTGTGACATTCCGGGTGACAGTGATACAGGCTGTGATGCGAGCAGTCCTGTTATAAGACAAGGCAGGACTGGGGTAAATGCCATAGTGTTGGGAAGCAAGAAGATAACATAGTTAGTGTCAGTTTTGGAAGAAGCCTTTTTGTACACATCTATCCAAAAGGCAATGAATTCCGCATTCGACAATAACATAGGCTTTTAGCAAAGGGTCATTTCTGAGGAGAAATTCTGAGCAAGTAAATAGTGGTTAAATGGTTCAATTACTTTCAAGTTTCAGCATCAGCCTCAGAGCTGTCATTATTGTGTTTCTTCAATAAGTGTGATTTTTACCCACATGACAGCTTGCGAATCAAGGAGTCATGTGTGAGACATGGCATTTGGAACCATTTTAGAAGCTTTAATGACCTCACCTTCCAAAAAAACAAGCCAGTTATCACTGGAAAGAAAATAGTATATATTTATGTTTCGATTGCAAGCAGGTTAGAAATGATGGTGTTACTCAACTTTACTTTAAAATGAAATTTCTCTAAGCAATAAAGCTACTCCTCACAATTAATTTCGTTTCATCTTTTAAAATTGCCTATTACACTGATGAAATATTATAAGTCTCTTTTCATTTTCTTAAAATAATGTGCTTAAGTGAATATGTTAGAATGGAAGTTCTGTTTTCCCTAAGAGAGTAGACATATTTTTCAACAAAGCACATGCATGTGTAAGTGTGGGCACACACACACACACACGACACGTACCACATTTCATAACAGAGATGAAACAGAAAACTTTTTATTTATGTTCAAGGACACAAACTGCCTTACAACTAAAAAATAAAAAAAGATGTTAGGTGGGCTGTTTCATTCTTAGAACATGTGGACAAATATGTCCTGTTGACATTTTCATAAAACGTGTACTAATGTATTATGAGACATGCCATGGGTACAGCAAGGAGCAAAGTGGTATTTTCCTTAATGTATAACTAGAGATGCCTGTAGACAGCTCCTAATGGAGAAACAGAAGTGAAGGAAAGATTAGTGAAAATAGTGCGCATGAAGTCTATTTTAAAGCTAGTTAATGAATTAGTAATTTAAAATTCCATAGGCACATCTAAAGTACCCATCATGTGCCCACCACTGGAAATACCATGTTGATGAGGCAGTGACATTGCCTGTCTGTATGGATACGGTTACCTGCACATTGAAAGCTAAATAACAATGAGCTAAGATCTATGAAAAATAAAACAACGAGTGCTTATGCTGAGGGCTTTTAATCTAGCCTAGGAATCTGAGCAAGATGCCCTGAAGAAGTGGTGTGTGGTGACGTAAGGAGTCCAGAGAGATGTGAGATGTCGGGTCCAGGAGCCACTGGGAGCAACTCCTAGGGCAACGAAGGCTTGGGGCTTGAGTAGTACTGTGATACTTCAGAGCACAGGCAGTGGGAAGGTACAGAGGAAAAAGTAGAGACAGGCAGAGCTGACTCTTAAGGTTTTTAAAAGAGGTATGGGGTTGTGGATTACATCTGAAAGGCAACTGAAACCATCACATGATCTATCTTTTGAAATGGAAGCGTTACATTGGCTCCAATGTAGATTAACAGTGGGAGCAGAGACAAGAACTGTGTTGAGGAAAATAGTCAGACTGAATCAGTCCTTGCATAGGTCAGACATTTTGGTCAGCCTAGTCTAGGGTGGTGGTCATGGAGAATGGAGAGAAGTGGTTGAACGTGAGCAATGTTGAAGAGTGAGTCAGCCTCATTCTCTCCTATTACTTGTTGTGAGTCTTTGGAATGAGATAGAAAGTGACTCAAGTTTCTGATTCAAGGCAAAACATGGAACACTGTTGAAAGAGTGGTATTTAGAAGAAAGAGAACTGAGGTTACTGTTAGAAATTCTGAATTGAGGTACACATGAATCACCACCACTGAGGTGACAGGGGAATGGGATGGACTGGGTTGGGCACAGAGTAGCCTAGGTCCCTGGCTAGTGAAGAGTCACTGAAGGCAGAGTTGATGAAGTTTCCCTGGACTGTTGGGTGTAAGGCAAAAGAACAAGGACCTAGGACCACAGTGACACTGAGAGAAGGAAGAGAGAGAGCCAATGAGAGTGACTTAAAAGAAGATTCCACAGAAAGATAAAAATAATCAACGTACATGGTGAATCGGGATTCTCTAGAGGAACAGAACTTATAGAATATTACACACACACACACACACACACACACACACACACATACGGGCTTTATTAGATTGGCTTACACAATTTCAGAGAAGTAAAGGAAAGGAGACTTTTGGTTCAAATATAACTGAGATGACTGTGGAAATAAGTGCTGAGCCAAGTTCACTGTGACCTTGACAAGAACGGTTTCTGTGAGGTGCAAAAGCAAATACCAGGTTGGAAAAGGTGAAGGAATAGGTGTGAGATAATGACACAGAGACAAAGAAAACCCAGTTCAAAGCTGGAGCAGTGGGTGTTGAGGGAGGGTAGTTAAGATGGAAGAGGAAGAAACACACTTCCACCCTGGCTGGACTGCTTGGAAAGAATCAAGGGGGGAAAACAGAAGAGGGAGGGGTAGGGATGCAGCTGACAGAGTCTTAGAGAAAGGCACAGGGCATTGAACTCTTATGTTCTCAGATGGGAGATGAGGCTCATTTTCCATAGTAATAGGCAATAGTAGGCAGAAAGGGTTTCTGTCTGATAATTTCTAGTTTCTCTGGTAAGTAGGTGGAACAGGGATCCATTGAGTGGAGGGGAAGAAAGAGAAAGGCAAGGGCTGAGACAGTTGACTGACTGTGAAGGCATAATGAAAATGTTGAACAGAGCTCTCCACTCAAGTAAAAAAAAAAAGTGGCTATAATTTATTGTGGGCGCAATTTGACTGCTTCTGTGATCTGTCTATCTAGAGCTCAACAATACTGTAAAACGGAGCTCCAGGCAGACAGTGAGCAATTTAACAGCTGTGTCACTTAGAGCAATGCACCAATTCTGACTGTTTCCCCCATTTCTGTCCACTGTTTCTTCGTCTATTGACTAAGAATAAGAGTCCCTCTAAATTGTTATATCATCAAAAGAGCTAATATGCATTATGGTGCTGAGAATTATTAATACCTAGTATCAAAATTCTACAGGTGTTAACTGTTATCTGGGTTTGGGGCTTGGCAGGCATTTGTGGTGGTCGGAGTAACAGAAATTGTAGACATAGTCTTGCTGACAGAATGAGAGTATAGACACAAAATGAGTAACACTCTCTGAGCTGATACCCCTGTGCCTTCTTTGGAAGAGGTACCTGCTGTGTAATAAATTTACATGAGAAAGGTATTTTCTTTGAGAACTTTTGCCTGAAGCCATTGCTGGGATACTTCATGTTCCCAATTGCCTGCAAAATGGAAAACAAAAAAATCCTTAAAAAGAGAAAAATTAGAAGAAGCTCTATTAAGGGAATCCCCTCAAGTTAAGGCAATTTTGTTTAAAGGTTGTAAATTTGCCAACTGTTTATGTTCTTTTCCTTAAGGTCTGCAATGCAATTTAAGCCAGGAAAACAATCAGTTTGGCCCAAGCTGGAATTGCTACAGAATAAACTACCTCTAAAACTGAACTTTAAAAGGAGCACTCTGCATTGCTGATGTGTAGAGGCACTCAGAGGTGTGATTTTGTTTCACAGAATGCAGTTCATATGATCATTCAGATCATGGGTTGGGTCCTTGGCCTTTTATCATAAATATAACTCGACTTTCAACATTTGCTCCCAGGTAGGACAATGACTGAGGTTTATGTGGTAGAATATTACGGAGGAGCTCATTGAATTTTCTGAAAATTGGAAAACAGTTTTGTGCACTAATGAGCAAATAAAACAAACAAAATACAACTATAGACTTGGGGCTGGCTGCCCCCTGGGAGTCCGCAAATCTTTGTTGCTAATTCTTGCGTGTGCAAATAGTTTTTCCTTGAATGTGGACTTGTGGGGGGAATCATGGTGGTTAATATGGTGGGGAAAAAAAAAAAACCCTGCCACTATTATTTCAAAGATAGCACCAAATCTGTTGCCTTTCCAGGAATTACCAATGGGCAGATGGCAACTGTATGGTTACTTTTCTCATTGTTATCACAAAATGCTTGACTAAAACAACTAAATGGGGGCTGGAGAGATGGCTTAGCCATTAAGGAGCTTGCTTGCAAAGCCAAAGGATTCAGGATCGATTCCCCAGTACCCATGTAGAACCAGATGCACAAGGTGCAGTACATGTCTTGGGGCTGCAGTGGCTGGAGGCTCTGGCATGCCCAGTCTCTCCCCCTCTCTCTTACTCTTTCTCTTTCTCAAATAAATTAATGAATAAAATATTTTTTTAAAAAAAAACAACTAAGTGAAGGATGAGGTTATTCTGGCTCAAGTGTGAGGGTATAATCCATCATGGTGGGCAGGCATGGTGGGGGCGGGGGAAGGATCTCAAGGCAGCTGATCCTCAGTTAGGAAGTAGAGAGAGATGAATATTTGCTGCTGTTCTCCTGCTCCCTGTCATTCGGTCTGGCACTCCAGGCCATGGAATGGTACCACCCACAATTGGGTGGGTCTTGCCAACTCAACCTAATATAGGAATTTCCTCATAGACGCAGAGATTTGTTTCTATAGTGATCCTAGATCTAATCAACTAGACAAGAATAATCATCACAGTAACTGTGAATGATATTTATTCACCTTTTAATGTGGCAGAGAGCAAAATAGCAGACATAAATATAGTAAGACATGTTTCCAGATCTGCATAGGCTTAAAATTCCAGCAGAGAGAAATAAGTACCATTGGAAGTAGGATGTATCTGGTGGAAAACTATCTCAATCAAAACTGAGAAAAAAAAATAGAAGAGGCAGGCTTCATGGAGAAGTCAGGAAACACTGGGTGGAATCTTGGGAGGTAAACAAAAACCCGTTTCTTAAAAACCAATGTAGCAGTGGTGGGCAAGGAAAGACAGACTCCTCTGAGTTAGTGCCATGAGCAAAGATGGAGTTACAGTCTACTGAAGAGGGGAGGGTGAGCAAGCCTATGAAGCTGGATGCTTCAGGGCCATAGGCGGAGCACTGGGAACTGAGCTGAAAGAGATCGAGATGCAGTACCAGGCTTTAAAGACCTTGTGAGCTATAGTAAGATGAATAGCTTTTACTGTAAAAGCTTTTTGTATACAATGAGGACATTTATAACTACATTTGTGTTGCTGTGTGGGGTAAGGTTGTAAAGACCCCGGTTAGAGAGAGCAAGGGTAGTAATTTGTCCAGCAAAGCAATGGGGGATGTCCACATTAAAAGACAGGTAGGAAGACTGAAGCGACAAGAATAAGCCAGGAAGACATTAGTGGGAGTAGTACATGGATAGAATGTGGATATATATGTGGTATGGAAAAGGAATAAAAAGAAATGTTGCTTAAGTGCTAGGTAGCAGGTGACATCTTTTAGCAAGAGGAGAAATAAAGAAGAGGAAAATGAAGGGAAGGAAAGTGAAGGTCAGTGCTAGACATGCTGAGTTTTAAGTCTTCAGTTTAGCACGGATTGAAAGCTTAGCATAGGTAGCTTCCTACAGAAGCAGCACTCTCTGGGAAGACATTTGATTTTGAATCATCCATTTAGACATCTTCAGGGCAGCCGGGGTGGGTGTCGCAAGCATGAGCACCAAAGTTCGGATCCACATACTCTACCTAAGACCTGGAAGGTGTGGCAGGCTTCTGTAATCCCACCATGCATGAAGAGAGAGAAAGTAGAGATGGGAGAATTTCCTGGAACCTCACAAGCCAGTTCTACTGGCAAACAGAGTAGGAAATAGGAGCCCTGCCTCAAGTGAGGTAGAAGGCTAAGACTGAGGCCTCACCCCAAAACCCTCACAAAGAAAACAAAGTCTTCAGGATGTCAATGGTGATAGAACCCAACAAAGTAGATTCTTAGGAAAAACAACTAAATGATAGGAAGATGACCATAGATGGAATTCCAGGGATCCAACATTTAAGTCAGGAGTAGAGGAATGGAACCCTGAGTATGGACTGTGAATGCTTGGATCAATACTGCCACAGAAGGTAATTGAGGAGAGGGTTTTAATATGGAGTCAAATGTTATTAGAATTTTGAATAATAAAGTTTCAAAATAACCATTGAATTTATCACCAAGAATGTCTTAGGTAATGTTGGAAAAGGTAATTTTATTTATTTATTTTTTTTGTATGTTGTTTTTGTTTTGTGAGGTAGGGTCTCACTCTAGGCCTGAGTGACTTAGAATTCACTATATAGTCTCAGGCTGGCCTAACTCATGGAAATCCTCCTACCTCTGCTGCCTCAAGTGCTGCAATTAAAGGCGTGCGACACCACGCCACACTTGGAAAAGGTAATTTTCAGGTCATTGTAGGAATAAAGCTGGTTCTCAGTGGCTTTAAAAATGATGTTTGGGGGAAGAAAGTGTTGATTTATTTTTGAAAGAAGTTGAAATGTATCATGCAATAAGAAGACCAATGCCATTAACTTTTCATTATTTTTTAAAAATTAGGAGCATTTATTTATTTATATGCCTTTATGCAGAGAAGAAATGTCTGTTAATGAAAGAAAAATGGCAGGTCTGGAGAAGACTTTCTGGGTCTTCATGTAGGCAATGACTTCTGCACTTGCTGATCACAGTGTGGAGTAATGACATCAGGAGAAGTCACAGCGGCGTTATCAGAGTCATGTCAAGCTGTACCCAGGATCTACCAAAACACGACTTCTTTCAGCAAGAGGAAAACTCCTTCTAAGATGTGAAGATGAAAGTGAGGATGGATCAGCTTCTTGTTGGCCAGGAGGGGAGTTGAGATGACACTCATGTTGCAGGGAAGGAATGAATTGTTCTGTTGAGAGGGAGGGCAGAGCCAGCTGTTAAGGTGTGAGCAGGCAGCTCTTCAAGCTTGGCTTGGATGAAAGCTTGGCACACACAGTGGCCCCACACGGAACATGTGTTTGACTGAATCCAACCTCATAGCTATAGGCTTAGCTTGATATATGTTTGGAGTTCTGCTAGGCAAGTGGGGAGTCAGCAGGAAAAATGGATGGATTAACGAGCTACAGGATTTAAGTTGGAGAGGAAGGTCAATGAAGGTCTGTCAGTGATAGCTGGGAGTTTGGAAGGAAATGTGGTTAATCATTGTCATCAATGGAATAAGAAATACCACATTGACCACAACTGTGGAACACCTAGGAGAGAAGTATCACCTCTCCCAACAGACTTTCCTTTGTATGTCTTACAGATTACTCAATAAAAACATTCATTATTTTCTCCCCTTGCCTGGTCACCTATTGTAGTTTAAGACTGCACCAGGCATTGAAGCTGCCCACCAATCCCTCTGTCCTAAGAAATCTGCTGCAGTTCTGAGGTCCTTAGATGGCAAGACTTGTAAAATCTAACTGAGACCTGTAAAAAAATCTGAACAATGCTCTTTCCCATCGTAAATGTCCTCTATAGCTTCTTTATAACCATCTGCAAAATTTATGTTGGAAGTATGTTTTCAATACTGTGGTGGCCCTCTCCAGACTGGAATGTTCTTTCTTTAACCTTGGAACCTCCAAAGCACTTTGTTCCTCCTCCCTTGTGACACTATTTAACTACCTATTTTTAAAAGGTAGTTTAATTCCTTCTAAGAGATTGTAGGATCTGAATAACAGGAGTTGTCATGCTAATTGAAGTTGCATATGGTTGGTGGCCTGAGTTAGAGGATTCAGAAATAGGGTAAGAAGCCCTGAAAGAGATAATACTAGAGAGCAGACTGATGGGAGATTACAAAAGGATTTCTGTATTCAATGAGGATGTTTGAAGTTTAACCTCTAGGCAATGATGGGGAGTCATTGACATATTTGAGTTTGAGTCAGAGAAGTGACATGAAGCTGAGACTTTTGATGTTTTCCCTGTTGTGAATATGGAGGACTGAACAGAGAATGCAAGGTTGGAGACAAGAATGTGAGCTACGACACTATTGTGATGTACAGGTAGGAGGTGAGAAATAAGCTCCTCCGACTTGGGTATGGACTGAAAGTGTTCTCTCATTACAGTGTGGAGCTGAATGACACTGGACGGAGGGAATAAGCCTGTGCTTCCTTCCTGGTTTCTGTGTGGTAGACAGTGCCATTCCCTGAGAAGGATAAGAAAAGAGGTTCAGGGGAGAGGAAAGGAGATAGTGATGACATTTGGAGCCTGCGGAGTGATGAGCTCCATTTTAGACAATTTAAAACATTCTACTTCTAGCAATAAACATTGATTGAATACATTTGAAAACAAAAGAATAATGAGCATGAGACTGTGCTTTTGAACTTTAAGGAAGAGCTAAGGTAGAAATAGAAGCATGTTATTAAAAACATTTACATTTATTTCCCTCGAGTGAAATTTAAAACTACTCTCATGGCCAAGTCTGGGTGGGAAAGTCAAACACCTGGTAGAAAGTCCAGTGACCTTGAGATACACCCAAGTTTTCATATGCTGCTCATTTTCATTCCAAATGACACCACACAGCCCCAGGGAATGTACTTTCTGGAGCATTTGAGCAATAAAAAGAATTTGTGCAACACTTGCATTTCATATGCAGGTTTGCAAGCTACTTCCTTTCTAAACACCAAGTGAGGCACTTTAAAAATTTGCATATCTGAGTTTGTCTTTCACATCATAATGTTAGCAGAGTGGTCCTGAGGGTGCTAGGACTTATGATCCAGTTTTTGTTGGAGCCTTGGTGGAGATACCTAAAAAGGACTATAGAAGAAACATCAAAGTTGTTATGTGCTGTGAATCAAAAAGGGAGACCAAAGAAATGTATCCTGTAATTCTTCCCAGATCTCAATCGTTTGTGTCATAAATATATGGGCAAGTCAAATTCTTAACATAGAGTGTTTGCAGAAGAGTCACTTTATGTTGCCCTAATTGCTTCTTTTCATCTACTGTTCTCTGATGTCTCAGATAGAGCAATACCACCCTAAGATAGAACTCCTGTATTTGCGTCTGCTGTGTTCTGTTACTCTGTAGTAGGCTCAATAGCCTAAGAGGCCATACCCTGCTCCTTGGAACCTATGAAGATGTGACTATCTATGATAACCAGTTTCCAGATGGAATTAAGCTTGTGGTTTTGAGATGGAGACCTTATCAAGGATGATGTGGATGAACTCACTGTATCAACCAGAGTCTATAATGAGAGAGACAGGAAGATCTGATTCATAAAAGGAGATGTGAAGGAAGAAGCCATGGACTGGAGTCCTAAGAACAAGAGATAATGAGTCAAGTAAAGCAGAGTTCCTCTAGAAGCTAGACAGTGCAAAAAAACCCACAAAAAACAAAAAACAAAACAAAACAAACAAACAAAAACCACAGATCTTCACCCCACTCAGGTGACCCTGCCAACTCCTTCCTTTCAGAATTCTGACATGCTATATCCAGTGCCATACAGGAGGAAACTGTGTTTTCGCTAAGCAGCTTGGTTTGTAGTCATTTCTTGAGGAAACAATAGGAAATTAAAACATGACCTTTTGAGTCAATCTGTAGATGATGCCAGTACAGGAAGGACCTAGATATCAAATAGCCTTGCCCAGTGGATTTCAAAGATTTTAATGTGTGTATTATCTGCATTATCTCTTTTATCATTACTCTAAAGAAAACTGGATATATATCTGTAGAAGGATGAAAATAGATTCTTCTCTTTCTCCGTGCACAAGAATTAAGTCCAAATGGATTAAGGACCTTAACATCAGACCTGAAACTCTGAAACTGCTAGAGGAAAAAGTAGGGGAAACCCTTCAACATATTGGTCTTGGCAAAGACTTTCTGAATACAACCCCAATTGCTCAGGCAATAAAACCACAGATTAACCACTGGGACCTCATGAAAATACAAAGATTTTGCACTGCAAAGGACACGGTGAAGAAAGCAAAGAGGCAACCTACAGAATGGGAAAAAATCTTCACCAGCTATATATCTGATAGAGGATTAATATCTAAGATATACAAAGAACTCAAGAAGTTAAATAATAAGGAATCAAACAAACCAATCAAAAAATGGGAAATGGAGCTAAATAGAGAATTCTCAAAGGAAGAAATACGAATGGCATATACGCATCTAAAAAAATGTTCTACATCCCTAGTCATCAGGGAAATGCAGATTAAGACTACATTGAGATTCCATCTCACTCCTGTCAGATTGGCTACCATAATGAAAACAAATGATCATAAATGTTGGCGGGGATGTGGAAAAAGAGGAATCCTTCTACACTGTTGGTGGGAATGCAATCTGGTCCAGCCATTGTGGAAATCAATGTGGAGGTTCCTAAAACAGCTAAAGATTGATCTACCATATGACCCAGCTATAGCTCTCCTAGGCATATATCCTAAGGACTCATCTCATTACCTTAGAGATACTTGCTCAACCATGTTTATTGCTGCTCAATTTATAATAGCTGGGAAATGGAACCAGCCTAGATGTCCCTCAACTGATGAGTGGATAATGAAGATATGGCACATTTATACAATGGAGTTTTCCTCAGCAGTAAAGAGAAATGAAGTTATGAAATTTGCAGAAAAGTGGATGGATCTGGAAAGAATTATACTAAGTGAGGTAACCCAGGCCCAGAAAGCCAAGCGCCACATGTTCTCCCTCATATGTGGATCTTAGCTAGAGATGATTGGGCTTCTGTGTGAGAAGGAAAAAACTCAGTAGCAGAGGCCAGTAAGTTAAAAAAGGAGATAGAAAGGGAAGAGAAAGAAAGGGAGGAGGGCTTTTATTAGGTTGGTATTGTATATATGTAAGTAAAAAGATTGAGATGGGGAGGGGATATGATGGAGAATGGAATTTCAAAGGGGAAAGGGGGGAGGGTAATACCATGGGATTTTTTTTGTTATCATGGAAAATATTAATAAAAATGGAGAAAAAAAATAATAAAATAAAATAAAATAAAATAAAATAAAAAACAAAAAAAAAGAAACACCTGACAAGAAGCAACTTAAAGAAGGGTGGGATGGGGCCGGAGAGATGACTCAGTAGTTAAAGCTCTTGCTTTTAAAGCCAGACTGCCTAGGTCCAGTTCTCCAGTACCCACATAAAAGCCAGATGCACAAAGTGGCACATGCATCTGGAGTTCATTTACAGTGGCGGGAGGCCCTGGCACACCCACACTTCTCTCTGAAATAAATAAAAATATTCTTTTAAAAGAGGAAAAGTGGGCATATATGTGTATATGTATATAATCTATCATAGCAGGTAATGTATGGCAGCAGGTCACAGCACTGTGTCCACGGAAGCTGAGAGTAGGCAGAAAGTGGGGCTAGGCTGTAAAAACTCAAGGTCTATCCCTGGTGACCCATTTCCTCCCATAAGGCTTTATCTCTTAAAGGTTTCACAGAACTCAGACATAACACCGCCAGCCAGAGACCAAGGATTCACACACATGAGCCTATAGGAGACCTTTCACATCTAGACCACCACCGAGTTAATCATCAATGCTGTTATTAGTGCTCTTCAAGAGAACCTCTGGAGGCGGAAAGGTTTGCTCCGACTAAACATAAGTCAAGACAGTTGCTGACTAAGCAGGTGGTCATCATTGCTGCCACCTGACAAATGTGCGTGCTAACAAGTTGCTGGACTTGGATGACGTGTTTGTGGTCTGCTCTTAGCTGCTGCAAAATTAAAAATGCTCCCACGCTCTCTGAATGGTACCTCAACCTGGTAGACTTGGTTGGGTTTTCTGCTTAGATTTGAGTTTGTAGGCAGAGTTTTAGAGTATTTATATCCTGCAGGGAAAACATGGAAATTTATTTATGAATTGAAAGTCCTGGCTTGCATTGTTCATTTTCAGAAATCAAAAGTACATCATTTCTGCCAAGATGCAGTTTTGAAAAAAAAAAATTCCCACGCAAATTCTAGAGAATATTGGCCGAAAACAGAAAAAAAGAAAGTGTAAATATTTTAGGCCTGTAAATTACATGCCTTGTGTTGTCAAACAGTGTAGAACACCCACAACACAGGAGAGGAGATGAGGCATGTGGCCCGGTGGCACCAACAGAGAGACTGGGTTGTACGAGTGACTAATTGCTCTGCTACCTCACTCCTATTAAAGCGCCTCGGAGATGAAAGCATCTATGAGTCAGATGATTTCTGTAGATTTAATGAGGACTCTGGAATTACACTGGCATACCTTCAAATTGAGCAAACATTCAAGAAAAGCAGAATTCACATGAATGGTGTCTAACTTCGTGTGAAAACTAAATCAAAGAAAAAAGTTGGAAGAAGAAATAAGAAATAAAATCTCACAAGAATATATTTGGAGGTAAACTCAAACATTTGTGGACTTACTCCATAAGCTCTTCCCAGTGCCTACTGTATACTGTGCACAGCATGTCTTCAGGACAAAATGATTGTTTTCCAACTAACAGTATGGGAGAAAATCATACTAAATAAGCATCAATGAAACTTGTGCAGGGCTGTTTTTCAGTTAAACATAGGCACTTCAGGAATGTGCCTTTTCTTTTCCCATGAACTCTGTAATTTCAGGTATCCATGCCGTTCATGCAAGTAGACACTTCACTGACTGCATCCTGTCACTAGAGAAGAGGCCAAGTTGAATTTTGTTGAGGTTTGCTCTGTAATAATGTTAACTGATTGCTGTTCCATTGATTGACATCCCAGAAACTTTCATGTTTATACCAGTGTTCATCATTAAAAATATAAAATGTAGCATGTATTTTTTAAGGAGTACCCTATACACATAGTAGCAACAGATGTTAATAAGTATCTATGTGGTAAAAAGTAATTTTCTGCTACTTTTGGGGCACTGGACAATTTGATCTTGCCCTATATTGTATATGAAATGTTTTCCAGCCCATTCCATTTGTCTATACATAACAATTTTATTCTATTCTGAGTGTTTGACCCTAGCCAGCTTTCCTTTAGTTCTATATAGTAGTTTCTGTATAGGGTGCAGGGTATAAGCTTAATTGCTTGGGGATGGGAACATAAATATTTTAATTTTTCTAGAATCTCTCTAATCCCCTACCCTACCCCCACCCCCACCCAAGCTCATGCCTAGAAATTTGGTGCCATTCAAATCCTGATTTAAAAAAAAAAAAATGCTATTAGCTTGAGGTGGCCATCTTCCCCTTCAGATCTCCTTGTATTGTGCCCTTACGTCTATGATGGAATTACATACAGAAAGCATCTATATACATGTCCATTTCCACACTAGACTGAACACCAATAAGGCCACTTGAAACACCACATAGTAAATAGCCAGAAATAGTGCTAACAGCGAGTAATCGTAGCATTTCTTCCAATCACACTCTACAAAGCAGATTTTGCCTGCTGTCTTAAAATTAGGGTTTCATCCTCATTAGTCTCCTCTGTGATATTCGGCTTTGGCACAGAATCATTGGAACATGACAGTTGTGCCCACGAGGACTCCTCTCCGTCAGCCACTTACATGGCTTGTCATACTCAGCATGCTCAGTCTTTGCTAAAAGGGATTTTTATAGAAACAAGGGCTTCAGAGTAGAGGAATGGCATCTACTTCACAAATGTAAACATGGTGATAGAAGTCATATGATAAGGAGTCTAGGTATTTGCACAATGCATTGTTTTTCTGTTGTTAAAAATTTTATATTTGCAGTAATTGCTTGGCCTGCCTGTGAACATTACACTTCATTTTTATGGAGCTAACAGTCACCGGCAATGAGGACAACTGCCGCATGGAAGTTCCATATTATTCCTATTGTGGCCATTTCTAGAATAACACTGAGCTTGCATGCTTCCCCCTAGAGTGGTACTGAGGAAGAGGGGGAGAGCATTCCAATTTCAGAGGATCTAGGAGGAGCTAAAAGAGACAGCAAGTAAGATCTAGGGAGCATTTGGCTGAAAGAACATGAGTGCACTGAACATATGGTCATCAAACTGAAGTCTCGTGCATCTTGGCAGCTACACACCAAATCCTCAGCAATTCCTTCACTCTGCTTAGTGACTGGGTCTGACTACCAGAGGAAAAGATCCAGTCAGCACTGTGAGGAAGCAGAAATCACATGGCTCTACCTCATTAGATTGTTTTAAGAGCAATCACTTTCTTAGAGCTGAGGTAGGTTGCCCCAACCTTTTGTACCCATTATCTTGTCAACTCAACTGCAAGCATGCTGACACTCATGCTCTTTCTTGTGATCCTGAATCAAAGCAGTTAGTGATCAGGGATGGAAAGGGAGTGGTAAGAGAGGGGATAGAAAAGATTGTTGGCAGTAGTGGTAGTGAGATAGGTTCTGGCTATGCAACCTGAGCTCACCATAACTCACTGTGGACCCAACACCAGCCTTAATCTTGTGGCCCTCCTGCCTCAATCTTCTCAGTGCTGGGAGTTGAAATATTTTTTAAAAAATGTAAATGAATTATTTTTGAAGAGAAACCTTGATTTTTGACTTTTCTTTCCTTTTAGAACCAGTGCATAAAATTAGAGCCAGTTGATGCTGAATGATTGAGTTTATAGGTTTTTGTTTCATTTTATAGTATGTTTATTATTAAAAAATAAGATGTCTTCCCAAATCATGTTGTGAGGACCTGTGACATATTGCCTTTGTGACACTCAGTACTATTCATAGACTTAAATTTTTTTAATGTATCAGTCCCTTTGAAAAAGCTTTATGAGCCATATTTTCAATTTGTTCAACCTATAAAGACTATGAAATTGCCACAGATTTTTTTGTTTTAAATTTGAGTATTGAATCCTGGCTCTCATATTATAGGAAACTATTCTATCACTGAGCTAAACCAGCAACCTGAGATAAAATAGATTAAAAACAACAATAGTTTTCCTCACAATTCTTCCAGTTCTGGATTTCAGAAGCATATCATCTTTTGAAATAATTTGTTCTACTTAAGACACCACAACCATTGTTTAGACTTAATGTGTCTGTCAGCACATATCTCCTTTGTATCTGGAGCAGAATCATTATCTTACTTAAAATAAAATCTTTACAATCATTATATGCTACTGTGGCAGTCACTTTACAAAAGTTTATCATTAATCCCCACAGCAGCAGCCATGTATCATTCTTCATTTCCTGTGGCAGTTTATTTAGGGCTGATACTCAGTGAATTGGTAAATACATTACTTAAGGATTGAGCAATTAATAGCAATGACTCTCAGAGGGAGAATGCACACAGATGTAAATGTAGCACATCCCCCTGCTTCCACCGCACCTCACAGATACACTTCTTTCCCCATTTAATCATTGCGGCCAATAACAAATCCTAGTCTGATTTGCACTGCTTTGCTCTTAACTTTTACAATTCTTCAAAGTTCTGAAGTCATCATGTTCTCTTTGTGGTATCGATACCTGATCATTGCTAGGTGAGGAACTTCACAATGAAGTCCTAGAGACCTATCAGCTTTGTTTTAAATCCACTCATCCAAAGAAACCAGCATGAAGATTTGGCTGTCTAAGTGGTAGGCAATATGTGAAGAATTGGGATAACTGGAAAGTAGCATGGCACAGAAAATTTGAGACCCTGAGTTCAAATCTCAGCTGTTTTCTCACTTGTTGCATACTTTTGGGTCTAATGGCTTGATGCTGTAGGTTTTTCACCTGCTAAATAGAATGATAATAGCTCTCATCTCATCAGGCTGTTACAGGATACCCGAGCCATGGCACAACTGAAGGATTAATCCATTAGCAGTGTGATGGTTTGAATGAAAAATGACTCGCAGAGCCTCATATGCTTAAACATTTGGTCCTCAGAAAGGTAGCATTGTCTGCGAGGCAATGGAGCTCTTATGAGATGGACTTAGGCTGGGGAAAGTGTGTCACTGGGGATGGGCTGTTACCGCTTAGCCCCGCTGAGCTCTCATCTCAGCTCACTCCCTGCTGATGTGAGGACGCAATGCCACCTTCTTGCTCCCGCCATGTTTTCATCATCACGATGAAGCATTTTCCTTCAAAACTGTAAGCAAAAATAAATCCTTTTCTTCCCTAAGTGGCTTCTGGTTGGGTATTTTGTTCCAGCAATGTGGAAGTAACTGATGTAAACAGTTTGTCATTTTCTCAGCAAAGTTTCAACATATATAGTAGTTTCCTCCACAGATTCAAGTTATGAGACTTATCCAATGTCCGCCCCACACTTTACACCTTAGCTATCATTAATCCAATCACATGTTGGCTACCACGTCTTGGCTAAGAACTCTTTACCGGTAGTGGTTTGAATTAGCTGTCCTCCCCTAAACCCATGTGTTCTGAATGCTTGGTTCCCAACTGCTGGCGGTTTGGGAGATGGAGCTTTGCTGGATGAGGATGAAGTGTGTTGCTGGGGCTTAGGGATGGGCTGGCCGGCTGCTCTTTGCTCGTTCTCCTGCTGCTGTTTGCACCTGCTGTGGCGGAGGTGGTGTCCAGCCTCTGCTCTGCTATCCTTTCCCCTGCCATCTTGGAGCTCAAGACTGTAAGTCAAAACAAAGCCTGCCCTCCCATCAGCTGCTTTTGGTTGGATGTGTTGTGCCAGTGAAGTGAAGGTAACTGCTGTGTTACCCTATCATGAGAATGGGGTTCAGTGTCAGGGAGTATCAAGTGTTCTAGTTACTAGGCTGGAATGTTCTGGAAAAGGCATCTGGGATTACAGGAAGCATTGTGAAAGCCCACCAAGCAAAGCCATGTCCAAGTCATAGAAGGACTTAAGGACTTCTGTGTTGATTGGTTTGGGTCAATAGATTCAACTTGCTATCTCTCAGCAGGCAGCTACCACTTTCTTGAAGGCATTATACAACGTGTAGTTCTAGCTTAAAGACATGAGTCAGCAACTTTGAAGATAGATGTGGCTCTATTAAAACAGGGCCTCACAAATGTCTGCCTGTGTAAACACATGCCCAGATGATTCAGAATGCTGATACACGGCAGGGCTGCTTGTGTCTGCAATCATTTCCTCTCTCCTCTTAACCAGCTCTGGGTGTAGGGATGGGAAAATTATGGTTTTAGCTCTGTGTCTAAGTAGGTGTATGTGATTTCTCAACCTTCATTTTTCCATTTACAGACAGGAATATAAACATTATTATTCTATCTTCATCCTCATGGGGTTGTAGAATGGCCAAGTTAAATAATAAGCGAGGAAACATTTCTGTAACCTGCAAAGCACTATGAGATTCTCATTACAGTCATGATGTTGGCAGGTAGTCATACTCTAAGTGCATCATGGAGACAGTGGTTTCCTTCTGTTCAAGAGCACAGGGACAGTGAGGGTATCGGGAAGCTATGGCTTTACCGTAACTTCTCTCTATTCTATAGAAACCACACAGCACTTGAGACTCAACCAAGCCAGTTAGGCTTTGTGAAGCCACATAGGATGCTGATTGGAATTCCCTTGCTTATTCCATGTAGCAGTGCTATTTAGCATCTTCATTTTCCTTTTTTAGTTTTTTTTTATTCTTTTCTATTTTGGTCTCGATTGCATTCATTGGTCAGCACATTCATACAGAGGATAACTACTCCATCACTTTCTGGGATCAAATACAGCATAGTTGGATTTTCTGAAAAGAGCTGTAGCTAACCCAAATATTTTTCACCAATTATTACATCTAAGAGTTATTTTCAAACCACCCTATGAATGAAATTTGAAAAGAAGACTGGATGGCAATTATATTAGCTTGACTGACTCTTTTCCAAGTTGTGAAATAATTTCTGTTTAGTGCAATCACATCCATATGAAATTGATATTTTTACATGTACATTTTATATGGTTAAACTAAATATGTTTAAGGGTAAAACTCCCAGCAGAACTGACAGATTTCAAAAATGAATTAAATGTTGGCTAGGTTGAAAGCTATGTTAGAATACAGTGTAATGAAATCCTCTCTATTCAACCTTTTAGGGACTTTTGAGGGCATTGAGTGTGGTGGCATAAGTCTATAGTCCTTGCTTCTTAGGAGGCTGAGGCAGGAGAATTTTTGGAGATCAGGAGTTGGAGGACAGCCTGGGAAATATAGGGAGATCCTGTCTAAAGAAAATTGAGAGGAGAGCTGAGAAAATGGCTCTGCATTTAAAGGTGCTAGTTTGCAAAGCCTGTTGGTCTGAGTTTGATTCCCCCAGTACCCAGGTAAAAAGTGGCACGTGTATCTGGATTACCTTTGCAGTAGCAAGAGGGCCTGATGTGCCATTTTCTCCCCCTCCCTTTGTTATCCTCTCTCCTCACAAATATATAAATACATTTAAAAAATAAAAAAAAATTGAAGGGAAAGGGGAATATATTAATGGGAAGAATATTTTCATTTTCTGACTTGGAAAACCAACTTTTCCTATTGTTCTAAAAGAGATAATTTCATTAAGCTTGTATTGCTGAATTATCTTCCAGAGAAACCTATCAGGATTTAATTTCAATAAAAACTCTCAGACACTTGGAAAGGACAGGCATTAATGTGATACAATGACAGTCTAGCACAGGGTTGGTATGCAAAAAATGGTTGCTGAATGAATGAACTTCAAGTTGGCACAAGGTTTCAAAATTATGCACATGTTTCTGTAATGGGAAGGTTTATGTAAATATGTCTTGGATGAGAGTGTAGAAAATTGTACAGCCATTAGCTGTAATCACCCCTGGGATAAATCCATTCCTGGAGGGAGAAAGGCAGAGGAAATACAAAGGTTGAAAGATTGGGAAGGGCATAGGAGAATCATGCTAGTGGGATAACAAGAAGCAAGGAACTTGTTTTGACCAGTGCCTGCAGCAATTTTCATTTGCCCAGGGCACCCCTGTCAATGTGTGCTGGACACGAGCTAAAATAGGAACTCGGCTGGTCCTGGCAGCTCCCAACCCAGCGTCTGCATCTTGCATTAAGTGCACATTTCTGAATGATGTCAGGGTCCATCTGAGCTAGGAGACAGCAGAACTTTCCAGTCACATCAACTTTGCTCCTGTCTCTGTGTTAGGACCAACAGGGTCTTGTCAGCAGCAATGACTGCTCACTGGTGCAGCAAGCGTGGGCGACAGAAAGGCAACTGGCACTCCTGGTCCCCAGACAGACACAACAGCTGGTATCAGGCACCTGGGAGGGACTGCCATCCTAGTAGGTTTTAGAGGTATTTATATACTCTTCTAAGCTGCCTGGAAGCTTGGTGGGTACAAATGATCAGATGGAAATAGTCCCCAGTGATCACAGGTTGTTTTTCCCAAATTTTACTGCACTGCATACAAGGACAAGCTGGAGGCAGAGTGTTGATTATCTAATGGTGAGAACCACCTAAAATGAGGGGCTACTATTAAAACCAGGTAGGCTGTCATAGGCATTAAGCCAACACTGTCCCATAATGAATGACCTCTTCCACCTGAATGAAAAGAAAATGACCACGGAGCTTTCCAGCAGCTGAACTCCCCGTCTGGTGGATGTTTATTACCATTCTGAATTAGATTCCACACTTTTACATCAGGGAAGCAGATATAGAATAAACAGTGCTCCTGCCTAGAACTTATCAGTCTTGATGACTCATGTTAAAATCTCCCTGTTATCAATGTATTACCTGCTTATGACCAACTAAGTAACCCAGAAGCATTATTGTGCATTTGCTAGGTGTCAGACATGGAGCTGGTATATGCTAATTGTCTCAGTCCTGGGTTTAGAAGTGGGGAATCCAAGTTTGCCCTAGTTAATATATGCTAAGGCAGGCATATATATGAAATACTACCCTGTCCCAGAGTTTGAGTTCTTCTTCAGATCTATACTTGTTTATATTATTTTATTTTGTTAAGGTAGGGCTTCACTCTAGCCCAGGCTGGCCTGGAATTCACTATGTAGTCTCAGGGTGACCTCAAACTCACAGTGATCCTCCTACCTCCACCTTCCAAGTGCTGAGATTAAAGGTGTTCACCACCATGCCTGGCTTCTATGCTTATATTCTGATACATGTACCACCACATTTTCCTTTCCAAACTAATTTTCTGTTATAAAGTTCAAGTTCACTTAGCCATTTCTTTGATAGGTATTCCATTCTCTATCAAGAGGCATGCTAACCCTCCAGACACTCAGGACCACATAGTAGAGGTTGTTACCACCATAAGACCTACACAGAGTTGAGCCCATCAACAATTGACATCAATGATAGAAGTGGAAAAAAAAGAGACATCAAAATAGAAGATGGGCTACATGGAAAAAGGAGTACATTCAGTAGATTGGGATAGAGGAGGAGGGAATAGGAGGGGATTATGATCAACTTACAGTATGTTCATGTATTAAAATTCTCAATAAAAAAGAAGAAAAAAGATCCCATGGAGCAATGAGGCATGGAGCTACCAGGAAGGTGGGCTTAGAAGCCCTTAGATTAGCAGAGGAGCCCTTGTCTGGTTGGTTCAGCCTGATTGGAAATAGCTAAATGTCACTCAGGGAAACACATAAGAAGTCACATTCCTTCATTTTCTTTTCATCTTCTCTGCTTCTCTTCCTCTTTCCCTCCCTTCATTTCTCTTTAGTTTCATTTTCCTATTTGAATAGCACCAAGGTTAGAAACAAAATGTGGAATTAAATGCGATGAAGACTCTGTCTGAAGAGTTAAATAACCTTGACAGAGGATGGCAGAGTAGAAGCTCTGGCCGTCCCAGCTGCGTGAACATTCGGCCGCATCCCACTGTTGTGTGCCAAAGAGTTTCTGGAGCTGTAATAAGCAAAACACCCAATTTTCTAGCTGAAGAATTCATCTTCTGTGCTTGCATCTCTTCCAAATATTATCACCTGTCCAGCATAGGAAAAATGTCACTTGGGGTTGGGGGAGGGGAGCTATCTTTAGAAAGGAGTAGAGGAAGTGACTAAGGAGAGGAGCCTCTGCCTTCCTGTTATGTGTCTTCTGAAGAGAAATTTGGTTGACTGTCATTAGTGAAAGAAGACAATTTAATGGCGCTGAGATCACATATTACAGTATGAAATCCAAACAGGTCTATCTTAGATTGCCTTTCAATGTCTCCTATTTACCATACATTTCTTCAGAGAGCAAATTAAATTTCTCCTGATTCCTTTAACTCAGATAAGGTCTGAGTTCTCAGGAAGCCCTAGTGAGAATGCACTGCTTATGAGCTGTGGAAGATGCAGAAGTCTGAAAATTAAAAAAAAAAAAAAAACAAGAAAAAAAACCTTCCAATATCGGGGTAGACATTGGTTATCTACAAGATGTAATGATACTGACTCTCTGACACATATCTTCCACATGCAAGGAGAAACCATCTTCACAGGAGAGGGTGGAAGGTTATTTCCAGGCAGCATTGCTCAGTGGTTCTCAGCAGGGACACAGGAGCTACCCGGCTGGGTCTGAATCATCTCCAGAAGTGGCTAAATGCAGAACCTTGCTGACATCACCTAAGTGCTCTGAGCTTCAGTGACCTTGGTTGCAAAACAGACTGCTTAGGTTATAATGATGACTGAGAAATAATGTACATAAAGATTCTAGTAGATGCCTAATAAAAGTTACATATGGTTTTTGATGGCATAATCTAGTATCTTCTTCCTAACATTTAAGAAAACCAAGTTTTCCTGGGCCTGAGAAATGGCTTAGTGATTAAGGCACTTGTCTTCAAAGCTAAAGGAGCAAGGTTTGATTCCCTATAACCCATGTAAGCCAGATGCATAAGGTGGCACATGCATCTGGAATTCATTTACAGTGGTTGGTGGCCCTAGCACATCCATTCTCTCTCTCTCTCTCTCAAATAAATAAATAAAAATAAAATATTTTTTAAAAAGAAAACCAAGTTTTCCAACACAAACCAATCAGTTTAATTCAAGGATCATTATAGATTATTCACCATTTTACATGGCTCTCAGCAAGCATCAGCTCCAGAGTGATCCTCAAGTCCATTTAGATTTTCTTGAGAAGGAGGAATCATTAGATGTAAATCTTAAACTAGGAATGTATAACTTTATCTGAGGTCTTATAGGTATTTAAAATTATAACAATTCAAAACAAACAAGACCCATGCATCACTAAAAACTACATTTCAGATCAAAATTAATCTTAAGTTTTATATTGTACAGTGAAATTTAAATTGTGTTAATTAAATTGCATAATGCATTGTGCTATCCACTATTAGTGAGGTTTATGAAGTATAATTCATAATCAAGGAAGATAAAACAGGCTTTTTTGGAGTTAGCATGCTTATTAAAACATCAGCAATGAGAAGTTTATGCAGTCTAATTATAAGTTGCTTACCAACAAAAATCAGATCACAAAGTAAAAATCTTCAGCCTGAAGGAAGTTACTGTAGAGGGTCAGGTTATTTCATTGCTCACTAACAGAGTGTATGACTATGTATGGAAATTGTAGGTTCTCGGTGTAATTGTTTAGAATAACAAGTAGTCACATAGAAACATAACTCAAAGCTCTTTCATTACCATTGATCCTTTTCCCCTAATTAGTCCAAGATACACTCAAGAATTTTAGCTAGAAGTGGCAAATTTACTAACAATAAATTGATCACAGCATTTATTTTGCATTTGCTTTTGGATTGTGCCAAATTTTCATAAAGGAATAGCCTTTTTAATTGATTATCAAAATAATTTTATAAACTTCTCTGCAGTTGAGTTGAACAAGTTTAGCGAATGAATAGTTTCCCTGGATGCCAATTGGTTTATGCCTTATTGCTTCTTGGAATTGATTTACGTCTCCTCGCAATGGTATCAAGTGTCCATTATCATTCTTAATCAGGCTTCGTTGTCCCCAGGCAAATCATAGAGAGTGTGCCATCCAAGGAGAGCACTTCAGATTGCCTTGGTAAAAATTTAATTGATTATGGAGTTGCCATTGTAACAAGGATTGCAAGATATGGAGCCAGGCTCCCATCATGCAAGGAAGATCCATGGATGCAATTTAAAAATGCTCAGCATGGAAATGATGAGAGTCTTCCCCATGGAAATGTTAATGGGAGTGATGCGAAAAGGATACACAGCTAATTCCTTTCTTGAACAACACTGAGAAATGTGGAAATGGACAGATGTAATCTCAGATTCACCAACTTAGCCTCTTCTAGCTCCTAAGAAACTTAGAGTTGAGGAAGCAGAGTATCAAACAGCAGTAGTACATATACTATATCTCTTGAAAGAAGGCGCGAAAAGCATTTCAGTGGAACATCATTATTTAAGCAAAACTATGCTGTATTTTACATTATTGAGATTAAATGTATACTAATTATAATACATACTAAATCATTCTATAACTGTACTGAAATACACTCTAAAAATCTGTCTACATTGTTTGAGTCTACATTGCCATAGTCGCCCAATAAAAAGTATTTGCTTTCATCAGAATTTTATCTACCCATCCGCTCCAAGCTAAGCAAGTTACTTGCTGGGCACTTTTTTTTTTTTTTTTTTTTTTTTTTTTTAGTTTTTTGAGGTAGAGTTTCACTCTAGTCCAGGCTGACCTGAAATTCACTATGTAGTCTCAGAGCGGCCTCTAACTCATGGTGATCATCCTACCTCTGCCTCCCAAGTGCTAGGATTAAAGGTGTATGCCACCATGCCTGGCACTTGCTTGGCACATTTAAAAAATATGTATTTGTTTATTTATTTTCAAGGACACAGAGAGAGAAAGAGGAAGAGAAGGAGAGAGAATGGGCATGTCAGGGCCTTTAGTAACTGCAAACAAACTGAAGATGCATGTGCCACTTGGTGCATCTGGCTACATGTGAGTTCCGGGGAGTTGAACCCAGGCTGTCAGGCTTTGCAAGCAAGTACTTCAACCAGTGAGCAATCTCTGCAGCCCCCTGCTTGGGACATTTGTGTTAAAATGTTAAAGATGTTCCTAACATGACAATGTTCATTTTTCCTGCAAAAAATAGGGTGTATTTCCATTGATTCTTTCCTGTACAAGAAGCCAGTTGTACTAATCTACACACGTAGGAGGGTGACTATGGATATGTCTACTCAAAGTGATAATTTTGAAGAGTGATAACAGCTTCAGGCTTGAGAGGCAATTAGGAGTTCATGAAAAGCTATTCAAGTGTGGTCAATTAAAGGTATCATGCTGCTTCTGATGGCCTTGTTTTGTCTGTCATGGCCATGCAGACATAAGGACATATGCTTGCCACATTCTACCATGTCTTCTCACAACCAGTTTTAAGCATAATTATCCCATGTCCTACTCTTCTCATGAAGAATGGTAATATGGATAGACATGTGCCTAGAGAAAGAGAAAACTCTTTGCCGGGTAGGTAAGGGGGGGGGGTGAGGACCAGACATTATGATATACCTATTTACTTACTACCCTATTCAAAATGTTATTCATAGAAAACCCACTGAGAAAGGCCACTATTAGTTCCTTCTGATGCAATTTGCTTTTTCTTGGTCACTTTAGCTTTATGAATTGGGTTTAATGGCTTTAATAATAAGTTCATATAGACTATTTGGGGAGGAAGCATAATCAAAAAAGCCTAAATATTTTTCACCTATTCCATCCATTTTCCAAAAATTAATAAATTTACATCACACGTAATTATGGTGCACAAAGTGGTATTATGATGTATGTATATAGCATGAAATGGTTGGATTAAGCTGAATAATAGACCCACCATGTTAAATGTTTATTACATATGTCTCCTGTTCAGCTTCAGCTTTGTACCTTCTGAGCAACATCTCCCCATTCCTCAAGCTCCCTGTCTCTAAGAACCACGACTCTACTTTCTGATTCTGAGTTCCATTTGAGAGCAGGGAGGGATTTTTTTTTACCCCTTTTTGCACCTGGCTTACAGCACCTAGCAATATAACCTCTTGGTCCATCCATGCTGTTGCAAATGGCAGAATTATTTATAATAGATATTGGATGGAATCAACTTCAGTGTTGAATAGTGGATGAGTAGATGAGGAAAACTTAGCATCTACCATTACTTCTATTGAGTTGTTATAAGTGTTGAACTGAATGTCAGGAATGTAAAGACATTAAAATGCAGGCTTCAAAAAAAAAAAAGAGACTGAGGCTTGAATCCTGAGAGTTTATAGATATGGAGGAAGGGGTGAGTAAGCCCATGATATTTTATAATGCAAAGTATTTCTAAGAGGGAAACCTAAGTCAGATTATGAGAAGGAGTGATGGCAGAGGACTTGGGTTTTGGAAGAATGATTTAGTTAAAAGATTGTGTGTGTGTGTGTGTGTGTGTGTGTGTGTGACAGAGAGAGAGAGAGAGAGATTTTTAGAGAACAGTAGTGGCTATGGGTGTAAAGATTGCTGGGACATGAGCCTGTAGAATAGAAAAAGACCAGATCATCAATGTCTGCTAAGTGTTGCTATGGACTTTAGGTTGAAGGCATTTAGGAGTATTTTAGACATGGAGTGAAGAGAACGGACATACATTTGTAGAAAACTCCAGAATTAATTTGAAGAAAAGGGAAAGGGCAGTCCCAGTAGTGGGCTAAGGAAGTACTGGCCAGGAGTTAATCTCTTAGCTGGCTGTAACCAGAAGAAGTTTTCAAGGCTTTAGAAAATACCCAGTTCACTGTGATCATGGGGAATGCAAAGGACTCTGCTGGCCTAAGTCCTCACTGTAAGCACACCTAAAGTTTTTTCTCATACTAAATTGAAGCACCAGTATAAGTTGCATATATGCTTATTGAGTACTGCTATATACCAGCAGGCATTTGTAACAGGCATGCAATACATACTTGATGAAAGAAAAAAAAATGACATCTTTCATCCCATAATCCAAATAAATACTTACTGAGTGTTTACTGTATACCATTCATTAGTGCTATGAACAAAAACAGGACCTCATGGCCTCTCAGTGTTGTGTAACAGATGGGTTACTAAAGTTGGGAGAAGCAAAAGCTGTTTCTTCTGTGCAATTAAAAGATATTGGAGAACATTTCAGTTGGAACATTTAGCACGTCTGCCATTGATGGGTATTTGGCTTGGACAGAAATCCTGAGAGACAGAGATGATATGTTCTCTCTTCAAAGGATGTGTTACTCACTTGGTAAGCTCAAAGCCCTGTATCTGTTTTTTTTTTTTTTTTTCTTAGATGTTTCCATGCATCTAAGAAAGGGGACGCTATATTTTTATAACCCTCCCTGTGTATGTGTACTCTTATTTCAGATATTTGAGTTCCCATCATTATTTTATTGACTTTTGTTATAAACTGTATTTATCTAATTGTGCTAAATATTGTGTGGCTGTATCCAGCTTGAGTCAGGCTGTCAGCCAAATGCTCACTGTTGGAAATTGGGGTGACTTTCACAATTTTAAGAATCACTCTTCTGTTTTTCCATCTAAAGAAAAAGCTCATGGCTTATAAGCAATTAAACTGCCACTTGGATTACAGTCTTTGCAGTGGCCGCTGATTCTCTTCAAATGTCATTAATCTTGTGCTTCCGTTCAGGGAACCAAGCTGAAGTAACATGTCAGGAGGCCAGTCCCAATTAGGGATTCTGGACTGAAAGGTGGGACACATTATGCAGGTACAGAATTGTGAACCGGGACAGTGGAGAGGATTCTTGGAAAATTTACAGAAAAGTGTCTTCCGTATATGTACTGTTTTGTAAATGACTTTTTAATTTTTTTTTTACTTTTTGAGGTAGGGTCTCTCTCTAGCCCAGGCTGACCTGGAATTCACCTTGTAGTCTCAGGCTGGCCTCGAACTCACAGTGATTCTTCTACCTCAGCCTCCTGAGTGCTGAGATTAAAGGCATGCACCACCAATGCCAGGACTTGTTTTGTAAATGAAAGTAAAGATTAATGAGCAGGTTGGTGATATGTAAATGATAGGTTAAGAGAACATTGTCACAGGCAAACATAATTTTAAATAAAGAAAAATAAAACTTTCCAAAGTCAAGGATAACACTTTCTGTCTTTTATCTTAAACAGAGAATATTTTTAAATTGGGAAAAATATCTAAAATCAATTTCAAATATTTTCCAATTGCTTCAATGGGACATTTCTTGTTAGAAAATTTTTATTCGTTGTGCAATCTATGCAACTAGTCAGGTAGTCTAGAATGTCACTTTGTATTGTGTGTGTGTGTGTGTGTGTTGCGTGCTCACACACACGTGCACGTGGAGGCCAGAGAAGAACCTCTGGTATCATTTCTCAGGTTCATCGTCTACCTTATTTTGAGACAGAGCTTTTCATTGGCCTGGAACTCACCACTTAGGCTGTACTGGCTAGCCACCAAGCTCCAGGGGTCTGCCTGTTTCCCCACCCTCAACTCTGGAGTTACAGCCATATCTAGCATTTTCCATGGGTACTGGGCATGGAACTCCCATCCTCAAGCTTGCAAGTCACACATTTTATACCAAATTTGCTATCTCTCCCCAGCACCCAGAAAGTTAATTTCTTTTTAAACACCACCTTAACTCATCTAAAGGTTATTGAGAATTCATGTCTCTTTTTATTAATATTATACGAACAATAACAACACTGCTTGGGAAGGGGCTTTAGATGCTAAACTCAGAGTACAATTTTTCAGAGGTGAAGTTAATACGTAATGTAACCCTTTAAAATGAGATGAGGTCAAAATTTTGTCTTCTTGATGGACACCTGATTTATTGGACTCAATAGCTTTTATTTACTTTTTTGTGCATGTGTAGTATGTAGTGTGTTGTGTGTGTGTTTGTGCACATGTAATGTACGCACATGTGTGTGCAGATGCACAGACCCTGTGTGCGCACATCCAAAGACCCAATAGACATTATCAGGTATCCTCCTCTTACTGCTCTTCCACCTGATTTCCTTGGGAACCAGTTTCGCACCGAACCCGGAGCCCCCTTTTTTTGTTAGATTGGCTAGCAGGGAGCCCCTGAGATTCTTCTGTCTCTGGGCCCGGGGTTGGGCAGCAAGCTTCATGTGTGCATTTGTCCTTCCCAGAAGTGCCTTCCTTCTGGCGCGCGTATATTTCCTCATGCTCAAATGGAAGTTGCCAAGACTCTAAGTCCCTATTCACATTGAAACTTCAGTGTGCAAATGCTTTCATGAAATAATGCGTAGACGTAAGACCTGGGAATACGAGGAATGCAGTAAGTTCGTTAAACCTAAGTTTTAATTGCAACCTGTGCAGTTAAAGCGCACAGCACTCTGGGGCATGGCGCCTGAGCAGTACGCATCTCAGCCCTGTTGGCGTTCATACAGTGCCTGGGTCGTTGCTACTGTTTTACCAGCTTGGCTGTGGCGACATTAGCACTGGGGCACTTACCACTCATCTCAGAGACACACGGTGTAAATCGGAGGGTCCCCTTTGGCCCTATGTAAGTCCCTCCTGGGAAACTTTTCTGGGGCCTGGCCCTCGACCGCAGCCACCAATATCTGCAACTGAAGGGAAGGAAGCAGCACTAGCAATCTGAAGCTATGACCAAGAAAGAAAAAGAGAGAACTGAAAGCGTTTCCGTCCGTTTCACTGGCAATGACTCAAGGAAAACGGCTTAGAAATATTTGTTAGGACAGGGGCTCAGGAAGTCACAGTGACTTGGAAGGGTTATGGCTAAACTCTGCCTGTCGTTATCCATAGATAACCTCAGCAATTTAAATTCCAGGAACCACATACAAATAATTCAAGACAAAATTATGGGCATTTCCTAAGACCTCCTGTTTTTCACTTGGGTGACTGAAATCAGAAAAAAATGTCTGTATTCCGTATATATAAGTTTTTAACTAAATGAATGCCCTAAATCACAGAATTCTGGGTGTGCTTCCTTTGGATCTGAATTCACATTTATATGAAGAGAAATAACAACTGTGGATTTGAGAGTTGGGTCTTGTCTGCTATTTGTTATTTTCCCATTATTAAATCCCTTGGCATTTATTTATTTGTTTGTTTTTCTTTTCTTCTTCCCTTAATGCCTTGCAATGGAGTCCATCACTTTAGATTGCTTCAAGGATAAATGTGCAGACAGAATCTGAAGTGAAAGTTACATTGCAAGTCAGTGGTAGAGCCCAGGGGTAGAGACGTGGGAAGAGCGGCCCGCATCATGCTGTTAAACACTAGCAGCCTTGTGTAAAGTGCAGACCCATTACTGCTTCAGGCTTATTCAATTATTCCAACTTTATCTTTAAATATTGCTAGAGCACCTTATGAAGCTAAAGTGTTTAATGTATATATATATATATATATATATATATATATATATGTATGTATGTATGTATAAATATACATTTACTGTATAATTATTGCTCAGAACAATCCCATGAGATAGCTTTGCACAATATTGTGTTTCTGGGTAACAAAGGAAACTAGAGCATACCAAGGTGAAGTGTTTTGTCAGGTAATCATGAGCAGAGCTGTTAATCAGGCACAGGGGCATAGGCAGAACTTTGTTTGGCTCACTTGGAGAGGTTGTGGACTCTCTTGGGTTTTGATCTCTAAAAGGAGCCATAACTGGAAGTTGGTAGAGGGATCAGAAAGGATATAATTTGAGGGAAATTAAATTAAGGGGAATTAAGTTAAATTCAATTAATTAAATTGAGAGGAAGAAATCACACAAAATGTGCAGTTTCACCTAGTGGCAGGCCCTCTGTATCTAGAACAAGGCTTTATCTCTGGCATCTGTATCCTCAGCTCAGTGCCCCAGTGCCATAGGTTAAAACCTTGGGTTTTTTTTTTAAAATACAGTCTCAGATAAAAGAAGGTTTTAAGTGTTGTACCTATACTCAAACTGAGTTTTTCCATATTCTGCCCACATGTTCTCCCATTCTCAGTTGGTTAAAACCATAAAATATACCCATTTGTCATTGTCAGTATTATAATATCCATAAATATTTAATACCCAACAACCATACAGAAGACCTTGATAATTTCCCAAAGCCTGAGGAGCTAAAATAAAAATATTAGCTTTTCTTCTTATCTCCCAGTTTTGATAACAAAAGAGAATGAGAAACAAGCTCTAAAAAGTTTCAAAGCAACCATAAAAATTATATTAAATTGTTGAAAGGGTAGGTGGGAACTTTACCATTCATGTCAATGGGAAGAATGCCCATGGAATATCTGGTGCATATGTTTCTTAGTGTAGTTTCAATAAAATAAGGTGTTTTACTTAAAAATAGTACCTTTATTAATAAACACATTTTACCTTGGAAATATCCATGTGAACAAGGCAAGAAATTTGTCACTACTTTATTTCTATAAACTAAGGATATAATTACGATGATATTCTTTTTTAAACATTTATTTATTTATTTATTTATTTATTTATTTATTCATTTAAGAGAGTGAAAGAGATGGGAGGTGAGAGAGAATGGGCACTCTAGGGATTCCAGCCACTGCAAACAAGTGTCCTCTTGTGCATCTGGCTTATGTGGGTCCTGGAGAATCAAACCAAGGTCCTTTGGCTTTGCAGGCAAATGTCTTAACTGCTAAGCAATCTCTCCAGCCCTATGATAATATTCTTAATACTATTCCTATCATTATTATGAGTCCTATCTACTTACTAATTTTCTGTTCTGCACCAGGTGCTGTGCAAATATTTCAAATATTGTGAAGTCAAGGAGCAGGCTTTTGTCAGTCCATGTTTAGTTTCCAATCTCCATGGCTACCTTTGCATTTTGTGATATGAAAGTCTATAGCCATGCTTTCTGGAAATTTCCAAAGAAGTAGGCTTCTTTTACTTTCTTAGTCTTAGAGAGCCTATATGGAACTAGCAAGTATTATAATATCACTCCCTAAGGAGGATAATTGAAAGATGGTACATTGCAGGACCATAAAATTAGTGCATGTGTAGAAATACTGAAACCCTGTAATTGGGTGTGTTGTTATAGTTTGCATTATAGTTTGCACAGTTTAAAATATGGCAGGTAAGATAACCAACATTCAAACCTGCTCTGTTCCAGTAAGAGAGACAGAGCTTGGTAGCTTTTATGATAGACATATTTTTATATATATCCCACCCTGTCTGTGGCATAAGAAATTGCTTTGGTTGCAGTGTCCTGTGGACCACTCTAGTTCTGACTCTGCCTTAATGTGAAGCAAACCACTTTTGCAAAGAGCCCACTTAAGAAGTGGATTTGCTTGACATCTGATGACAGAATAGTTCACCCTCCCAGAGACATAGAACACTTAACTCACAGGAAAGTTTATTACCTGCAGAATAGACCTAATACTCCAATACAGAGCAAATGCAAAATTGCTTCTTTTATTTTCACATTATTTTTTCTTCTGTGCCAGAATGAATTACCTGTTTCTCCATACATTTAGGAGAAAAAATGTCATACTAAGGAAAAAAATAACTTGATCTAAAAAGCATTTGTTGCTTCCAAGTAATAATTATTTGGCAGTGTTTCCTCACATCCTCAGCAGAAAATCCTGTCCCGAATACACCTTCCACATACATTCAGGATGTGTTAATGCCACAAGTCCTGCACATATTATTCTGCTAGGCAGGATTCGCCAGGTATTCTCCTGGCCCTTTTCTATTACGTGCATTAAAAAAAAAAAAAAAAAAAAACAGGATCTGGTTATATATCCCAGGCTGGCTTGTAGTTCCCTATGTAGCCCAAGCTGGCCTTGAATTTGTGGTCCTCCACTTTCATTTTCTCAGGTGTTGGGGTTACAGTCATGAGTCACCGCAGACACCACACACACTTACATCATTCATATTTTCTGTGTTTTCCACACAGTTCAGGGGTCGTGGTTGGAAGGACCTTCGGGAATAGGCGCTTCTACTTTCAATCTTACTGTATCTGCAGAGAAGTAGCCACATTGACTTCAAAACAAGTAAAGTTCACTTAAGGATGGCATGGCAATGTCCTAGATTCATGAAACATTAGGAAGACTGTGTGGGTGAAAATATCAAGCAGCCCTTATTGTTGATATTATTGCGCTGTTTCATTTTCTCCTACTCAACCTAATGTGATTACTGGGACAACTAACACAACCACAGGCTTTAGCGTGGCTGTGTAAACTGTATCTGAGGGTACAGGGCTCAACTCCTTTTATGCTCTCACCAGGTTAATGCTGATTTAGTAATGAACTTTACTTCTGCAAGTATACAAAATGTACACACCCACACACCCACAAGCACACCACTAGCTTGATATGAAAAGGAATATGATACTGGTTTATATTCAGCACCTACATGGGTTATGCATAACTGATGAAAGTTTGTTTCTGTCAGTAATTCTCTCAATATCAGGAAGGCTTCCTTTTCCAGCTCCTCCACTTTAAGAGGAGGTACAGTTAAGGAGACTGAAGGTAAACAAAGGCAGGAAAGTTTGCACTTGTTAGAAATCAAAGATGATTTGATGTCTTATCTATTGCCTAGTTCCCTAGGTCTAGGTTTTCCCACAAACAACTAGGACCCCTCCTGGGAAGGAGGTCTTTCATAGGATTTAAACATTTTGGCTGGTCAAGTTCAGTCCCTGGAACTCATTGTCAGGGCTAACCTCTTCCTGAGACAGCCCCAAGCCCTAACCACCCAGCTGTCCCTCTGGTTCACCTGAGCCAGAAGACAGCCCACCACAAAAAGTTGTAAATACATTTTCAAAGGGGAGGCCAGGCTCTGGGACCACATGGGAACCTCTAGCAGTGGGTGAGTTTTTCCCTGGGCTGCCTCTGCCCAGGCCCAGCTGGGAGGGCCCCCTAGCCATTATTCTACACAGGGGCTCCTTTATCCCCTCCAGCTTCCCACAGGGTAGGAGCTCCTTGAACTTTCTTTTCTCTTTTCTCTCCATGCTTCCCCCCCCTCCCAGGCCCTCTATGTGGAATCTCTAGCCACATGGATGCCTTTCCTAGGCTCTGTATTTACCTAAATAAATATAATAATTTAGCCAGGCAGGGTGGCACACACCTTTAATCCCAGCACTTGGGAGGCAGAGGTAGAAGGATCGCCATGAGTTCAAGGGCACCCTGAAAATACAAAGTAAATTCCAAGTCAGCCTGAGCTAGAGTGAGACCCTACCTCAAAAAACAAAATAAATAAATAAATAAATAAATAAATAAATAAATAATTTAATAATTATCCTTCTCAGTCTTTTTATTCAATTTTTTGATTAAAATTAGAAATAAACCCAGGGCTTGGGGATCAAAGACTTTCCTGGACCCCTAACACCCTGTTACAACTCTTTCCTTCTTCAGTGTTCAGTTCCCCAGGAAGCCACAAGCCCATGAGTCAGGACTGGGTGGCATATCTTCCTGTCTTTTCAATTTCATTGGTGTAAAAAGCGTATTATTAATGAAGTGTCAGCTACCATGGCATGGGCCCAGGGACAAATATAACCTAATATGTATCTTATAAAATGACTTAATGGTGATCAACAGTTCATATTAGCAAAGGAGGGCTTGCTATTATTGACAGCTGAACTCAACAGGTCACCTTGACCTCCTCTGCTTCTGGCATTGACTTTCTCTCTTCACTAAATGGAAGCTGAGTATCTTAGATAACCACATAGCACCACACTATGGGAATGGCGGTACTGTGATGACTCCTACATTCTAACAAAGGAAATACCCGAAGGAGAGAAGGCTTAGCTCGGGCCCCACTTGGCACATATGCATTTTATAGGTATCCTGCAAAGGAAATGGAAACCTCAGTCCAGAATAACTTCATTTTTCCCACATGGTAAGTTACTCTCTAAACTGCTGAAATTCTCATGACTGCAGTATGCTAACCGTCATTTCTGCTGCTGCCGCGGCCACTGCCATGAAACCTAAAGCACAGTAGTCTGGAAGAAGCTCGTTATGTTAAACTGAGGATGCTATGCAGAATCCACTGAATTGAATGGTTTTGTAGTAGAGGCTTCGCACCCTGGAAGTCCTTCATCTGATGGAAGATAATGAACAAAGCAACCAAATAGCTAGGTGAAAGCATGCATCACATTAGTAGGCAAGCACAGATGATTGGATGAACCCAACTATTTGAGATGTAAATGGTAAACAAATATAGCAACTTACTTTCTCACACATTATGGTGATTTCCTGTACAAAATCAAAGCAATAATGAAGATAACTCAAGATGTCTTGTGAACACATTTATAGCAATAAGGTTTCATAACTTATATATAAAACCACAATGAGACAAAACGCATTCCAACAATGGCTTTGGTACAGGTGCATTTTGCCTCTTAAGCCCTTTCAAATCATCTCCATGATTTACCATGCCCAAGGATGCAAATTTAACCAAATTTGCATTTTGTACTTATAAGAAAAAATAGCTTCTAAAGATACATTAAGTAAGAAAACCAGTTTTAGTTGTTTATTCATTTATTTTCTACTGGCTCCTTTTAAAATGAAAATTAGGAGCTCCCACAAAACCCAGAGCTATTAAGGCAAATGTGAGCACTGTATTCCAAATCTACCACTATGGTGCAAATCCCATGTTGTGGCTCCCAAATCTATGTCCTGAATCCCAAATCTATCACTGTGGTGCAAATCCCTTGCACTGGATTCTGAACAGCAAGGTCTGATCTCTCCAGAAGGTGATTTGGATGAGAGGAACTACTTGAGATTCAGTCTCTACATGTTGAATAGGGAAAAGTTGACGAATCTGCCCTGTAGTATCCTATATTTACTTCTCTCTTGAGATCTGAAAGGCTCACCTGGGGAAAGCCCATGTATGTGGTGGCAAGCACAGTGGGATGGGTCTGCCTGCCGGCCCTGGTTTTATTATCATGTAGCTTGTGACTTCAGCTGCTTTCTCATTCTCCATCAACTGATCTCTTACTTGAAAAATGTTCACAGTGTACGGCATGCACACACACACACACACGCGCGCACACACATCTGGTATATTATCTTGTATCCTAAGAAATAACCATTTTTGTAGGTTAAAAAATCATATATTGGTAATGCAGTCTAGTGGATACTAAATAGATATTTTTATGTGTAACAATTTTAGGAGAGTCTTTGATCTTAGTTTAAAAAAATAAACAGAGACTAGAACTGATTAGTGGGATGTAGGTGGATGGCAAGTGGAAGCTATCTTCTCCGGGTTCTGCCTTTTTCTTCCTTTGTCTCTCTGATAAAGGCCCAGCTTGTTTCACAGGTCCATTGTGGGCTTTGAAAGTATCCTGGGTTCTGTAATGACCCAGTTACTTGTATCAGATGGTTCATTTCTGGGCTTTATGTGCTAAGATTACTCCCTGGTGAGAAATTGAAACAATGGCATATTAAGAATAGTTGAAGGGAATATCACCTCAGAGAAAAGAAAAGTTAGGGAGATATTACTATCTTCAAAAACCTGAGGGCCACTGTATAGGAGAGATTAGGTTTATAGCATTTACATTTAAATATTAAAATAGGACCAACATATTGAAGTTATTACAAAGCCTATCTCATCTTTTAGAAAACTTGTAAAAGCAGAAATCTTCAAAGAAGAAAGGGCCACCAGTAGGCATGGTAACTTTCTAAGGGAGCTTAGCCACTGGTGGGAATACCATAAGTAGGATTCAGAAGATGGATGACTGGCTCGTTCTAAGGTTCATAATTCTTGATCTACAGTTTGTATAGGCTCAACTGAGAGGGCAACAGGTCCATTCTTTGAACACTGCAGACTTTGCAGATGGAACATGTGAGCTTCAGGTTCCTTTATTGTTAATATTATCCCTCTACCAAGGGGTGGTCTTAAGGTTAGATACCTTGTGATTCATCAAGAGTGATAGGAATGAAGCTAATATTTATCTCATTCAAGTGGCTGGTGCCAGTATAGCTGAATCACAGTAGCTAAATAATAATAATACTTACTCTTAGGCTGGAGAGATGGCTTAGCAGTTATGGTGCTTGTCTGCAAAGCCTTAGCACCCAGGTTCAATTCCCCAGTACTCACATAAGCCAAGTACACAAGGTATAGCATGTATCTGGAGTTTGTTTTCAGTTGCTAGAGGCTCTGACATGCCTATTTTCTCTCACTCATTTTCTCTCTCTAAAATAAATAATTTTTAAAGAAAGAGTGCAATGATACTCTTTAAGGGAGTGTTCATTTATGCCACAGAGCTAACTAACTAGAGCAGTTCTGGTGCTAATATGAAGTTATTATTTAACATCAAATAAAAATTCTTTTTAAGAACTCCAACTGATAGTATAATGAACAACAAGCAAGATGAAAGAAAGACTACCTTAGACAGGGTCCCCAAAGACCCATTGGAAGATATTCCCTATATCACTACTTATCAACTCAGACGGTGAGGTGAGATGGAGCCAGCCCAGGGATGGCCTAAGAGAGAGTATTTCAGGGAGACATGATGGTCAGTGAAAATGCGCTGAGCCTGAAAGTAGCTTACTTCAAGGAACAGAAAGAATGACCATGTTAGGGAGGAGTAATGTGAGATGAGAGGTGAGAGGCAGGCTACATCATGTGAAACTTTGTACATTGAGAAAAGGGGCTCCACTCTTAGCTCAATGGGAAGTCAGTGGAGAGTTCCATGCAGGAAAGGAGGTTGGCTGCCCTGTGGTAAAGAGGTTTTAACAGGAGAGAAAGCAATGGAACAGGGAAACCAGTAGAAACAGACAGAGTTTTCTAACTTCTAATGATAATGAGGCAGTAAAGGTTGAATTCAGCCAGGTTTGTATCATCTGTTAGTTTTGTGCTTTTTGCCCTCATAAAGGTTATGATGATTTTTTTTATGCAGGAATGTAGTTTTGTCATTAAATGCCTCAGCACTAATTATGCCATCTATTTTATTCCACCATAAAGGAACTAGATAATGCCAAAGAAGTGGGAGAGATGGTGGTGGGCAGGATTGCTCCATTTTCATTTGGCTCTTTAACCAATTTTCTAAATGGTGATGTAGCTGTATATATCTGCATAAAACTAAAGTGGAATTATAGCAAACTTTGCGATAATAAAATAGCTTTTTGCCCCAAAATATCTGGCTTGCCCTCAAGTATTTATATTCTGTTATGCTGAGACAAAGTAGCTATGACTGACTTGAAAATAATATTTATCACTTCTATATCTATAACTCTTTATGGAATTCTGAGCTAATCAAATTATAGTCAGCAACATATATTAATATAACTACAGAAAACAAAAGCAATATTATTCATAACCTTATTGACTAGCTTTTCTCTCACTGCCAGTGATTTTCATCAGTTGATGGATCCAGATGCAAGGTAGGCATGTGAGGAACGAATCTCAAAGTGGTTTTGGGGAACACCATTAGCAGAGGTGTGAAAGGGCATCCATGCCCAGAACCTTTAGGGAACTACTACTACACCTATAATCTTTTTAGAGATGTATGGTAAACTCTGATATACTGAATTTACCATGACTTCTTACTACAAAAATAAAAGTCTTTGCTTCTCCCAAGTAATGATAACGTCTACTTTTGTCAGACATATCTTGTGGAATGAAATCTTTAGTAGCATGCTGATACAGAGTGATTGAACTTGAGATGTGAACTTCATGACTATGTGAAAGCTTTTCTATCTCTGCACAGAGTACTAACCTTTGTTCCAACCTCTAGTCTTCTCACCCCTGAGACATGCATCCCATTGCTTAATTTGATTCTCAAAGAAATCTGTGTCCCTCAAGGTGATTAAGAATCCTGGACAGAAGATTTCCTCACTGAAAAATGCAATGAGTAGAATGACATCCCTTTTTAGTACAAAAATAATTCATGAAGAAGTAATGAGCTCACAGTTATTTATCATTTATTGGTCTATTATCTATCTCTTATCTATCTCTCATCTATCAATCAATCATCTATCTATCTATCTATCTATCTATCTATCTATCTATCTATCTATCATCATCATCATCTGCCTATGTATCCCTTCCAGCCACCTACAAAATTGTCTAAACAAAACACACAAAATGTGTCGACTTGACTTGTACTTGACACTCCTAAAAAAGATATAAGGTCAGTTGAAATACCTTGTGTGTGTTCCTCTGTGCCAAGATCAAATGGTAAATGTCCACAGTATAGTTAGTTTGACAGCCAAATGGTCTTTTACACAAGCATGAACAGTAAAGCATTTCACGTGAGAGTGTCAGACCATCAGCAAGAAAAAAAAAAATGAACTGGAATAGCTAATATGGCATTTTCAATTTCTGCCCTGGGGTAGAAGTTTGCTTAGGGAAGAAAGGCCTGCTTCTCACTCACCATTCTATTCCTCAAACCTGGCATGGAGCCTGGCATCTCACAGTACCCCATAAGTACTTTTGAAATGAACACAAGGTAGGTTAATTACTATTTTTATTGCAAACAAGTCAGGGAGTTATTGTATGTTACTCTCATTTCTACAAGTGAGAAAAGCTAGGCTCCAGTTTAGACTACGGGAGAAAAAATTTTTCAGACCTTAGATGAAAAGTAAGGATCTCACAGAAGATTCAAAGTCTTAGAAAATTAATAACTAGAACCTCAGGCTCACACGTCTTTAAAGGACCAATGTATTCTTCTTCCTGGTGTGAGGGTGATGCTTTTTGCTAATGCTGGTTGTTTACCAGATGAGAATAGCCTAGATGGATAGAATAAGAAAACTGGGAGGTGGATAAGGTACAAGTTACATAAAAAAAGAGAGACTGGGTGTGGTGGAGCATGCCTTTAATCTCAGCATTTGGGAGGTAGAGGTAGGAGGATCACCGTGGGTTCAAGGCCACCCCGAGACTACATAATGAATTCCATCGAGATCAGCCTGGACTAGGGTGAAATCCTCCCTCAAAAAAAAATGAATAAATAAATTAATTAATTAAGATAAAAATTAAAAAAGGAAAATCATGAGCTGGGTGTGGTGGAGCATACATTTAATCCCAACACTCAGAAGGTAGAGGTAGGAGGATTGTCATGAGTTCAAGGCCACCCAGAGACTACAGAGTGAATTATAAGTCAGCCCCTGGCCTAGAGTGAGACCCTACCTTGAAATAAAAAAAATAAATAAAAAGGAAAGAAAGGAGATATGTTTCTAATACAAGCCTTATGGCTATTCGATGAAAAGGTATGTGTTATGGTAATTTGCCTTTAAAAAGCTTTATATGATTGGATATGGTACTGAAGTTTATATAATTTCATATTACTTTGTCTTTGCCATCTCAAATCACTCTTCTTTCTTATATTAGAAAAAAGTCAATTTGTTTTCTAAAGTACTTTATTTATTTATTTATTTATTTAAGAGGGAATCAGAGAGACAGAGAGAAAGAGACACAGAGAGAGAGAGAGCGCACACCAGGGCCTCTAGCCACTGCAAACAAACTCTAGACACATGTGTCACCTTGTGCATCTGGCTTATGTGGGTACTGGAGAATTGAACCTGGGTTTAGGCTTCACAGGCAAGTGCCTTAACTGCTAAGGCATCTCTCCAGCCCCTCTTTCTTTCTTTCTTTCTTTCTTTCTTTCTTTCTTTCTTTCTTTCTTTCTTTCTTTCTTTTTTTAATGGGAAACACATACATCCAGAGTGAAGAACAATCAACTGGCAGGATCCTTGTGGAGCCAGACATCTTAGAGGAGATGGGGAAAGACACCTTCCTCAGATCCCATAGAGTCCTGGCTCCAAGAGAGCAAGTCTCAGGTAAGTGGGTGACACTTTCTGAGGAATATATGTCCCATGGGGTGTGAGCATTCATGCATTCCTCACCAGGCCAATAATTAGCAGACTAGAGTGAAAATGAAAGGAGGTTAAGGAATGGGACCAGCACTGTCAGTATAGGCTTAGAAATTGACAGGAATAGAAAAGGAGAGAGGGGTGACTTAATAGAATTGTATTGCATATATGTAAGTAGAAGAGCAGATTAATGGGGATGAAAGGCCTAAGTGAGGTCAGGGGAAGAGATTGAGTAAAGGAAAGATGAAGAGAGTACTAATAAAAATCTAAGAGGATATAAATAAGTCATATGGAAACCTACTTTTTTGGACAATGGAACACACAGGAGCCACAGATTGTCACTAGAAAATTTTCAGTGCCAGGAATGGGATACCTTCCAGTGAGTTGTTGGCCAGGGAGGTCCCTGATGCTCCAAAACATTACAGGCCATTGCCAAGGTCCTTGGTTTCCTACCAGGAATAGATGGTAAGACCCTATTGCTGAAGACTCCACATACTTGGGCTGCAAGGTCACTGAGAAATCCTGTTAGAGCTGAGCTGAAAACCTCCTCCATGTAGACCAGCTGACAGAAAGTTGGAAAAAAAGCCATTCTGCATGCAGTTCAATGTGAGAGAGAGAAATCACTAGTGAAGATACTCAACAGTGGACACTGCAAGCCTTACATTTGGCCAGCCAGGCCGAATGAGCCAACAAGTGCAATAGTGGCATGTCTGTTATGGGGGAAACCAACTGCCCTCTAATTTGACTGGAGGTCCACTCCATGGGAGGGAATACATCCCTGATACTGAAAACCTACAACAAGGGTAGTCATGGGCCCTAGGGGTGAAACATCTGCTGTTGTCTGGCTAAATGTATATACTATGCTCACCAAACTGCCCAATAAGCACTTCTCTTAATGTCCATACCCATATATTAATGCTACTCTCACTTCTGGCTGGAGAAGCTTCTCTTCAGATGGCAGTGACCTTGGAATGACTCAGAAGGCACCATGGTGCTGAGAAGAAGTGACAGAGCCCAGCACTGCAATATCTCTATCACACCTTCCAAGACTCAGGGTTCATTGTGGAAGAGGTGGCAGAAAGATTGTAAGAGCCAAAGGAAGGGTAGTACCCCTTACATTGTGCTCCTCCAGACAGAAAATGGCCTGGATATCCATGACCTCACAGTGCCTGACGCTATCTACACAAGACCATCATAATAGGAAGAAAAGATCATGACATCAAAATAAAAGAGAAACTGACTGAGAGCTGGAGGGGATATGATGGAGAGTGGAGTATCAAAGCAGAAAGTGGGGAGAGGGATGGAATTACCATGGGATATTGTTTACAATCATGGTAGTTGTCAATAAAAATATAAAATAAGCTGAGCATGGTGACACACGCCTTTAATCCCAGCACTCAGGAGGCAGAGGTAGGAGGATTGCTGTGAGTTTGAGGCCACCCTGAGACTACATAGTTAATTCTAGGTTCGCCTGGACCAGAGTGAGACCCTACCTCAGAAATAAATAAAGAAAGAAAGAAAGAAAGAAAGAAGGAAAAGAAAAAGAAATTGAGAGGAGTCTTTACCAAATGATAAATTCATTTAAAAAATGTTATTTTGCTTCTGACAAAAGTCTACAGAAGTTGTTAATTTGTGTCTTTCCACCTGAAAGTCTACTAACAATTTCTGGTTTATTAGTGCTTATTTCTATATTGGCATAGATGTCTGATGTGTCTGAGTATGTTATATACACCAGCAGTCAACATCGTTTTTGAATATTAAAAAAGTTAGCTTTGAGACTTTTTCCTCTCATGCAAATATTCTTTATTTCCCCTTTATTGCTTAGTGTATTGTGTCCTTAGCATAAATATTTAACATATCAAAATTTAATAAAAATTAAAACACAAATAATTTTAAAAGTATCTTCATATCCTTTAATATAGCTATCTTATTCATCTATGTGTAAATTTATATTTATATAGCTCATAGTGGTGATTAGTCTGATATTTAAAATCTAACCAAATATAACCTTAGGAATGACTAATAATGTGTCCTGTACAGGTATGTTAACTTTTTGGTGGATAAGACATATTTAAAATACTATATATGTGCTTAAAGATTATTGTCAAAATTTTCTCTTACTGGACATTATTTTTTTAACTGTTATTATTATTATTTATTTTTTTTGTTTTCCAAGGTAGGGTCTCACTCTAGCTCAGGCTGGCCTAGAATTCACTGTGTAGTCTCAGGGTGGCCTTGAACTCATGGCGATCCTCCTACCTCTGCCTCCCAAGTGCTGGGATTAAAGGCATGCACCACCATGCCCGGCTTCTTACTGGAGATTATTAATGAAAGAAGCAAAATGTTCATTGATAAACTCAAGAACACATCATACTCACACCATTGTTTTCTGTCTGCTGTTTTCTAAAAACAATTAAAATCAATACTAACATAGAGACAGTACAGTCATCTCTGTCATGCCCGAGGGGCAAAAATTTGGATTCTGACTTTTTCTAATGCAGATACTTTGCTCACACATGGTAACATTTTCCACTGCTAGAGTGGCCTGCCACAAGAACAGGCCAAGTTACCATCTGTTGGAATGGCAGCTGCACCAGGGTGTGCCCCCGCATGCTTGTGGCACCATACGCTGGGTAAGGTATGGTTCTCAGTGATAGCAAAGGCATCTCAAGCTCACCTCTCTGAGTCAGAGAATGAATCCTCTTTTTCTGATAGGGAACTAGTCAAATTGTATTGACAGCAGTTTTTATAAGGGACCCCTTTATTTAGGGCAGGTTGTAACAATTTATTGTTTTTAGATTAAAAAGAAAGCCAAAATTTAAATAGGAAGAAGTACTTATTAACTGAGACTCAGGGAATATTGCAGAAGAGGTGGGTAGAAAGAATGTAAAAGCACAGGGTTAGAAAGAGTACTCTGCATCACTGTCGTCCCAACAGGAATCAACAGGGGCATGACACGACGGTCGTTGCTGTTGTTGTCACGTAACCCACACTGTTCTGAGTTCACCCACATTTTGACATGGAACACAGAGGAGGACAAAAGGAATGAGACAATAAAACAGAAGAAGGACTATCTTAGAAAGAGGAGGGTGTTTAGTAGAATGGAGGCAGGGGAGAGACAACAAGGGATAACAGGATGAGAATGCAATCATATTACTGTGTGGTCATATATAAAGTTCTCAATTAAAAATGTAAAGCCTGAGCCAGGCATGGTGGTACATGCCTTTAATCCCAGCACTCAGGAGGCAGAGGTAAGTTCAAGGCCACCCTGAGACTACAGAGGGAATTCTAGGTCAGCCTGAGCTAGAGTGAGACCCTACTTCAAAAATCAACAACAAAAAAACAAACAAACAAACAACAACAACAAAAAGATAAAGGCCAGGGTCGCTGGAGCGATGTCTTAGGCTTGGGCTTAGAAGCCTACTGATCCAGGTTCATTTCCCCAGTACCCATGTAAGCCACATGCACAAGGTGGCACATGGATCCGGAGTTCACTTGCAATGGCTAGAGGCCCTAACATGGCCATTCTCTCTCTCTCTCCCTCTCAAATAAACAAATAAAAAAAAAATATTTTTTAAAAAGTAAAGTCTGGGGGGCTGCAGATATGGCTTAGTGGTTAAGGCACCTGCCTGCAAAGCCTAGGGGCCCAGGTTTAATTCCCCAGCACCCATGTAAGCCAGATGCCCAACATGGTGCATGCATCTGGAGTTCGTTTGCAGTGGCTAGAGGCCCTGGTGTGCCCATCCTCTTTCTCTCCTTCTGTCTATAATAAATAAATAAATTTAAAAAGTGAAGTCTGTCAACTTTTATAATATAAGCAGAGATATGGAAACAAGGGGAAAGAAGAGGACAAATCAGGAACTGTGAAATTAGTTAAGCTGTGATTGAAATCTTGGCCCACTCTATGCCTTGTTTTCTTGGCTTATACATTCTTTTAAATAACTTTTGTAAATTGGGTGAGAAAACTTTGTAGGTTTTTTTTGTTTGTTTGTTTTTGTTTTTGTTTTTCGAGGTAGGGTCTCACTCTGGCCCAAGCTGCCCTGGAATTCACTCTGTAGTCTCAGGGTAGCCTTGAATTTACAGTGATCCTCCTACCTCTGCCTCCCGAATGCTGGGATTAAAGGCATGTGCCACCACGCCCGGCTAACTTTGTAGTTTTGATGACGTAATAAAATGCTGTATATAAATGACTCTATTTTTGTAAGATATGGTTATTTTCAAATAATTGGTATTAATATTAATTATTATTGTTATATGAAAATAGCAGTGATATATTACTCCATTGCCGAGGACTCACATGCCACTTTGTACATCCGGCTTTACATGAGTACTGAGGAAGTGAACCCTGGGTTGTTAGGCTTTTATAGGCAAGCACCTTAACCACTGAACCATCTCTCCAGCTCAGTTTTAAGTATATCTTTTAATTTATTTTTCCAGGCAAAGCTATACATCATTTAGATCGTCTTCCATTAACAGTGTTGCATACTTTGCTTGATTTATCATAAAATAGCACCAAAAAGAGATGCTGATTTTTCATCTATTATCAACTTGGCAATGACTGTAAAAGATAACAGCACATGCTGGCAAGAGAGAAAGTTATGACCACTGCTGTACATCACTGGTGAGAGTATTAGCTGGCATAACCTTTCAGGGAAGCAATTTAGTAAAAATATTTCAAGAGCACTAAAATTTTTACCTTTTGACCCAGTAGTTTTACTATAGCCAGTCCCAGGAAATAGTGAATATATGAACAGAGATTCATGGTCAAGAAAGTTCATAAGAGAGTCATTTATAATGTGAGGGGAGACATCATTTCTGTCCACCATAGGGACACTCTTAAGTAAATTCTGCTTCCTTCAAAAATCGAATATTTGTAGACTTTAAAATAATTTGCAAAAAAGTGATTAATAATATGGTGTTCTTTCATAGGATGATACATAAAATGAACATTAAGACAGCAAAACTACCAGATTCATTCCAATTTAAAATTTAAAAAATATGTATGTATGGAGAATGGGCTGAAAAAATACATGTCTACATTTTTGGAATGATTATTTCTGGCTTCTAGGAGCATATGATATTCATTTAAAAATTAAATTGTTTTATTCTATTTGAATGTGGTATTGTGTAAATAAAAATATATCATATTGGTATGAAATGTGTGCATGTGTTATTTGAGAGTTTTCCCATGTGATATTCTTAAATTTTTCAGACCTATGCATTTTGATAACTTCAGTATTTTGTTTTGTGTCATTTAAGACATGTACAGAGGGCTGGAGAGATGGCTTAGTGGTTAAGGACAATTGCCTGTGAAGCCTAAAGTCCCGTGTTCAACTCTCCAGATCCCAAATAAGCTACACACACAAGGTGATGCAAAGTCACACAGGCACGCAAGATGGCACATGTGTCTGGAGTTTAACTGAAGTGGCTAGAGGCCCTGGTGCATCAATTCTTTCTCTCTTTCATAAAAATACAATACAATAAAATAAATAAAAATAAAAGATATAGATAATTTTAATGTACCTTTTTTCACCTAAATGAATATCTGTTTGCATTTCTTGAACATTATTTTGTGATACAGTTACATTATTGGCTCTTGGAAAGGAAACAAACTACCTTCCTTCCTTCCTTCCTTCTTTTCTTCCTTCCTTCCTTCCTTCTTTCTATAACAGAATTCTTGGAGTCAGTAAGAGTCCTTGAACTCAAACCCTAAGTTCATATCTGATTTTAACAACAACAAAAAAAATTGGATAAACCAGACTGAGAAGGATAATTTATAAATCATCACAATTTTATTCAGGAATATAAGAGAAGATAAGAGAAATATAAGAGGGAGGGTCCATGAACCAAGGAAGGGAAAATGGACACACCTGTGTGGCCGGAGAACCCATGTGGGAAGTGAGCATGGACTTGAACCATGGAAAATGATTTAGAGAGGAAAGGGAAGAAAGTGTAGAGAGCTCCTGCCTTGTGGGAGGTGGGAGCCGGTAGAGAGCCCATGGGGGAGTTTGAGAGGCTTATCAATACCTGGAGGTTCAGGAGAGATGAACAGCCATCAAACAAGGTAAGCATCTACTTATAACTTATTTTGGTGGTCCTTACCTTCAGGCTCAGGTAAGCCAGAGTGAGTGCTGATTGGTCTGGGCTAGGGGCTGGCTGGATAAGAGACCAGCCATGAAGCCAAGTTTTCGGGGTTGAGCTTGACCAACCACAATGCCAGGATCAGATTTAAATTCTAGGGAAGGAGAACTCCTTCCCAGGGAGGGGCTCAGGTTGTTTATGGAAAAACAGATCTAGGGAATTCCTTTAGTCAAGAGATAAGGAGAAGGAGTTATCCTCTGATCTCTAGTAAAGTGGAGACTGTAAAGGCATATTTAAGGACATTTCTGATTTTTACTTTGGGGGCACAATCTAAACTACCTAACAAAGCCACCTTACTCCGTCTCATTTCCTTCCTTTGGAGGCAGATTAGGGTGACTGGACCCACAAAAGAAAAAGAAGCAAAAGAAGTCTCTTGCCCAAAGGAGTTCCCTAAATCTGTCTTTCCATAAACAACTCAAGCTCCTTCCCTTTCGGAGAATTAAGGTTTAAATCAAATCTTAGAAGTTGGCATCATGGCTGGCTTCTTCCTGAGCCAACCCCCTGAGCCCAGACCAATCAGCTCTCTCTCAGACTTACCTGAATCTGAGGGTAAAACCCACCCCAGTGAGATTATAAACAGATTCTTACCACGTGGGCAATGTTTCTTTTGTGTATTCATCTCTCCTGAGCCTCCAGGTCCCTGATCTGGTAAGCACTCCCTCATCTCACCCCACCTGGGCTGAGGTGGGGGATGACCCCCTACTCCCACATGGGCTCTCTATCCTCTCCTGCCTTCCACATGGTAGGAACATTCTGCACTTTCTCTCCTCTTAATATAATAAAGTCTCCCTAAATTTTACCCCCTGATCTATGGATTTAAATTCATAAAACAAGGATCTGGGGATACCTTAAATTTATTGGTGCATTAGCATATTGGTGTGTTGACAAAGAGCTCCAAAATTCCTGTCACCTTTCTCTGCCTCTCTCACTTCCTTCCTTCCTTCCTTCCTTCCTTCCTTCCTTCCTTCCTTCTTCTCTCCTTCCCTCCCTTCCTCTCTCCCTCCCTCCTTCCCCCTCCCTCCCTTCCTCCCTCTCTCCCTCCCCCTTCCTTCCTTCCTTCCTTCCTTCCTTCCTTCCTTCCTTCCTTCCTTCCTTTCCTTCTTCCTCTTATTTCTAGACAAGGTATATCTGTGTATCTCAGGCTAGCCTTGAACCTGTGATCCTCCTTCCTCAGCCTCAAGTACTGGCATTTCAGACTTGTATCATAACACCCAGCTAGGGAAAGACCATCCCAAGTATAAATCAAGTTACTATGAGAGTAGTTCCTTGGGAAAGAATTTAACCAGAACACTATTCTGGCTGGTTCATGATCTCTTTCTTTTATCTTGAACATTCTCTCAGATTTGTAGTATTGCTCACTGTATAATAGTTTGCAACCTGGGTTAAGGATTATGCTGTCTCAGGCATCGTGTGCCTGCTTTTTTGTCTTTATGATTTGTTATTTGAAAATGATCTGTTTCGGGTTGGAGAGATGGCTTAGCAGTTAAGTTGCTTGCCTGCATAAGGCACTCAGGTTCAATTTTCCAGTACCCATATACACCAGATGCTCAAGGTGGCACATGTGTCTGGAGATTGTTTGTAGTGGCTAGAAGCCCTGGAAGGCCCATTCTCTCTCTGTCTTCCTTTCTGTCTCAAATAAATAAGTAAAATATTTAAAATAAAAAATATATGTTTCCTTTAGTGTTTTGCATAATTCCTCTCTTGAGCTGGAGAGATGGCTCAGCACTTAAAGCCTGCAAAGCCTAAGGACCCACATTTGATTCCCAAGTACTCATAAAAGCCAGATGCACAAGGTGGCACATGTGCCTGGAGTTTGTTTGCAATGGCTGGAAACCCTGGTGTGCCCATTCTCTCTCCCTCTCTCTCCCTGTCTATCTCTCTTTCACACATGTAAATAAATAAAAATATATATTTAAAAATTCCTCTCTTGTTCATTTCTCAAAACTAGAGGTGGTGGTTTTTTATCATCTTGATATCTCTAGTGCCATTAAAGGTGCTTAGTGCCCTTTCAGTGTTCCTTAAAAAACATTTTTTGGGGGAAGGACAGAAATATACACAGTGATAGGAAGTAGAAATTTCAGGTGGATGGATAATAACTTACAGGGAGACTGGGCTTCTAGAGACACATGTATCCCTGTGTGTCTTCTGTCCTTTCTTTCCTAATCACACTGATTAGGAGCAAATCAGCAGTGTTAATATTGAAAAAAATTCAAAGGAACAGACACTTTCTGAAGCAATTTGTGAGTCTATTTTTTGTCTCAGTGTTAATTGTAGACATAGCCTTTTCCCATAGGCGTTGGGTTAGTGTGTTGGTAGTGAGGAATATGGGCTTTCCAGTAAGATCTCATTTACTCTTTGATGGGCATGTGGTAAGTAAACGGGATGCTCCCTCTAGTAATTTGAGGGCTTTGAAGAAGTTATCTGATGTAAAGGTTAGTATTTGCATTGCAATTTATAAATTAAAAGTGATTTCATCTAAATTATCTCATTTAATTTGCTGACTGCTAACATTCTTTGGGGGATAAAGCCTGCCATTCCAGTTTCAGATAAAGCCTTTAAGATAGAGTGCTGAGAAAAATAATCTCTATAATGATATTACTATCAGATGCTTTTCTGCTGGTAGGTATTTGGAAGTGGATACATTCTGGTCTTGAAGGACATAGAAGCAAAAGAGGGCATTAAGAGAGAAAGGGCACCACAATCAGAGACAGGATTTTACTATTCACAGTGTTTATTGTGCTACGTCCAGCTGGAAATGGAAATTAGTTTAGCATTTATTATGATTTTTCTAAATTAAAAGTGACTCTTTGGGTCACTGTTGAAGGTTTGAAAGTAAAATGCCTCTAATAGCCTCAGATATTTGTGATTAAGCTTCATACTTGATCCCCAGCTGGTGGAGTTTCTGGGAGGTGGAGCCTTGTTGGAGGAGGTGTGTGAATGGGAGTGGGTCTGGAGATGTTATAATCCAACCTGCCAGTGCTAGTCCACTCTCTATCCTGCCTCCCCGTTGATATGTGAGGATACGAGCAAGCTTCCCTCTCATGCCATGCTTTCCCTGCCATGATACAACTTCCCCTTGAAACTGTGAGCCAAAATAAACCCTTCCCTTCCAGCAACAGCCTCTGGTTGAATATTTTGTCCCAGCAAAGAGAAGTCAACTGCTACAGTCATCTTCTCAACTTAATTCTCTCAGCTTTTGCAAAAGACCTACAATATCATCACCATCATTACCATCACCAGTGTGTCGATTATGTGCCAAACACTGATTAAATGTCTTGTGCAAATTATATGCATTAACCCAAGAAACTTTTGAGATACATTTATCATTACATACACCTTATAGTTGAAGTTCAGACAGCATTGTCCTAGGATTCAGAAAGTTGTGATTTCAGAGTTTAATTAATCTGATTTTACTATTTCTGTCTATTGATGCACAGAGGTATTTTTTATTAATTCTCACTTGTATATACTTTCTCCTGAATTCAATCTATCACTATTCTGAATCTCTTAAGTAGTGCTCTACAGTGATTGCTCCTCTGGCATCTTTTAATTTTACTTTTATTTTATTTTTAGAGAGAGTGTGTGAGAGACAGAGAGAGAGAGACAGACAGACAGACAGACAGAGGGAGACACACACACACACACACACACACACACAGAGAGAGAGAAAGAGAGAGAGAGAGACAGAGAGAGAGAGAGAGACAGAGAGAGAGAATTGGTGCACCAGGGCCTCAGCCAGTGTAATCGCACTCCAGACACTTGTGCCACCTAGTGGGCATATGCAACCTTGTGCTTGTCTCACTTTTGTGTGTCTGGCTTACATGGGATCTGGAGAGTCAAACATGGGTCCTTAGGCTTTGCAGGCATGTGCCTTAACCACTAAGCAATCTCTGCAGTCCATGTCTGGCATCTTTTGAAGAGAGCTCTGCCCTGCATTATAGTCACTAGTGCACAAGTGTCCTAGTCTCCATGGTCTCTTTGCTCAGCATTAGTCAACTATGTTCATGTAGCTGCTACCTCCTTCCTAGAGCCTTTCTCTAAACTGCTCTCTTCCTTAGACCTACCTTTCTTTCTCTCTCTCTTTCTAAATCTGTTTCTCAACACTGGCTGCACAATGGACTTGTCTGGGGAATCTTAATATATAGGGCTGGGTCTCACTCTATGTGTGATTTACTTGCCTTGGCTGGAGCTTGACGTTTTCCAAAAACTCTCCAAGTAATTCAAATGTGCAGCCAAAGTTGAAAACTACTGGCCTGTACATTGCCTACCCATATTCATCCTTCCATGCTTCAATGACTCCAGAACCATCTGTCACACTGCCTTATAGTTCTCCTTTGTAGTTCAGAGGCCTCTCCCCTCCCCACCCCATCCCAGAATTATCAGTGCCTATATATAGGAAGGAAACCCTGAGAGTTTGGAGTACTGAAAGCCAAAGGAAAATGGTTGTTTAAGGAGGAGGGTAAGATGTGTGCAAAGAATTGACCATTGCATTCAATAATACAGAGATCACTGATAACCTAGACAAGATCATCAGAGGCATTTGAGTGATTTGAATGATGCTAGGGAATAAAACCCTGAGAATAAAAAGTTGAGAATGCAAGGAAGAGAGAGAGATAGAGGGAGAGGAGAAGGCAGAAAGAGGGAGGGAGAGGGAGAGAGAGATTTCCAAGAGCAACATTGTTAGATGAACAAGAGGGGATGTGATCTATTGTATTTAATCTTAGTGAATCCTTGCAATAGCCTTAAGAATAGTCACTATTTTTACATCTAGATTTTTTTCCTATGGGAAATATGTGGCTTAGAGAGGCTAGTAAGTTGTCACAGAGCCCACCAGTTGCAAAGCTGAGATCTTCTTTCCTATATTTCCTTGCCCCTCTGTTGACAAGAAAGTCCCCTTTTGTTTATGCTGAATCCATTCTATGTATTTCCACTCAGGGCTTTGTTTTAAGGTTTAAAAGAAAACCTTGTTTATTCTGCAGCAAAATTTTGCTCAGAGATAAACTGTGTATAATTTATATAGACTAAAGTTATCATGTACTCTTTCAATTAAGAGAAACAAATCTTTGGGAGCTCAAGCTTTGCATAAAACACACATTTTAGCTATCTATAAGTTACTGCTACAATTGCCTGCTCTTGAATCTGTTGACCTCAATATCCTGGGATAACCGCATCCTCCAGTAGCAGGTGGTTCTCAAAGCCCCTGTTTTTCTTGAAGGAACCACTGCAGCTCTTGAGAAGCTGTGCTGTGAACGGCTGGGGGTTGGTAATCGCGATTATTAGGTAGCCGGTGAGTACTGGTGGGAAATCAGCATTTCATCTAGTCGCTGGTGCGCTAACTCCTGATGTGGTACGATGAGGGGAGTGGTGGTCTGATAAACTGTGTGGGCAGGAGTGGAAAGGAGCCCTGATTCATAGCATCTGCCAAATTCTGTGGTATAAATATTCCTGTCTTGGCCTCTTCCAGTCTATGAGGATGAATTTGCCAAATGGGCCTCAGGAAGAAATGAAAGCAATGAACTTCTCCAGAATCTGCAAACTGGACCCAACATACTATCATAAAAGAAATAAAATATTGTCATCAATATTTCTTATTTATTGCACGTCTGTGGTATGTGTGGATGTATGATACATGTTTATAGGTGTGTGTAGGTACAAGTGTGTGTGGATGTTGTATACATAGGTTGACAGCAAGGTGTTCCTCAGTCAATCACCATTTTATTCTTAGAGACAGGCTCTCTCATTGTGCCTATAGCTCACTGATTTGGCTCTAGCTAGTCAGAAAGCCCAAGGGATCCCCTATGCCTTCTTAGTACTGGAATTACAGATGCGAATTTGCATTTTTCATGGGTCCTGGGGATCCAGACTTAAGTCCTCAGGTTTGTGTGGTAAGTACTTTGCCCTATCCTCACCTATATTTCTTAATGGGCATCTTCACTTATTTTTAGTCTGCGTACATTTCCTGAGGCAGCATATAGAAAGAGAAAGAATATTGGGATATTGTGTTACAGTTCTAAAGAGTAGAGGTCTGGTTCTGCCTCAGTCAATTATTAGCCACATTTTTTTTCCTCACTTATTTTCTTTGGAACTTTAATAGGAAATGAAGTAGTTGGCCCTCTAAGGCTCTTGTGTGTTGGAAGATGTGATGCAGGGGCATATGGGAGGCTAGAAATCTGTCCTCTCCTCTGCAGGGATGAAGAAATCTCCTTGTAAAACTGTGTGCTGTTGTATTGTGCTTTTGGGTTTCAGATAAAAATGTCTTTCCCTAGTAGCTTCCTCGTGCTGTTTTCTATCACTACAGCCTTTGAGATTTTTCAAAGAAGCCAGCAGGGATGTTTGACGTGCTTCATGTACAATATTCCCAATGAGGCTGTCTAAATAATGAAAAGGTGCATGCAACCTTGCCAGATGCCTTCTCATTCGGAGGATAGACAGAGCTGCAATCCTAACCTTTAATTTTATGGCTTTCCCATCTTTTGCTAACCCTTTAACATTATATTAACAAAAGATGGACTGGGCGGGGGGAAGGGAGGGACTTAATGCTTTTTATGATCTATTTTAACATTTTTATTTCTCTTTTAAAAAATAAATTTTCCACAAGAATTAAAACTGTATTTTATCCTTTTAAATGAAGCCCTAGATGATGTATGTGGCTCTATTGGCAGCAAGTCAAGTCTGCACAAAGCCCAAATTGAATCTTTCCTCTGACTACAGCTGTGCATGATATTTTATGCAATTTTTATGCTGGTCATAAACGAGGTGGAAACTGTGATTATGCCAATTTTGGAATAACACATTTCCACCAAAAAGCAGTGGCCAGAGCTCAGACTTGGGTATATGTTTATAGTGTCCAGCTCTCCTTTCTCATCACTAGATCCTGTATTGACCCAATAAAAGATTTCTAGGGAAGGTGTTGCTGTAGTTGCTTAATATCCTATTGCTGTCTGACACAGGACTGCAAAAATGCAGTATAAATTCCCCTTAGCACCCTGTTTTGGGAAAATGTAGCTCCTAAGCCCTTGAATATCCTAGAGTAGGGAGTGGTATTTATCTGTAGAAACAACTATGTTTATTACTATTTTCTTGCATAACTATATCTAGGCAGAGACTAAAGGGAATGTAAAGGGAAGTTCAATTATGCTTGCGAAAATTTGCTCTAATAAAAGATCCTAGTTCAATGTGTTACATGTAAGGATGTCAAGGAAAAGGAAAAAAAAACGACTTAGAGATCAGTAATTGATGCTTTTATGTTTCTCTTGTTTACACTTGATGCAATAGAAATGCTTTCTGACTATGGTATTAACACAGAGCTAATCTTTAAACAACTTTAGCTGGAAAACTGGAAAGGCAAAAATTAAAATGCTAAGTATATGATTACAGAAATGAGTAAAGCTTCGACATGAACCTTAACAACTGCTGATCCAAATGAACATGAAATTACATTTATAGCTATAATGATGAAGCCATTAGCATATATATATATATATATATATATATATATATATATATATATATATAATGTACACACACACACACAGATGGGCTGAACCATCCATCAGTTCTCACTGAAAAATAAAACCCAGAGCCAATGATGTTTGCTGTACCAGCACCCTGCTGTTATTCCCAATGACCAAATTTTGGGATCTGGCACCCTCTCAGGTTGTTGACTAAGCTGAGAATATCATGTGACTGCTAGCTATCATATTCGAGGGCAATTTTCATATATTTGCCTTTTGAAGTTTCAGGAAGATTTTAAACAGAGACTATGTAACTGCTTGCAAGCGCTATTGAAGGGAGTGCTCTTACTTTGCATGGAGGGTTCATCTCTCTGATGTATAAATTCCTGCTACACTTGATCTTTTATTCTCCAAAGAAAGGATACAAGTCTCAATGGGACTATCCAAGCTTTGCTTAGAATTGAGCAGATTTTCAAAAATTATATATGTTGAATGATTGAATAATGATATGGGCAGATACCATGTATGGGCTCTGTTCCACAGTTTCCCAGATCAGAGTCTTCTCTTTCAAATTGTAAATGTTCATATGTAACTCACTCATTGAAGGTTGAATGTCAGGTCATGAGGGCCTCCATTCATCTGGTATCAGCAAGTAGAAGAATGATTATCTTCAGAAACATTAGCGAAGCACTGTTACCTTGACATCTTAGGCATCACTCAATAATCAACTCCCCAAGAAATTAGTATGGCTTATGCAATGTTTTTGGATGTTTCTGTGGGAAGGTTGGCAGAATTTCAAAATGAAGGACATAGACTTGGTAGGTCATGGTTAAGGTACAGTACACAATGATAGGGGAGACATTGCTGGTGCTCCCTGTCTTGAAAGGAATCACATGCCTGATTGAAGTGATATTTATTTCTAAAATATTGCCATTAAGACTAGGCTGGTTCTTAGGTTGCATGTTTATAGCTGTGAAGTCATCCCTAACCTGTGCTTGATGGCCAAGGAGCTTGATTCCTTTTCACATAGGGAAGTTCCACCCTTACCAACTCCTCCTAGTTGAATTACCACTGCAATGGGTTCCATAAGCATTCAACCTTGAAAATTATCAGAATTCTAGTGGATTTTAGGAGTCAGCCTTGAAATACATTGATGTTTCAGGAGGTACGTCTTAGCACGTATTTCACTCCAATACTGTAGTTCATGTGATCATTTTACTTCAAACTATAATTCATCATGCCAACCTTCATGCGTACAGTCATAAATGATTCTGTTTCTAGTCACATCCACTTATACATTCTTCTTGTGGTCTATCACTTTTGTGTGGAGAAACTAACTGCTCCTCCTGACAGCTCTTGGGCTTGAAATTCTCGGATGTTAAATCAAATGCATCTACTCTTGAATCTTACATTTTGACCTCATAGTGTTAGTCTTTTGTTTGTAGCACAAACCTGATTACTCATCAGCAAGCACCTGCCACATTTGTTTATTTTTTTTGGAAACAATAGTGATAATTTTAAAATGCAAATGATTTTTAACACATCACCATGGAATAGGTTCCCGGATGATACAATGGAGTGAGATACACAGAAGACCTGCTGGCTTGTTTTTGCTTGAGCTGGGAACAAGGGAATTGTCTGAGTTGTTTCCTGGAAATTTATTATAGAATGAAAGTGTTGTTTGAATCCCTCATATATGCATTATCTGAAATCACAGGGAAATAAGATCAGATGGAATATGCAGTCTATTTGTGAGAGCAAGAGATGGCTGTAAACAATGTGTCCCTAAAGGGAAATGACACAAATGACAAAGACAAGCAAGAAGTTCGGGGACATGACCAAAACCATCACACACATACACACCCACCTACCCACCCCCTGAACACACCCACACACAAAATGTTTGCATCTACAACTCCCTTACAGTTTAGCAAATGAAGTATAGTTCTTGTGAAGAAATGTATTGGTGCATCTTTTCCGGGTGTGTGTATCACTCTTCTTAGGCTGTCATAACAAACTTCACAGACTGAGAGGTTTAAGCATAATATTTATTTCTTTTTCTGGCTTAGAGGTGGCAATTTTGTGTGTGTGCGCACGCAAGTGTGTGTGTGTGCATGTGTGTGCGTGTGCGTGTGTGTAGCAGATTGAGTTAGTTTTTCTTATAAGCCACTGTCCTGTTGTGTTACTTCTACCCAAATAACTTCATTTAAGTTAGTTCTTTCTTATATGCACAGTCTTCAGACACCATTACATTGGACCTCAGTGCTTCAATATATACAGTTTTTGAAAAACAATTTTGTTCACAAATGTGTGGTGACAAGTCTTTTTCTGGTCACTATGACAAATATTTCTCTATAGGTTCAAGGTGTTGTGTGTTGGATTAAAAAGATGAATAGGATTCTTCCCCTTAAGGAATAAGATTCAAGCTCTTGAGAAATTCACAGTGCAAGAAAGGCATCAGACCCAGCTGAATAATCCAAAATAGTCCAAAAATCTCCCATCTCAATGTTCATTACCTCAATTGCATTTGTAAAGAACTTCCTGTCATGTCAGAAAACAGCCATAGGTTTGGGGATTAGGCATTCAAGAGTGTCATTATTCTGATTTCTATATGGGCCAGGACAGTAGCTATCCTAGGATTCCTTCATTTATTGAGTAGTTATGTTCTGGGAATGAGCAGACCCAGCAATACAACATGGGCACATTGGCCGTGTTCTCTGAAGAATGGAGCAACTGCTCAACTCTGTCTGCTGTGGTCAGTGAAAGCATCAAGTTTGTGATGCACCTTTCCTTCAGTATTTCATGATAGATTGAGTTCTCCCCAGAGTTGTATGAGGGTAACCTCAGTAAGTTAATTTATCCAGTCTCTTTTTATGAAGGGAGAAACAATATCTCAGAACCACAAAATATTTTGTACACTTTCCTTCCAAGGATACTTTGAAGGACAGAGTGTGAAAGATAAATTGAAATAATACAGCTTCCTTAGGAGACTTCCTAGAATGAACACATTTGAAATGAGGCAGCAGATAACATATGCGTCAATTAAATATTTAGCCTATACTACTTCATGAATAATGGGAATAAATTGTAATTTCTATGCACTTCAGCAGTGCCAAAGAAAGCCCAGAAGTACAAAGGTAATTGATCAGCACAATCTCCAATATTTAATTTAGCTTACATCTGCATGCTATTAATGGCTTATTAGAATTTCAAAGTTTTCAGAGTGAGTGCAAAGTGGATTATGATTCTGAAGAAAACAAAATAAATTTATAATGAAAGGGGTGATAATAGAAATTTAATTAAAAAGAAAGCCCTCAAAATTGAGTCAGATGTTTTTTGCACCAAAACCTTATGTATCTTGTAATCATGTACTCCCAAGTGGGGTCTAATTTTAAGTATCTTTCATTTTCATATAACACTCTGATCACATTCATTTGCTCTCTTACTTTCAAGAAAACATTCTTAAATTGATAGTAAAATGATCATTTAAAAATATATACATGAACACTGACAAAGGAATGAGAGTTATTAAATCAGTAGAAATTTCAACATATCTCTGGAGCAAGAGTAAATGACCCAAGATAGGGAGGCAACGGTATTGCTGAAATAATGCAACAAGGGGTTGTACCTAAGCAGGGTCATTGTGCCCTGCAGAACTGCTAGCAAGTCATTGCCGGGAAATGCAGGTTGATCTCAGGAGTCGGTGAGGAAGAGCATTGTGAGAAGTAGTTGTCTTCCTATCAGTTTTATTCACCCTATCCATAACTGCATCCCCTATAGCTCACCACTAAAACTGGAATATCCAGTAGTCTAGGAAGTAATCTCCCAGTAAAATCTACCATCAGGGGCTGGAGAGATGGCTTAGTGGCTAAGCACTTGCCTATGAAGCCTAAGGACCCTGGTTCAAGGCTCGATTCCCCAGGACCCACGTTATCCAGATGCACAAGGGGGCACACGCATCTGGAGTTCGTTTGTAGGGGCTGGAGGCCCTAGTGCGCCCATTCTCTCTCTCTCTCTCTCTATCTGCCTCTTTCTCTCTCTGTCACTCTCAAATAAATAAATATTTTAAAAAAATCTACCATCAACAATGAATAAATTTTGCTTAATTAGTAGCAAAAGTTTCACAGAGATGGGCACAAAAGTGTCTGGTCAGTGTCAGGAACTAGAGACTGGGGTTGCTAGTGTTAGTAGTCAAGTGAAAAAAAGTCTAAATGTTATAAAGTAATAATCTTACAACCAGATATCCTACTCCTATTTACCCAATTGCTTCACAAAGATAGATGTTCAGTTAAAATTAATACATACTTTAGACAGCCCAGTCTTAGTTTAGATGTCATTTATAAGGGGGATTATCTCCCACAAATCAGCAAGAAAGTGGAAAAGAGGGATCCTATGACACATGTTTGCTCAAGCCCGGGTGCAACTGGAGTGGAGCCATCACGGGGAACACCAGCACACTGGACAAATTGCCTCTCAGTGAGTGCAGAGGGGGAAAGGATCCTGTGGTCCCTAATACTCAAGAGGGTTTGAAAGACCTGACAAGGCGAAGACAATTGAAAGAAGGAGGGAAAGAAGGAAAAAAAAAAAATAACAGAAGGAAAAACACACCAAGGAAATGTAGCTTTTTTAGGGAGTGGATTAGAATTTCCAAAATAACACTCAGATTAAATTCTCAAATAGGTTTTTCAAATTAACATGAAACCAAAGTGGAACAAAACATTGAATGGTAAAAGAAAAACAGGATATAGAAAGATTATGTTGTGGGCTGGAGAGATGGCTTAGTGGTTAAGTGCTTGCCTGTGAAGCCTGAGGACCCCGGTTCAAGGCTCGATTCCCCAGGACCCACGTTAGCCAGATGCACAAGGGGGCTCATGTGTTTGGAGTTCGTTTGCAGTGGCTGGAGGCCCTGGCATGCCCATTCTTTCTCTCTCTCTCTCTCTGCCTTTCTCTCTCTGTCTGTTGCTCTCAAATAAATAAAAATTAATTTTAAAAAAGCTACAGAAAGATTGTGTTGTTATAAAAATGCAGCATTTAAAAAAAACCACAAAAATACTAGAAGAAAAGTTGAGGAAGTATATCATAAAAAACAAGAGAAATAAGAAATTGGAAACCCCAGGATAACACAAATACACAGTAGGTATATATGAAGGAAAATGGGACTTGAGTAACTATTTGGTTGTTTTTAGGAAGATTATGTCAGCAATCACTTATATTTATAGTTCATCATTTAGAATCACATCATGTCAAGGTTTGGCAGAGTGTGTTACCAAGCTTGATGATGAAAGGAACAAAGGGGATGGTATGACCTTCACCTTATTAGACCTGGAATCCACAGGTAATTTCTACAGTTTTAGAATAAATGAAACTAGGGTTATTACTTTAAAGTTGAAAATGTACTGATAATTTAAGCACTTATGTTAATTGATATTTTAGACAACGTGAAAGAAATATCTGATGAAATTTTGCTTAAATTACATTAAAGGCATGCAATGAACTGCTGAAGATCTCCCAAACCCATTTACTGGAAGAGCAGGCTGTGTGCCATCTAGTGGAAGTGTGAGCCCACAACAGGTTCAGGCTCACGACTGCCTTCAAGGCTGTTCAAAAGAACTTACCCAATATTTACAGGTGGCATTATCCTTATAAGGAGTCTTAATAGCAAATAGGTGCATGGCAGTAATTATTTTACAGTGTAAACTTGGTACATTGACATAAACTCAGTTTTGATCCTGGATTAGAAAGCAGGACTACAAAGTCAAAGTCTTCGTTTGATCCCTGACTTACTGAGAGACCTTGGGCTGTGCCCTCAAGTCTAATCCAGCAACTTTGCTGCATGCTCAGGAGAGTACCATTCTACTTACGGATGCAAAACTGAAATAGAGTAATATGTGTGCAATGATTACTAATGACTATTAACTTTTATGTCTATGAGCATTCAGTTCATGCAGTTGTGCTAAGTGATTCATTAACTACTGGTTTCTGAATTGCTTAACACAGAACTAAGAACTCCAAATAAAGTTCAATTTGAAATTAAACCCTATCTAGCTGTGCTGTGTAGATGACACTACTCATTTATTTGATTTATTTGTCATTTCCTTAAAATATCTAGTTTGAATATTGAGTCATGAAAGTTTCCAGACACACAGTTTAAAATTATATATATTTTCAGCTATATTTAAGTTTTTACTAGATTAAATTTGTATACACTTTCAGGAAAATCTAATTTTAGCAAAAGAAAGCCACATTTAAAATATATAATATATAAAAATATATTTTCTAATTTTAAAATTGTTCAAGTATTTCTAAGAATCATGTTAATAATGACCTTGCTTTATAAAATCAATTTCATATTTTATAATCATAAAATAGCACATTTCCATGGAAAACAATTTATAAATATCAGAAGATAAAAGTTCTAATAATTAGAACTACCTACATACAACCTCCATTAATTTTTTTCATGCATATTAATTCTATCACTTTAGACATACACTTTAAAATATCAGGGAATATGGTCTTTGGTGGCTCATGCTTGTTTATTTTGAGATAGGATCTTACTGTGAACCTTAGGTTGTCCTTTAAACTGAGATTATCCTACTTCAACTTCCTGACAGATGGGCTTGCAGGCATAGCATTTTGCATCATGTCCTTTAAAATAATATTTTATTTGAGTTGGACATGGTGTTGCATACCTTTAATCCCAGCACTCAGGAGACAGAGGTAGGAGGATTGCCACCTTGAGACTACATAGTAAATTCCAGATCAGCCTGGGCTAGAGTGAGACCATACCCTGAAAACCACCCCTGCCCCAATTTCTTTTTTTAAATTGGGCATGATGGCACATGCTTTTAATCCCAGCACTTGTGAGGCAGAGGTAGGAGGATCTCTGTGAGTTCAAGGCCACCCGAAAACTACAGAGTGAATTCCAGGTCAGCCTGTCAGTCAGCCTGTGCCACAGAGCAAGATCCTACCTTGAAAAACAAACAAAAAACAAAAACCAACCAAACAAAGAAAGAAGATTTCTGTGGGACTGGAAAGATGGCTTAACAGTTAAGGTGTTTGCCTATCAAGTCTAAGGACCCAGGTCCGATTCCCCAGTACCCATGTAAGCCAGATGTACAAGGTGGCACATGCGTCTGGAGCTAATTTTCAGTGGCTAGTGCTCCCATCATTCTCTCTCTCTCTCTCTCACTCTCCCTCCTTCTGTCTCAAGTAAATAAATAAATAAAAATTATTTTAAAAGGAAAAGTTATTTATTATTTATTTGTAAGGAGAGAAACGGAGGCACACAGAGAGAAAGAGAAGGAGAGACTGAGAGAATGGATGCACCAGGTTCTTGTTCCACTGTAAATGAACTCCAGATGCATGTGCCACTCTGTGCTCCCAGCTTTAAATGGGTACTGGGGATGGAACCTGGGCAGTTAGGCTTTGCAATGAAGTACTCCCAGCCACTGAGTCATCCATCCAGCTCTATGCATCATGTCTTTTTATGTCATTATATTCTTCAGAAATATTTTTATTGGATGCATTATATTCAACTATATATATATATGTATGTATATATATATATATATAACTTCAGTATTGACATTAAGTTATTTCTAAAGATTTTTTGATATTACAAATTCATACGTTTACTATGATAAAAATTCCTAGAAGTAAAATGGCTAAGTTAAAACATGATGGTGTCACAAACTAAATCATTTTCCATAAAGCTTATCAGGTGATAGTCTCAACAGCCATGGAGCTGAATATCCATTTCCAGATGAATAGCCATTTCCAGATGATTATCTAATTTTGGTTTGTATTTCTCTGATCAACCTCTTTATGGCTACTAGCCATTAGTACTGTTTGTATGTGACTCTGTTTGTGTCCTTTGGCTAGCTGTATTCATCTTTTTGTATCAGCTTCTAGATTTGGAAGAGTTTTTTACATGCCAAAGAGATAAGTCCTTAATCCATCACATTTGATACAGGGGAGTGTTTATTCTCTATTATTTTGCCCAAATAAAAGTCAACATCTGTCATTTGAAAAAAGATGAGGTTAAAATTTCTTGTAGGAAAGTTTTGTGAAAGACTAACAATGAAAACATGAGTGCTAAATTCTTTATTTAACTACCCTGCATGAGACCTTGTTATCAGGATAATTGTGTTTTTGAACTAATAAGTTCAGTTTATCATATAGAAAATATGTATCATTTTCCTAATACTCTCTGACAGAGTTATGCCTCAAACACTATCATCCCTAAGACATTTACGGGTCACAAATAATCTCTAAATTCTAATATAATAATTTGTATATTTAATCAATTAAAACAAATGTACTAGAAGATGGGCCTATGAGAAAATTCTTTCCCCCCTTATCTGCTGTTCCTTTCCACTAATTTTATGCTTTTGCTTTGTATTTTTTTCCCCCTCTTAATGATTGGGAGTGACATTGAATTTTACACAGCAACAGAACATGATCTGCAAAAAGAGGATAATTTTGTAAGACAGTTAAAATTTTCTCACTGACATTTTCTATTGTAATTCACAATGGCAATTAATTTGTTAATTCATTAGCAATGTAGCAGAAGAAAAGACTTTGAAAACACTGTGCTTTGTGTAGATGTCTTTTAATTATGTCTAATTATATACTATGGAAGACCTGATTATACCTTTGGGTATTTTTTAGTCTGAGAAAAAAGAAAAAAATAAAACAAGGATTATTGTCAGGAACACAATGAGCAAAAGCTGAATTCAGCATCTCTTTATAAAAAAAATAAAAAAATTGCAAAAACAGAGGAACAAATTATAGAGTAGAATTGGGAAGCACTTTTTAAATCTGCATGCAGATTCTCCACAGTGGATTATGGAACACTGTTTGCTTTTGTTATTAGTCAGAATATCAAGTAAATCCTAGCAGAAATCACATTGACTCAGTAAAAAAGAAAAGAAAAGGAAAAAAAAAAAAACACCGAAATTCAGTGCCAATTGGTAAATAGTTTCAGGTCAAACTTATCCAATATTCTACTCCCAGAAAGTTATGAGTGGATTTTTCCAGATGGCCACTGTGCATATGGCCTGGGTAATGCAATGGCCAAAATAGAAAACAAGAATGCAGTTCTTCCCAATTACATCAACACTGTCCCTGAGAAAACAATTTCCACCGAACAGGTCCATGGTAAAGGGAGTTCACAAGAAATAGCTTTTCTGCCTATCAGAACACCTTTAACTAGTTCCCACATCTTTTTAAGTGTTCGGACAGGTAGTTTTATTTGGGGACTTTAGGCGAGCCAGGCCACAGGCTCCGTGATGGGCTAGCAGTTCACAGCTCAGCGCTGGACACAGTTACCCGCTTTCATTCTGGAACACTGGCTGAGTTACTTAATTTCTCTCTGATTTTGTCCTCTTGGGTAAAATGGGAATCACATCCCCAGGCTGCCCAACAGGTTTGCTGTGAAGATAAAATACTAAATGTTAGGAGGGGCTCTGTAATTATGAAGGTCAGAGTTCTGTATCCTGGGACTTGGAGGGGTTCACCCAAATTCCAGTTCATGCTTCAGAACACGTCATGATCTCGACATGCCGCTACGTACCAGGGAGTAAGATTTCTAGCTTTGTTCAGCCCTGGTCTCCTGACAGTCCCATGGTGGTTATTTGGTTCATCCTAATTAAAGAGTCCTTTAGTGGCCTGTATGTCACCAGCTTGTCTGGAGGCCATTTGTTAACGAATTTCAGCTCTCCCAAACATCACATACATGCACAGCACAAAGGAACTGATATGCACCCTCTCCCAAGTGAGCAGTCAATGGAGACCTTAAATACTTATACACAGAATGAGGTTTATTCTGAAATCCTTCTGGGCCTCTGGTTCATCTTGGTGAATGCATAGGTCTCAGATAGCTCGTTCCAGCATTGGTCATTCCAGCCCAGCCTTCCTACATATTGATTTCGCCTTTCTCTGGAGTGGAAGGACAGAAACACTAAAGCCTATTTAAGATGACTAATAAAAAAAACCTTTCTGTATTCCCATTTTGAAACCTGCATTCTTGTGCATTTGTTTCATATTTTAATCATCTACCCAACTGGTCCCGATTGTACGCACCCGGCAATGACTTCTATGATGCATGGACTCCAGCGGACTACAAGGCTAGACTGTGATGTCTTGTTTAGGCCATGTAAGGCTCTAAGTGGTTTTCTTGTAGTGCACAAATTGCGCTGCTTCCCTGTAGCATAATCTATTCACAAATGGGAGAGTTGCAAGGGAGTGGCAGGCAGCTGCTGATCACAGAGCTAACAGCCGAATGCTAGCCATGAGCAACACATGGTGAGAGCCAATCAGGTAGGACAGGAATGATCACCAAAAGAAATGCACTCACACCTGATTTGTCATATTCCCCCTGCCCTGTGGCACCAAGGTGAAAACCCCCATCATCTCCGGCTTTATTTCTTTAGCTTTTTTTCTGATCCCGTATGTACTAGAATGACCTACATCTCTCACTCAGAGTTCCTGGGATTTATTCTAGTTTCCTTGTAGAACATTGCACTTGTAGCAATGTATCATTGTGTGGATTATAATAAAAAGATATCCCAAGGATTCTAATCCCTTGTGGCTGAGTGGTTAAGGCAATGGTCTAGAATTCTAATCCCTTCTAGATCAATCTCATAGGCTGCAGGGACATTCTTTGCCTTCATGGGTACCTTTCACCTTAAAAAACACTAACAATTATGTGTGTGTGTGTGTGTGTGTGTGTGTGTATTTGGTTTTTTGAGGTAGGGTCTCAGGGTGGCCTCGAACTCACGGTGATCCTCCTACCTCTGCCTTCCAAGTGCTGGGATTAAAGGTATGCACCACCACACCTGGCTACAATTATATTTTACCACCACCTTGGTGTCAAGGTGAATGTGCTAATATTATGGATTAAAATACTGTCTTAATTTAAGTTTATGTTTTATTTCTGAGTTTTACAAGTTAAAGCATTTTCACTGACCCCTGTAATGTGTTTTTGGCTCTATGTACTATATCTCCTACTTCCTTCATAAGTCAGCCTGCAATGACTGCAGGACTAGTCACCTTAAGAGACTGGCATCAGATAATACTCTGAAAACTGAGATTCTAAACATATCATTACCCTATCATGGTATAAAGATATCCAGGTCATAAATCTTGCTGGGTTTCAGGGTTACAGCTTTGCCAAAAGGTAATTTGCAGGTTGCTCTTATATCTAGAGCTGGGTGCCTAGATATGCAGACAACCACTTTCAATTGACTTCACAATTTTTACAGATGCAAAAGTTGGGAGGGAAGAGACTCTCTCTTAGTTTTGCTCCACCACACTAACGAATGCACACCCCAGCTACCTACAGATGCACACCCACGAACTGTTAGGCTATGGGAATACCTGGGCCTAGCCCTGAGGATCTGGTGAAGTTTCTTATCAGAAGTAGAAGAATGAAAGCGACAAGAAAAGGAAGGAAGGAAGAAAGGAATTTCATGATGTGGAGTGGAAATGGTAGAAGAACTTCCAGGAGTCAGCACGGAAGAAAAGTGACCTGGCATTGCACGCAGCCGAGGGGGCACCACGCTGACAGAGTAGCACTGCAGGTCATGGTGAAGGAACAGGAGGCGTTTCTGAGTTCTGAGGAGGCAACAAGCAGTGAAGGCTGCTCAGCACTAGCTGTCATTGCGGGCCTCATCGCCAGCCAAGTAACTTACATAGTACTGTGGGGTATTTCCTTAGAACTTGCCGATATTTCACAGTCAGTGCTAATAGTCACTGAGGCTGTGACTGGATAAGATGGAGATAGGTATGGAAAATGTTGTAGAAGACTAGCATGTGTAATTGTTTCAGTTATTGATTGTTCTATAACAAATGGCCTCAAGATCTGACAATCTAAAGCAGCCACACCTGTGTGTATTTGCTAACCATCTTCCCTCTGGGATGACTTCACTGGGAAGTACTACTTGTCTTGTCTGCTCATGTGGTTATAAGACAGCAGGTGAGACAACAGAGTTGAGCTTATCTTACCCTAGACATCTAGGCTTTTCTTTCTCTGTCATCTCAGGACCCTTCCTTTTTGGAAAGAAGTGTCTCCATGTGGCTTCTCCGGCAGGGTTGCCACACTCTCGTCGAGTGACTTAGTGTTCCCAACAGAACAACGGTACTGCAAGTGGCTTTTTAAAGGCTCAGATCTAGCCTTGGCATGTTCTTTTGGCTTAAGTAGATTAAGCAAGGAGGATATTCTTAAGGACATGAATTCTTGGAGGCCACCGGTTAGCAGATTCTGCTGTAGTTGGGGAGAGCACTTCAGGTTCACACTTCAGGTTCTTTCCAGGTGGTGGTGACAGTCACTCAAACACTCTGTCACAGAGTGGGTGTAATGGTTCACTTAGTTGTTAATTTTTTTTTTAAGAAGAAATAATAACTGATCATGTTTGGGGAGTGAGCCTTATTAGTAGGAGGAATCTAGCATTGTCTGTAGGGAAATCTAAAGGATTTGGAGGTTTAGTATTGTCTACTGGCCAAAAACTCTGAATCCATACCCTCCAACTTGGCAAGATGATCTGCTCTGGGTCTGCATTTCCCTGCACCCCAGAGGCATCTAAGTGGAGTCCCATTGTCTGGCCATGAGACTGGGGTCATACGTGATGGGTTCCACTTTTGCAAGGCTTGTGAACATCTCCTAGATTGTCCTCCGCCCTCCATTTTCATGGTGACTGGGAGATAGCACTGAGGCAAGAGAGTCTCCATTAGGCTGAACTGTATAATGACTGTCCAGAAATGAGTATTTTTATCCACAGATCTACTGGGTCAACCCATGGGAAATTGTCTTTTTATCTGTTATAGCTCTGAGCATAATCTTGTTGTTCTTATCTTCTCAGTGCAGAGACAAAACACCTGACCAGAAGCAGCTGATGAGAGCTGAAGTTGAGGCGAATCTTCATGATCCAGGGAAGGCATTTGTGAGCAGAGACAGGACATCACCTTCATTACAGCAGCAGGAGTGTGAGCTGAACTCTAGCAAGGTGGAGCTATCTGTAACTTTCATGTCTGCCCCCAGAAACCCTCCTCCTCCAGCAAGGGTCCACTTCGCGAGTTGTTGCCAGCTGGGAACCATGCATTCATTCGGAGCACAAGAATTTATAGGGGACATCTGATTCAAACCACCAGAGGTCTGCACACAAATCAAGAAGGTATCATTATAGAAAGCTGGTGGGGCAGGAGAAACAGCAGTTCCTAAATGTCAGAATCTTCTAGAGGAGTTTTCTGTACATATAAACCCCAGTGTCTGACACCCAGAGAATCTGGCTCATTAGATCTGGGGTGGGGCTCAGAAATATTTGCTCTCATGGCCACTCCAGGTGATTGGATGCAAGCCAAGAAGAATGGCGATAGTGGATTTGCAGAAATGGAAACTGGGAGACTGAAATTATAAATGGATAGCCCATTATTTTGTAATCTAAATTATGAATTGGGTGAATAAGAAGACGGAAGTAAGTGAGACATGGGTAAGAAAAGTTGTATACAACATCCATGATTACTAGTGTCTGGTACCTATGAACCCATTGTGTTTCAGGAATGATGTTGGCTCAAAGATGAGGTTGCCTTTACCCCCAAAATAACTGACTACTGCTCACACTATGCATAAACTACAACTCCATGGGGAATACCTGCAACTCCACTGAGGAGAATGTCCCCAATAAAATGGGGGCAGGGATGAGGGAAAAGAAGTTACCAACACATAATGTATCCATAGGAAACATCTTGTTAATGATAATGATGATAATAATAATAATAATAATAATAAAGCATTTAAAGAAACAAATAGAAAATAAGGAAATTTAAAAAAAGATGAAGCCAGGTGTGGTGGTGCACGTCTTTAATCCCAGCACTTGTGAGGCAGAGATAGGATCACTGTGAGTTCAAGGCCACCCTGAGACTACAAAGGGAATTCCAGGTCAGCCTTGACTAGAATGAGACCCTACCTTGAAAAACCAAAAAAAAAAAAAAAAAAAAAAAACAAACAACCAAAAAAACAAAAAACAAAGGAAAAAGAAAAGGATGAGGTTGCAAAGATTGGATGAAGCCAAAAAATAAGCAGTTGAATTAGAGAAGAAGGAAAGGGTAATTTCAGCACTAACATTCACAAACAGAAAGCTCTTTTAACTTGGCCTAATATGACTATTCGTAGAACATTTAAAGACAGAATGATTCCAAGGCCACCACTATCAACAGCAATCCTCCTGTCACAAGATGACCATATGTGGAAAGGCAAGGACATAATAGTGAATGTTTTTTCTTTTTCTTTCCAATACAATATCAAATAAAAATGCAATAGGCCCCAAGCCAAAGAATGTTCTTGCATTGAATCTTTTCCAATGCTCTAAATTTAAACAGTAGGAATTCTTAAGTACCAGTTTATTCAACCTTTTGAAGTGTAGAATTTGCCTTTTAAAGAAATCTGAATTTCACTTTAATGGTGGAAAAGACCATCCTTTCTTATCAAAGAAAAGTGGTCTTTGGGAACCATTTAATTAGCATGGCTTAAGGAAAGATGGCAGCAATGTATTAAAAAGATCAACACATGCACATCCACATAAACACATATTAAGGTACATGAAAAATATTTCTGCATTCTAGCTAACTAGAAGCAAAAATTTGTATTCTTACATATTATAACTACCATGGTTTTATTGAAAACCAAGTGTCTGGCAAGACAAAAATTTGACAGAAACATGTTTTTCCAACACACGATTCATAACCAAAATAGCTATTTTTTAAGTTAAAGAAACACCAATCAATTATTGAAGATTTAATTGGTCAGCTCCAATTTTAAGTAATAGTGTACAATTCCATATGATTTCTCTTTAATCTGTATTTTCTTTGAAACATCAGGTGCTGTAGTTGAGATCATCTTTACTCTGTAAAATGAAGTCGGAGCTTGAAGTGGATGAACAGAGCGGAGAGCATGTTCTTAGAAATAGCAAATTAATTAAGGGGTCTATCCATGCTCTGAAAGCTGGTGCTTCTATGGATTGACAGGTCTGGAGACCTAAGCATAACTGATATTTGTAAAATAACACAGTGCAGCAGATGGATGTCACGATCTGGAATAGGCTGTCTGATGTCTTGAGTGAGTTTAAAACCAGTCCATGGAGGGAAAATGTTTCATATACTTGCAGCTATTCTAGTGAATCTTTCTTTTCAAATAAGTAGGCTATTCCACTCACAAAAACATTTAAATCAACCCACTGGCTTTTTTGAAGTATAGTTTCCTATAGTTTTTAATGTATTGAAACAAATAGCTGTATGTAAAAATGTGACATAATTTGGTGTGAGGATTTGAGGGTCTTACATTTCATTAGAAAAACGTGCTTATAGTGATTTCAAAATGACTAAATATTTTTGGAGATTAATTTGCTTGTACTTAGAATAGCCTTGTGCAGTACATGACAGGACTTTATTGTTGTAAATATGCTAGCCTTCATTTTGTAGCTGAAGAAACTGACAGCGATCCAGTCCTCTGCTGAAAGAGGTCACCCACAGTTAGTGAGTGGAGCAATGATGCTCTTCTCTAGTGATTTCAGAGGTGGTCAGTGGACTGAGCAACCTTAATTTTGAAGGAGACCCCTAATACATCGCCTTATCAAGGAGCAGAAAAATGAAATCAGTGTAGCAAAGGAATATTTGTTGAGAAACTTCTCTGGCATTTCAGTTGTGGCAAAGTTGAGAAAACACTCCCTCTTCCCTCCCACCTATGGTGGTTTGAATGTAAATGTCCTTCTTAGCCTCAAGTGTTTGTAATTAAGCTTCATCCCCAGCTGGTAGAGCCTTTGGGAGGTGGAGCCTTGCTGAAGGTGGTGTATCACTAAGAACAGACCTTGACATTGATGAGTTGAGCCTACTAGGTGTTCAAAGCCAGATTACTCTTGCTGTTCTCTCTCTCTTTCTCTCTCCTGTGGATGTGTGATTCTTGCTGTTTCTCTGTCTCTCTCTGCTGTGGATATGTGATATTGTGAGCAGGTTGCTTGACTCCATCATGATGAAACTTCCCCTTGATTCTATAAACCTGAAATAATATCTTTCCTGCCATCAGCTGCTTCCGGTCAGGTGTTTTGTCCCAGGAAAGACAGGCTAACTACTACACCCTGACTCAGGAAGTTCACAGTTCTCAAAGAGGAAGAGATAAAGCAAATTTTTGGAATAAGAAATGGGGTTAGCAGAGATGGAACATTGGTTCAGCAATGGAGAAGGACTATGAATGCAGCAGTGAGGGGTCAGCAAAGGATGGAGAACAAGGATTTACTCAGCTACCTTTTTGATTTATGCATGTGTATATATATATATATTTATGTTTATGTGTGTGGCTACACATATGTGTGTGGATATGCTTGTATGTGTGTGCATATGTATTTTTAGGCCAGAGCACAACCTTATGTTGTTCTTCAGGAATGCCATGCACTATCTGTTTTCATTTTTTGAAACATTGCTTCTCTTTTGTCTTGAGCTCCCTAACTGGACTAAACTGTATGGTCAGTGAACCCAAACAATCATCCTGTCTCTACCGCCCCAGTATGGGGATTACAAAAGAGTACTATTGTTCTTGGATTTTTTTTTCCTCATGGATCCTGGGAATCAAAGTTAGATCTGTGTGCTTGTGAAGCAAGCACTTTACCTACTAAGCTGTCTCCAAAGCCCCTCAGCGGCTTGTACAATTTAATGTCTGCAACTTTCCAGAGCTTGATAGTAAGGTAAGAAATAGCAGCAGAATATTTTCCAACATAGACAAGCTTATAGTCAGAGAAATGTGAAGCAATGAAGAAATAACCAAAACCATGGAACCAGTTATGAATGTGGAAGCATAAAAGTGGTTTAAGAAAATTCTTGATAAACTAGCCCACTTCGAAAGCCCCAACTAAAGACAATACTGTACTAGAAGATAGTTCAGGACCCATCAAAGTAACATACAGCTCTGAGTTGTCCTGAATAGAAACTTTATTTCATGGGCAAATGAGAGAGGAAGTGCATTTGCCACTTCTTCCAGAAAGTTTTCTACTTGAAGCATGCCCTTGAAAAGAAACACAAGAAGAAAACACCCAAGACACCAAATTAGAAACTCCAAAAAAAAAAAAAAAAAGCACTTAGTGCTATAAAAAAAAATCGTTGTATAACATTTCAGGGATGAATTTTAAAGACATTCAAGTCTTGAGGCAGCCAACACCTGCCTAGTTCTGATACACTTTAATTTCTGATTTGACTTGCAGAGCCTCTGGGAGGAAGGGGTAAACAACTCTGATCAGAAGAGACGTCAAGACATGAAGATGAGCTGAGAGATTTCCCTTCAAAATGGAAGATGAGTCAAACATGAGACTGATTTTGAGGAGAATGAAAGCTAAAGTCATTACCTATCCTCAACTGAGTAATGTTTCAGCACATGCAGAAAGGGGTCTCATTGTTTTTGTGTTCTGAAACAATATAGTTTCCAGTATGTTTGGAGGATGCACCTGTCTTGTGTCATTCTGATAGCCTTGTTCTAACTCTTCTCAGTAAAGCAGCTTTCTTTGCTCAAAAACTTCCAAAATAGAATGATTGAGAAGTACTTTATTTCATGTCTGTGACAACAAATTAGAATATTTTATTAGACCTACGGATGGATAAATAATTGAAGGCAAGGTAGGATAAAAGAAAACCTTAGATAAGTAATTTATAATGTTTCCTAACCACGTGGGATTTGCTTTGTGCTAAGTAAAACCACTAGAGATTCATAATATTCTCATAAGGGTATGGTGGATGTATTTAGTATAAAATACAATAACTATAGCAAAGTGGGGTAGATGTCCCCACTGATTTACTTTTGTACTTCAGAAAATTTAAAATACATTTACAGAATTTGGCTGTTAGGAGATAATGATGCTAGACTGTGGAGAAGGAGAATTAAAGAAGCAAATGGCATGTGTGATAAGTGGCGAGCAGGGTAAGATATAGAATCTCACCCCAGATACATCTAGAGGTACATAGTAGATGGGACTTATTTTTACTTGCTGGTTGTTTTCTACATAGCATCTCCTTGCTCAACAGGCTCTTGGTCAACTCTACAACAATCATGTTCAGTCTATGAAATGCCAGTGACCGCCATCCTATTTCCAGGCTACCCCAGGTTTTGTCATTTGCACAAAAGAGCATATGGCATAAAAGAAATGACAATTAGTCCTGCTTATTTAAGCTCTTCTCAAAGAAGTTTATTGTCTTTGGAGACAGTAGAGTATTATTACATTCTGCCTGGTGTTGTTAGAGAAGTCATTCTACCTTAAGTGTGTTGGTGCAATTTTAAAAGTTTAACTTGTTCATATATTCAGATGTAACCACATTAGAAATATAACTTGTGACAAACTTTAATATTATTATCAATTTTTACCTTCCCCTCTCTGAAAATCATTTATTTTTCTCCCTGGTCCACCAGCATTCCCAGATGATTTGCTTTGGCTAATGAAACTTGGATGGAAATGACCAGCTTCCTGTGTGGCCATCACAATGTTCTGGAATTGATCTTTTAACTCTTCTGCTAAGAAAAAAAAAGTATGTTCTGGGTGAGGGCCTTCTCCTTCAGCCCATATCATATAATGAAGAAATTAGGAGAAGTAGAGCTATGATCAACTTTTATCTGATATATAAAGTGAATAAGAACTTGGATTTGGGTACAGTACAACTTTGATACACGTGTGCAAGCTTGTAAGATGTAGGGTTTGTTCTAGCAATCAAGCTTTATCAACTGTGGTGGTTTGAATGAAATGGTCCCATAGACTCCTGTGTTTTGAATACTTTGTCTCCAGCTGATGGAAATTTGGGAAAGTTGTGGGCCCTTTGGGAGGTGGAGCCTTGCTAGAGGAGTTGTGTCCCTGGGGATGGACCTTGGGATTTCATACACCAGCTCCATTACCCTTGCTGGAGTTAGTCAGTTCCCTCTTGCTGTTTCCTCCCTGCTGATATGTGACCATGTGAGCCTGCCTCCTGATCTTGCTATGCTTTCTTTGCCACGATGAAGCTTCCCCTCAAGAATATAAGCCAAAATAAACCCTTTCCTTTGGTAAACTGCTTCTATGCAAGTATTTTGTCCCAGCAGTGAGAAGGTTAACTGCTACACAAACACTCACTTGTATGTTAGAGATACCAAAACTGAAAATTAAGAAAAAAAGTGATCAATGGTACTGATTTATAGTAGCAAGGATGTCTTCTTTGCATTAAAAGTTCCCCTGGTAGGGCTGGAGAAGTGGCTCAGTGGGTTAAAGACACTGGTTTGCAAAGCCTGATGGCCTGAGTTATATTTCCCAGTGTGGTACTTTGAACAGATGGCCCTCAATATATTCAGTGTTTTATTAGCTTATAGTTTGCATCTGCAGCCACCTGGCTGGAAGTGATGTCACTGGGCGGATCTTAAAGTGTGATGGTGGGTTTGAGATTTCAATCTAAAGATATGCGAAGTGTGCCTAGCAGGAGTTCCTGAAGTGTGCTGTGCTGTGTGGCTTTGGCTTTTGGCTTGTGCTTCCCTCTCTGTGTTTGGACCTGTGAAAGCAGGCAGCTTCTTCTACCATTATGGAACTTCCCCTGGATCTGTGAGCTTCAATAAATCCCTTCCTCCATAACTGTGCCTGGTCTGGAAGTTCATCTTAGAACACCTGAGGCTGTCTGTTACAGAAGTAGGTACCAGGAGTAGGTTGTGAGACGAATCTGACCATGTGGATTTTTATCTTTTGTAACCTCTGCTTTGAAAGATTGGGCATGAACTTGGTGCTTGCAATTGAAGATGCCTTCTGGAATGGTAAGCCAAGTTTTATGGACTATTCTGATGAGAGTTTGAGAATGCTAAGTGCAGAGAGTATTGAACTTCGAGGCTTGACTTATGAGCTTTCTAAGGGGAAGGAAAGACTGCCGAGGACTTTGTTGGAACTGGGCTACTGGCATAAGGGCTGACTGCATTCTTCTGCCCAGGCCCAGAGAGTTTGATCAAGGTTAAATTTGTAATTGACTGATGTGCTTGGCTAAAGATATTGGACTGAAAGATTTAAGATTTTAAGTTGGAAAATCTTAAGCAAGTTAAAATTATAGCCGGGCATGGTGGTGCACACCTTTAATCCCAGCACTTGGGAGGCAGAGGTAGGAGGATCACCATGAGTTCGAGGCCACCCTGAGACTACATAGTGAATTTCAGGTCAGCCTGAGCTAGAGTGAGACCCTACTTCAAAATCCCCGCTCAAAAAAAAAAAAAAAAAAAAAAAAAAAGTATAGGCACCGAGACTGGTTTTAGGTTGCTGGACCTGCTATTGTGAAACACATTAGCAATTCTAAAGAAGATGGCCCAATTGCTTTACATTAAAACAATGGAGAGGATGCCTGAGGAAAGACTACCATAGAAATGCAAACTGTTTTTTGGAAAGAGTTGACTGGAGAAGGAACCTGCTTTTCAAGGTTATGATTTATTTTGTCTGTGAATTCAGAATATGGCTGTGTCCTGCATACCTGGCATTAGTTTCAAAAGCATGCAAATGCATGGAGTGGTCCTGAATTGCACATGGTTCCAGTAGCCGCTGCTGAGATGCAGCATGAGTCAGGCCTGATGCCCTGATAGGCTGAAGAGCCTTTGAAAGATGGACCGTGGTTTGCATGAAGTCCTGAAGACGTTTTGGATGTATCAGGACTATGCAAGAGCTACCATAGAGCACACTGTTGGCCTAGGATGAAAGTGTTCCCTGGCTATTCTGCCCAGCTGGAAGGGTGGAATTGGAAAATCTGGAGACTGGCAGTCTGATTATATTGAACTTTAACTGCAGAAGTTTGATGTTTGTTTGATGGTGGTTGAGTCTGCAATATTTTAGTCTCTCCTTACTATGCATTATACAAGTTGAAAATGTTTACTTCGTGCCTGTATATGTTAGAAGTATTTAACTTGTTTTTGATTTTACAGGACTTACTATCTTAAATTAGTCAAGACTGTGGGGACCTTTGAAACTGGATTGAGTACAATTTACAATGTGTGATGATTATAAATCTACTGGGGGCCAGAGGCAGAATGTGATAGTTTGAATAGATGGCCCCAATGTATTCAGTGTTTTATTAGTTTCTAGTTTGCATCTCTAGCCACCTGGCTGGAAGCGATGTCACTGGGTGAATGTTAAGGTCCAGTGGTGGGTTTGAGATTTCAATCTAAAGATATGCAAAGTGTGCCTAGCTGGAGTTCCTGAAGCCTGCTATGCTGTGTGGCTGTGGCTGTGGCTTTGGCTTTTGGCTTGTGCTTCCCTCTCTGTGTTTGGTCCTGTGAAAGCAGGCCAGCTTCTTCTGCCATTATGGAACTTCCCCTGGATCTGTAAGCTTCAATAAATATCCCTTCCTCCGTAACTGTGCCTGGTCTGGATATTCATCTCAGTGAACCTGAGACTGCCTGTTACACTTACTACTCATGTAACGCCAGATGCACAAAGTGGCACATGCATCTGAAGTTTGTAGCTTGCCCTGGTGTGTCCTTTCTCTCTCCCTCATTTCTCTCTCTCTCTGCTTGCAAATAAATAAATACAATTACATATTTTTAAAAATAAAAGTTTCCCTGGTACATTTATAACATCCTATTTATAATTAATTTACACATGATAAGGAATCATGTGTACTGTAAAGTCTTCAATCCTATGCCTATCATTGTTCCCTTTATTCTTGTCATTTCTCAGCTCTGGTTGTTCTGAAAGCATGTGTCTCACAGTACTGTAGTCTGTGGACTGGACTCTTGATTTGGTGGCTCTCTTTGATGCATTGTTGTTCTAAGCTGACAGCTCCTCAACAGCTCTGCCAACAAATGTCACAAGAGAAGGCACTTGTCACAGCAGGACCTCCTTTGTAATAGCCCTTTGTGATAATGGTTGATGGACTGTAGAGTTCTCTCAACAGCCATTCCCAATTGTCACCCTTGCCACTCTCAGTGCTGTGTGTCCCTGAAACCTACCCTTTCATGGGGGATAGTCAATCATATGCCCCTTTGTTTCTGAGGGTCTTTATACTGCTCAGTAGGTCACCTGTGTCATGTTGTGCCTTCCAGGCACACCACGCATTGACAATCACATTTTTACTTCTCCCCTTAGATTTGTTCACCATGTTTAATTTTCTTAGATCAGCTGTCATCAGGCTTGCTTTTATCATTCTATTATTCCTGGGGACCCTCCAGTTATTTTGAGTTGTGCTACTTTCCCTTTTATATCACTGGCATAAAAAAATGTGTCAAATAAAAGTACAATAAAAACTTCCTTATCATTTGCTAGACTTCCATGAATTTCAGCTACCTCTTAATTGAGAGAGAATTAGGAAGTGAGGTTGCCAGATGAAAAGGGGGAGAAGCATGCTTGTGATATGCTTGTTGTGAGGGTAGAGAGTGCTCACTGAAATGTAGATACTATTTTCCTAACTTTACACATACAGAAATCAAACTTCAGAGGAGTCAAAATGATATGACCAAGGTGGCATGGCTGGTAATGTGATGGAGTGAGGACTCAGACATTTCCCCATTTAGTTCCACATTCTACTTCTTACATTTCTAAGAGGCCATTCTTCAACCCACTCCATTTTCTCTACCAGCCCTTTACTCTGAAATTCATTCTTTTATTTGTGGCAGTAGAAAGAATGACATTATTCAGCTTAAATTCAGTTTAAATTAATAAAGGATGGTCTCAGGACACATTAATTACTAATTTGCATATTCTCTCTCCGTAGATGAGGTTATATCCAGCCTTGCTTGTGTCAAGCCTTCCCTTGCCATCATGATCTTCCCCTCATGACTAAGCCAAAATAAACATTTCATTCCATCACCTGCTTTAAGTGTGGTGTTTTATCCCAGCAACAGGAAGGTAACTACAACACCTCTTCTGGAAATTTGACAGAAATCGAATAATGCACTATGTGGGCTTTTATATTTGGATCTTTCACATAGCATAATTGTCCAAGGTACATCCTTGCTGTAGCCATGGCCACACTTCCAAACACTTAATAGCCCTTCTTATGATTTCTGCTTCCTTATCTCCATTTCCTCTGTTTGTATTTGACTTGACTTCAATGTAGCAAACAAATCCATGGCCCCTCTGTCCTTAGCATGTTTCCCTCTTGGGCAGCATGTGATCATGAGATTTGTCTTCTGAACATTTCTCCATAGGCTTATCTTTCCTTTCCCTTGCATTTAACAGCATGCTTCTCACAGTGTTTCTGCTGGGACTGACTACCCTTCATATATCTTGTCCGTTGACATCCTTCCATGGTGTTTCAAGGGCCACATTTTAACCATTATCATCAGTAGTCACTTACTTAGACACCTGATAATTCCTGACTCCTTTGCTTGGCTGTAACCCTGCTTTTGCACCCCAACTGCTAATTTCCCAAAGTTATCTTCAGCTTAGGTTAGTTATTTCCAAAAGGACATATCTGAAGCTGATCCTAAGAGCACGCGTGCTTGCACTGTGGAGATGGCTCAGTGGTTAAAGGCACTTACTTGCAGAGCCTGCCAGCCAGGGTTCAATTCCTTAGTACCCACTTAAAACCAGATACACAAAGTGGCACATACATCTAAAGTTCACTTGTAGTGGCAAGAGGCCCTGATATACCCATTCTTCCCCCTCTCTGTCTCTTTGAAATAAATTTAAAAATAATTTAAAAAAAGTACACTTGCTTTCTTCATACTTTTATTCCCTGTCCTGTGCTTGACACTACTAATGTGACCTTGAGGATACATGTTAAAGATGGTGAGCCCTTCATGACTACATGGAGCTGAGCACAGCACCCCTATCCCAAACTTGACCCCAATATAGTGAGAACTAAATTCATGGTGCCAAGCCTCTGAGAATGGGAATATTTAAGCTCTAAGACTTATAAAAATATTTCTTTCCATAACTAAGGTATCATTAAATTCACTAGTTCCCAGATATATAGCTCTTCTCTGTACTGAATGGTCCCAAATTTCATTAAGCCAGAAATCTCAGTACCCAAACTGACTGCACCATTTTTGTGACCTTTGTAATTTTCACATATATCTGTTTACCGACTGTATTCTTTTGATATATTTACACTCTCTCAAGTCTGTCCTCTTCTTGCTAACATTATTAACAGCACCTGTAGTCTGTTCTTGGGATTTTTCTGGGTTATTTTAATGGCTTTGGAACTAGTCTCTTTCTTTAGGTTTTTCTTTATTCTGGCATAATAATCTTTTATGACAAAAAGTTACACTGCATTTTGTTCCCAAAATTTTTAGTTGTTACATTTTTATCCTTTTTATCACAGAGGATTCAGAGGTGATTCTTTCATTGTTTTAAGGTCACCTTAATTTCTCCAGAGGTCAGAGGCCACCTTAGTACAAGAGATTTCTCTTGAAGGCAGTCCTTTTTTTTTTTTAATGTTTTACTCTTATTTATTTATTTGAGAGAAAGAGAGAGAGAGAGAGAAAGAGAGAGAGAGAGAAAGAGAGAGAGAGAATAAAGAATGGGCATGCCAGGGCCTCCAGCCACTTCTAACGAACTCCAGACACATGTACCAACTTGTGCATCTGGCTTAAATGGGTCCTGGGGAATCAAATCTGGGTCCTTTGGCTTTGCAGACAAGTGCCTTAACCACTAAGCCTTCTATCTAGCCAAAGACAATCCTTTTTAATAAAACAACAGCAACAATAAAAACCTGATGTGAAGCCAGTTGTATGATCAACTCACACTTTTTTTTTAGCTTCTTTTATTTCTGGCTGAACTAAGCATAAATTCGTGACAACAAAGTTCTTCATCTTACAGCTTTTCCAATCTTCTAACACTGAAATATTTTTAATGACTCTTTAACATCTTTGAAAACCCATCAAGTTCTATTTTCCTGCCACTGTCTCTGCCTCCTTCTGAGCTAATCAATCAGAAGTATTTGAGCTCCAGTTGGTGTGACAAGGGCTGCCTACTCAGTGGCCAAAGCTGACTGGATGAGGGATAAAGGGCCAGACCAAAAATCAAAGAAACAACAGCATCAACAATAACAAACAAACACACAAACAGAAAAAACAACATGTGGTGAATATAGCCAACTCTGACCAAAATAATTTTTTATATGTTTTATATGAGTTTGTGATTTCTTGACTTGATCAAATCTCTATCCTATGGAGTTTGAACAATAAGAGAGACACAATCATAAAAACATCACAGAAAAATAGACCATGATAAAATCCATTGAGTGAAAGAACTGTAGTGGGCAGAATCTACAAGATGTGAAGCAGAGGAAAGACTTAGTGGGGCAGAAAAACATGTAAGTATGTCTAGTCAACTCCAAGACCAAAAGGAACAAAGTCGCTGGAGCCCAAGCCACAGAGAGCCATGTGGGACCAGCTGAGCTTTCTTGAAGGAGCCAGATTATCAACAAAGCTAAACCTGCTGTCGGATGATCAATACTCTACTTTTCTGTGAGAGATGAATGATTTATGAAGCGGTTGCTGTGTTTTTCCACTACTTCATCTAATCTAATAAAGCCCTATCACATTTACACCAAATGATGTAATGTTCTACAAGGCGCCACGTCTTACCCTCTGCCTTAGCGCCAGTTCCTCTCCAAAGACCTCCTCTTATGTCACATGCTTCAGTCCTGCTGCGTGCTCCTGACTTCTGAATGTTCTGGGATCCAGGGACTCTTGCCCTAAGTGCAGCTTCTTGTTTCATGGAAGAGCCCTTCATCATTCACTGATTCCTATTCCTTTCTTCCTTCCTTCCTTCCTTCCTTCCTTTCTTTCATTCTTTCTTTCTTTCCTTCTTTCTTTCTTTCCTTCTTTCTTTTTTCCTTCTTTCTTTCTCTCTCTCTTCTTTTTTCTTCTTTCTTTCTCTCATCTTTCAAGCCCAACCAACACACTGCGCCATTTTTTATGAGAGGGAGACAGGGAGATAGAGATAGATAGAGAGAGAGAAAGAGAGAGAGAAAGAGAGAGAGAGAGGATTGGTGCACTAGGGCCTCCAGCCACTGTAATCGAACTCCAGACACGTGCACCACTTTGTACACATGTGCAACCTTGTGCACTTGCATTACCTTGTGGGTCTGGCTCACATGGGACTTGGAGAGTAGAACATGAATCAGGCTTTGCAGTTAAGCACCTTACCTGCTAAGCCATCTCTTCGGCCCCCTACTCATTCTTCACAACATATCTCCAGCACAAATATCTCTCGGGAGTTTTGCTTGACACCTTATGTGCTCCTGCATGTTTGGTATTGTATGGCTCCTCTGTGTCCTCAAAGGACACTGCGCATGCTAGTGTCTTGTTGCTAGTTGTACAAACTATGATCATCTCTTTGGTTCTGCGTCTCCCCCTGTTAGGCTCACAATCCTCCTAAAGGCAGTAGTTATATGTTATTCACCACTATGCCTCCAGCAGCTGAGCTGAGACTGGCACACAGTAGGTGGTGTGGTGCTTCCTTCAATATCTTCAGTTCTTCAAGCCAGCACTTGCTGTTTATGGAATCTCATAGTGAGATTATTTAATGTATAATTTTCAATATCAGACATAACAAAGTACTATTGACTGGTGATTTTTACCAACAGAAATTTATTTTCTCACAAATGTGAAAGCTGGCAATTTGTCATCAAGGTGTCAGCAGCATTAGCTTCTTTTGAGAGCTCTCTGGCTTGCCGATGGCTGCCTTCCTCCTGCATCTCTTCGGAATCTTCCCTGCTGTGGATGTGTCTGTGCCTTCATCTCCTCTCCTTATAAGGATTCTGTTTTTTTTTTTTTTTTTTCTTCTGATGTAGGGTCTCACTCTAGCCCAAGCTGACCTGGAACTCACTCTGTAGTCCTAGGCTGGCCTTGAACTCATGGTGATCTGCCTACCTCAGCCTCAGTGCTAGGATTAAAGGTGTGCACCACCATACCTGGCCAGGATTCTTGTATTAGGTTAGGGTCCACCATAATCACTTCATTTTAACTTATCTCTTTACAGATCTTTTTCCAATCAGACATTCATTCTCTGGAGCCAGGAGTGAGGATATCAATAATTTTGTCCTCCCCAAATTCATATGTTAGCTCTTTTCTTGGAAGCTCTGGGTCCTGCTTTACATTAAAGTAGAAAGCAAATTAAAGGCCTCTTAAATCAGAACTAGTCAAGTGTAGAGAAGTCACATCTGACAGTGAGAAAAAATGTAAATGAAATACATCTCAAAGGCCCTGTTAGCTGAGTCCAGGGACAGTATTCTTAGGTATGTTGTCATTTCTTCTTGGCGTCTGGCATGGGGGCATAAGCCTCTTATTTGGCCTTGGCTCCTTCCTCAATGGCTAAATTTCCACACTGATGTGCAGCCATATAATTGCCAGGGCAGCAAGGTGCCGTTCAGGCTATGACACTGCCTGATGAGCAGACTGGTCTGCTCGGGGCACAGAGAGAATCAAAAGCAGAAGGCTGCCTGTTTCAGATCAATTTTCACCCTTCAGTCTCTTAAGATTTCTTATAAGAAGATGCTTTTATGAATAGGGCTTCATGGTGCAAAGTGATAAGTAGGGGATGCTAGAGCTGCACAGGCTGTTCCTCCTGTTCTGCACTCATTGGCTGCTTGCATCTCACTGAGTCACTTGACCTCTCCATAATGAATGATGACATCTGAGCAGTCTTCATCAGGCTACTGTGACCAATAAGCAACCACGAGGTCTCTGAGTGTATAATGACCACTTTCTCTAGCTAGGGCTAGGGCTATTCTTTTGTACACAAACACACACACACACACACACAATCTACACTTATGTATTATGTAACATGAATTATCTGCCACTAGCATTATTTCGGATAAGATGACCAAATGAAAACCACAGTTAGAGGCAAGATCTAATCTATTGTGCCTCTAATATTTTGTTTCTACAAATAAGCCCATTTAAAATTTATTATATTGCTAATGTCTTTCCACAAAGCTAAAGTTTCCTAATATTTATTTTTTTGCAATTCACCAGTTCATTCATGTTGACATGCCAACTGGGCTGGCCACTGGACAGGAACAGATAAAGAACTTGGCTATCCTCTCCAGGATCTCCTAGGGTAGAGACTCACAGGACAGCAGTGACAATCCTATACTCCCAGCACAAGGCCAGGGACATGTAAATTAGCCCTCCCAGAGGACAAAGAAAGCACATTTCCCTGAGGAAGAATGCAAATGTATAAAGTTCAGCTTCCTGCCACATTTTGAAAGTAAGAATGTTCTTATTTCCTGGTGTTACATGCATTGTGCCAAATGAGATTCATACATTATAATTTATTTATCTGTATAGAAAACCTATGGGGAAGATATTTTTATTAGTTTCATATTTCGAATAAGGAAATGGAAACCCAGAGGTGTTAAGTGATGAGCCTAAGGTCATATGGCTAATAAGTGACAGAGCTAGGCATCAGACCCAGGCTTGCCCCTTTACCACTTCATACTATCTCCCCCCATCCACTTAACTTTAAGACGCAGACTTCTACAGGTAAGCAGTGTTCACTCTCCATGTCTCAGCCTCACTCAGGACTCTGATATTTTTCATGCTGTGATAATATGGATGATCTAGAACAGGTGTTCCTTAAATCCTCGTTGGTATTTGTGTTTTGAGCCAGGCTTGGTGACACAGGACTATTACTCTAGTTTATCAATAGGCTGAGGCAGGAGAATCACACAATCTGGGCCACAAAAGTCAGTCGGAAAAGTTAACGAGACTGTCACAAAGTAAAAACACCAGCTCACTAGTAGAGTACTTGCCTAGTATATGCAAGGTTCTGGGTTTAATCTCCAGTACCCCAAAACAAATGAAGAAAAAAACCCTTTGTCTTAGGGTTAGCTATTGTGATCTGGAATGCTAAAGTGAGTTGGCCACTGTCATCCTGTTAGCTAGTGACAAATATTGGGAAAGGATTTGGGGCACTGGATTCTATATGCTGAATTAAATGATTATATCTTAGAATTCTGCCTGGAACATCAGAATATGGGCTTTAGAAAATAAAGTCTTTGTAGATATAATTAGTAAAGGAGCATTGACAATGGTTAAGTGAAGATGGACCCCAATCCAATGACTTGTGCCATAAGAAGAGAAAAAAGACATAGACACGTATGGTGAGGGGCATGTGAAGTGTGAAGCAGACCACAGTGGCGTTTCTGCAAAGTGAGGGTCACCGACAATGACCAGAAACCATCAGAAGCTAGATGTGGAGGGAAAGATGCTTTCCTAGAGCCTCCCAACATCTTGCCTCCAGATTTTCAGCCTGCAAAACGGCTAGATAATAAATTTCCATGGTTTTCCTTTTTTAATATTTATTTGAGACACAGGAAGACAGAGAAAGAGGCAGACAAAGGGAGTGATTATGGGCATACCAGCACCTCCTACCACTGTAAAGGAATCCAGACCCATGCACTACTTTGAGCATCTGGTTTTAAATGTTTAATGGGGATTTGAACCCAGGCTATCAGCCTTTGCAAGTAAGTGCCTTTAACCAGAGCCATATCTCTAGCCCAATGTCTGTGGTTTTAAACCACTTAATTTGTGGCATGTTCTTTCATATGACAACTGTAGGAAACCAATACAGTCTCTTCTGCATGACTACAGCTTACCTTGTACATCCCTCTTACTAAAAAGTGCAGAGTATGCCACTATGTCATGTTGAGGAGTTCCATCTTGCACTATGAAGGACTGCAATTGAGTCTATAAACTGAAAGGCTCTCCCTCTCACACCTGACAAACACACTTACTCTTGTTTTTGTTACAATTAGCTACAAGTCACCTTAAATCTCATCAAAGGAAGCAGTGAGCTATTTAAATTCAATGTCAATGTACTGCTTGTTTTTATACCAGACAGGGGCAAATGTGTAGAAATTACTTCCTAGGTGATGTGAGTTTCAAAATATAGAATTGATAAAAGACCACAGGCTGTTGGAAGTTGGAGAGACATACTGATGTAATGGGCAACAAATCCTTAAGTAATTGAATAATTGGCACAATGCAATGTTCAAATTTATTTTAATTAATTTATTAATTTTTTTAGCCAGATATGCTATTTTGATCTTTATCATGCTAATAGACATTGAAATCTTAACAGAGAAACAACAAAGTATGTAAGTGGTAACTAACATGGCTGTATAATAGTTTATCAGAGTCTAAGTTCAGCCTCTTCTCCCTATGTATCTGCCCTCTCAGTCATGGCAACAATACTTTGCATTCAGCCCACAGACAGACTGGAGTAGGGTGTGTGTTAAAGCTCAGGCTTCCTGACTGGAAATGCCATTTAACTCAGCAGCACTTAGGTTTCATTTATGGCACATAAGCAAGCAGCTGGATAGAATCATACATTTGAAGCCCCCTGCTTCCTGGAATGGGGATTCTGGGAGAGGGAGAGAGGATAGATTTCAAGCTCAGGGCTTGCTTGGTGCTGATCAAAGGACAGAGAAAGAGAGAGAGAAGGAACGGGCAGGTGCTGTCCTAGCACAAAGACACACACAAGTCTCTCAGTGCAGTTTTTTGTCACATCTACCCAGCCAGGAGTAGACAGATGTTCTTAATCCAGGACATCATGTCTCAGAGAGAAAGAAAGGGTAGGTCAAACCTATGAAACAATCACAAAATCAACCAACCAACCAATAAACAACTGGCTATGAAGTAGCCTAGTTCAACGATAAACAAGTATTTCAAATTTTCAATTATATTTTTTCTATTATTTGTAGACAGCTAGTACTTGTTATTACTTACTTTTAATCTTTTTTTGGAGCCAAGATACACTGTAATAGGAGAGATGGAAACCAGGGAAGAGGAAAGGAGAGGACCAAAGAGTGAACTTCTGTTACTCTCTTCTGAGTAACAGTAGGAGAGAGAGAAGAAAAACACCCCTAGTGTCAGTGAGGAGGGGGCTGGTTCACATGCTTAAGAAAGATTCCTGGGAGGGAAGATTTGAGTAGTATGTTGTTTGGAGGAAATTGATTTGCTTTACATTTCCTTTGGGTTTTTGTTTTAGTATGTTAAAATGATTAAAAGCCTTTATTGAACACAGGATCAAATGCTGTTGGAAAACATTGAATCTCTGAAGGTCTAAAGCTCACCAACACTGTTCTTGAAGCTTCAGTACATAACCTACTTTTGGCATTTAGCTCAACTTTTTTTTTTGTATGATTTTAAAGTTATTTTTACCATATTTGGCATGTCCACAGAGTTTAAAAACTATTTTCCAATGTTTCTATCACCATGTTGCCTCTTCTTTTGCGATATGTGCTATAAGAGGGGTTGGTTTGCTTTTAACCATGTTTTAATTTCCCCTATTTGTTGCATTATTTTTCCTATGTCAAGTAATCAAGAAAAATTCTAAGATATACTAGGAACAGGAATCGGGAAGGAGGTATTTTGCACAAACATGGTAATAAGGCTCTGTTATAGTTAAGAATTTCATGAAGTATTGGTCATGCTTTCCCAAATAAGTAAACTTGACATCACAATTTGCAGTGTTATCATACTACAAAACTGTAAGCCCCATCAATATTTCAGTCTTTGTGATCACATTTGTTTAACAACAGGACTTATAGCCTGTGTAAAATCCAAAAGCCATCATCCTAGGGAAAGTATGTCACGGGTTGTTACTATTTGTAGTAATTTTCAAATATACCATGTATTACTTGTCTATTGCTGCATAGCAAATTGCATCAAAGCTTAAAACAACAATGAGCTATTCCTTCTCATGGCTCTGGAGTTGACTGGTGTGATCTGTCCGAAGCTAACTCACAAGGCTTCATTTGCTGTCAGCTCAGATGATGCTGGAAGATCTAAAAATATCCTCATTCACAAGCCTTGCAACCTGGGCTAGCTGTTAGCTGGGGCATTTTATCTCTGTGGTCTCTCATAAGTTAATGATCCAGCCTAGTCTTGTTTCATAGTGGCAGGAGGTTTTAAGAGGACGACAATAGAAGCTACAAGGGCTCTTCATGTACAGCCTTAGAAGTCTCCCATCACAGCAACTCATGGTCCAAACCTGGTTCAGGAAGTGGGAGAAATAACCCTCCTCCGCTTAATGGGAAAACCAGAGTTACACCAAAGAGGGAAATGCCCTGGGGAAGAGAGGATAGTTTTGTTGTGAATCTTTCCCATCACCTGCTAAGCTGATGACTCTTTAAGAGACTTTTCTCTCTCTCTCTCTCCCTTTAGTCTTCTTACCACTGGCTCAGTACTGTATATATATATATATATATATATATAATGTATACAGACACACACACATATGAAACTTTATCCTCCATAGTCAGACACTACTACTTGTCTCCTCACTAGAACTAAACCTCCTGCTGCTTTTAGGTTGGCACATGGCCCTATGAAGTTGACCACTGTTTCAGCCTCCAATTCTGCCAGGTGTGGTCAAAGAGCCATTTTTGTGCAATGAGATGTAAGGTGGATGCATGTTCTTTAGCGGAGGAAATGTGTTTATTTTGGTTCCTTTCTCCTTTCTCCTGCACGGAATGTAAACATAATGACTCCAAATAAAATATGGCTATTTTGGGTCATTTGGTGATCTCAGGAAAGACAACAATAAGGTGACAACAAAGGATCCTAGGACCCTAACCACAAGAAATGCTGCACCAACCCCGGATGAATTTCTTTCTTTCGAATGTAGAAGAGGCATACATTTGTAAATAGAACATGACATTTTGGGGTTTTTCAAATATTTGCAGATTAACATGGATGCTAACATATCTCTTCATTTTGTAATTAGAGAGTCACTCTGCATATTCCAATTTCATTAAGTCCTTGTCTGTTTCTCTTTCAATGTCATTTAGGAATGGGAACTTGATTATCTTCCTCGTTGCATTTAGTCGAGCATAACTTTAAAAAAATATTACCAATGCTAATGACTTTTGGCTTTTCCTAGTTTTGTTAATTGAAGTTATCTGTCTATTTTATTAGCATACACAATCAGATCCTAGTCACCATTTTTCAAAATGCAAAAACATGAAAATGAATACACTTTAATTGGATCTAATGCTAATATTGGTCATTCAACTTCCAAGTCATAAAAAAAAAAACAATTTAGGTCTAGTAAGTTCCTTGATAAGTGGAACTTTTATTTTCCTCTGGTGGGTGCGAAAAGAAAATTCACAGTTTTGCAATCCAAAAGTCCCACATGTTCACTAATATTGACTATCAACTTGATTGGATTGAGAAACATCAAGAAGATGAGTCAACTTGATCTTTGGGTATCTCTGAAAGTATTTTCAGAAAAGATAAATTAATGAGTGAAGGTCTGCTTTGAATATGGGTAGTACTGCCCTCTGGGCTGAGACCTGGGTGAAATAAAATGGGAATCGAGAAGGCTCTGTCCACCCTTTCCTGTGATGTGAACTGCTCTACTCACCACACTCTCTGCACCATGATGGACTGACACCTGATGGTTGTGAAACTCTGAATCAAAGTAAGTCTTCCTTTAAATTATTTTAGCCAGATTTTTACAATCAATAATGAAGAGTCTGACTACCAATCCAACAATAGACCACAGATAGGTAAATGTGGGAAAGAAGTGAAATACTATACATTCATTATAAGTACTAATGAGAGTATAGGAAATAATTATGGATCATATCTTATCTTCAGTGTACTGGGAATATACCTGTACACAGTATTAGAATGTGGCTTGCTTCATTAGTTATAGTCACATACTATCAGGTGAACAGCATCAGCTAGAGATGACTTCATTCACATGCAGGAACAGTCTGTCTGCTGTAGTTTGAAAGTGGAACAGCTGCTAAAGGTCCAGTGTGTGAAAAGCTTGGTCTTCAGTTTATCATTACTGGAAAGAGATGTGGGTGAAGGTGAGGTTTTAGGCCATTGGGCATGTTTTCTCAAAAAGGATTATGAGATACCTGTCCCTCTTTTCACTTCTTTTCCATCACTAGATGAAGAATTTGCCCTGCAATACTTTCCCCACCATGAAGTGTTGTCCTGCCATCAGGCCCACATAACCAGGCACTGACTGGTCCAGACCTATGAGCCAAAAGAAACCTTTCCTATTTTGCCTCAGGTATTATGTTACAGTAATAGAAAGCTGGCTAACATGCTCCTGACCCTTGGACTCCTCTGCAGCATCATAATGACTAGAAGACAGAATATAGATCAGATGCAGAAGGGGACACTGATGAAAAGGATTGTGTGGAAATGGCATTCTTTCTGAAAACGCATGTCCCACTTTGGTGGTACTAGTCCCTGGTACCAAGCTTAATGTGAGGTCCTAGGTGAGAAATTTATACCAAACTTACTGTGTTTTGGAGATATAGTAGACAAACCTGGCTGATATCTGGGACAGCTAAGACAGTTTGGGGATTGAGCAGAAGGTGAACAGGTCTGAGTCCTGTTGCGTTTCAAGGAGGGATCTGCTGCTCAGAGACCTGTTCCAAAGCCAGGTGGGGCTTAGTTGTTTCTCTTCGCACATTTGTGGAGAGGGAAGTCACACTTAGTTGGGTTACCTCTTTTGCCTAATAGTGATTCCTAGAGTGTTCCTCACCTTCTTGACAATAGCAATTTGGGATAAGCTAGAGGAGGTGAGCATGGGACAAAATAGAGAAGGAACACTATGCATTCTCACTGTGCCTGGAATCCAGGCTGAAACTAAAACAGGGGATATTTCACATTGAATCAGATTGAAGGTGTCAGTGTCTATCTTGAACTGGACAGTATAAGTAGTGGGTTTAAGTAATGATTGGGACTTGTCCTATTTTTTTCCAGCTGGAACAAGGTAAAGTTTAATACCTTTGAAGAAGTTTAAAGAGAAGATATGAGTCAAAAGAGAAAGCTACATTTGTTCATAATCTATGCTAGTATTGATCAATAAGCTAACTAGATGAACAAAAGTGACCTTCTGAAATAGCTATTTCCTGTCTACATAGTTCCCTTCATATTACCGTAACTTTAGTAATCAATGATACTCAAAGAAAGATGAGAACTACCACTGAACACACCAATAACCAAGGCCATAAGCTAGCCAGCTTAGGTTCAAACCCTGTCATTTCATCTAGTTGTATTGGCAAAACACTTAATATTCTTAAGGACTGTGTATTCAGGCAATCATCAGTCCCTTATAAGGTTTTGTGAGGTTTAAGTGAGCTCTTTTGTAAGACATTGAGTATTCTGCACATGCTGCTATTATTGTTTGTCTTTCTTTCTTTCTTTCTTTCTTTCTTTCTTTCTTTCTTTCTTTCATTCATTCCTTCTTTTTTTTTACAATTGTTTTTAACAACTGTTTGTTTGCTTGTTTTTTTGTCATGGTCCAAAGGATTGTGATGAAACTAGGCAGATGTCACCCTTTCCCACAAGTTGTACTCCTGGAATCAAAGGAAATATTCCTATATAACAAAAAGTGTTTGTGGACTTTGCATCACAGATTTGTACCAGACAAACTAGTTCTACCAGAGTTGAACAAAGATGAGCTCTGCACACATGGCAAGCCTTGCCTGTAATGTGGATGCATAGCTACGGCTTCCAGGAAACTGATGGGTGGAAGAACAGCACATCTTTACGACTGAAGAAGTTTCCAACACTGCTGTGGGGAGCAAGAACTCAGTTCATCGGTTCACTAAGAAGTTGTATGCTCACGCTTCATACATGTTCTGACTTACTGCAATCAAACCCTTTTTACCGAGCCCATATATTCTAGGTGCCCTCTTTTGCCCAAGGAGTTGACATTGGTTTTAGCAAAACCAAAAAGCAAAAAACAAAAAGAAAAAGAAAAACAATGAACACTGATAACTTCAACTACCTTTAGAACTGTTGATTTTGCCACAGAATGAGATGCAATCTTCCTTAGTACAGAGTTCTGAAGGGAGTTAGACTCCTCAGGGAAGTTGATCATGCCTTTGGTTATAAAGAGAACACCTTGATTCCACCTACATTACAAATTTCTAAAATAAGTGTTTCAAGTTCAGCTTTTCTTCTTAAGTTTTCATACTACTAATAAGGAGATGAAATAGAAAATTCTTCAAAAGCTTAGGAGGAGAAGGGAGATAGAGAAAAGGAGGGGAGATGAGGGGAGAAGAAAGAGGAGGAGAGTGAAGGAGAAAAGGCACATGAAGAAGGAGAGAGAGAGAGAATATGGTTTTTCCTCTGAATTCATTAGGGAAATGAATAAATGTAATCATGGATGCAGCAAGGCCAGCTTCAGCTTTTAATCTCTATTTCTCCACTACCTACTGATTTGCTCATCACTTCCTGCTGTCATGTAGCTTTGGGTTGGGTGGTATTAGCTCACCAGGTAACTATAAGTAATCTTTTGGTTTAAGCCTGTGGTGCAGCCAAGCATAAGAAGCTAAGAAAATTACATGCACTACGTCCAAAAACATGACTTTTCATTTAGTATTTGGCATTGATGTCCTGATCTATAACCTAATGAGTATTTTTACAATTTTATACTATATGGCAAGTAGCACTTTGACCAGAACATTAATATGTGCTCTATATATTTCTTAATATTAAAAAATAGGCAAGCTAGCAATTTGAATGTGGATGAATTTTTTATGGCTATATATCATGGAGACATTCATTTAAATGATACCATGTATTCTTTTTGTACCAAACCACTCTTATACTGACTGTGGTATATTTTCTTATATCCACAGCGATATTAGCCACCAAGCAGAAGACTGCTTCCTGTGAGTGTGAGAACTATTCTCACACTAAGAAAGGAAGATAAGAACTTTTATCATGTCCTAGATAATACATGAGAAAATGGAGAAATCTCCTGGAACCAAAGAAAGAGCAAGATAGAAGTAATAAAAACACAGAAATTTAACTGGTAAATCTGATTTTCATGCACTCTGTTCACTACGTCATGCGGCCACTCTGGATGTGGGGAGATATACCAGTTTTTCTGATGGAGAAGCGGGTGGTGTGGAGATATTCAGTTTCTGGCATTGAACACATCAGTGCGACCTTGAACAAGTGCCACAGCTCCTTTGTAATCCATTCCTTCTGCAGTGAGAGCTGTTGTCATTGTGAGCAATCACTAAACCCCATTTGACCTGCACTTACTTATTTTTGTTTTTTACTTGACTAGTATTCTATTATTTTTTCTAGCCAACTTTTAAAAATTAGAATATTTCACTTCAAAATCAGATTTCTGGCTTTCTGTTCAGTCACTAGAAGACATAGTATCTTGAAAGGGACAGATGGGGGCTCCTTTCCAGCTGTCATGCATTTTTTCCACTTCTCAGTTTGAACTATAATCTCTTTCCAACATCAAGACTAAAACAACAGTTACATTTATTTATGATTTCTCAAAGTGTTTTTTTCTCCAATAATTTAGGGATATTTTTTCAGTAAATACATTTCTATTTAAAGTGAGAAAAAAAATAATAAATGCCCAAGATAGCCATAGATTTCAAAACTAGATAGGAAGATCACATTTCTTTTTAAAATGAAAAAATGTCCTTTGGCTTTAATTTGCCAAAGAGCCCCTATGTTAGTGTTGAAAGAATTCAAGCCTGACTTCACTTACTTATGCTGCTTTTTCAACCCATGTAGCACTGAATTTGTCTTCCCTGTCCTGTTTGGAAATAAGATGTCATGTCTACAACTAGTTCTTTTCAAATGCCCCATTGATGCATAACAAAGGGATAGTTACTTTGAGAAGGTGTCATGGTCTAGTGGCCACAAGCAGGGTTTTTACACATGCAGTGCAATGTAGAGTTTTCAAGAGGAGGGCACTGGGGGCCAGGGAAGCAGAATACTGCATTGTTACAAGCATCCGGTATCAAGTCAGGGGCCTTCAAAGGCTACTGTGCAAAGAGAGAATACTTCTCCCAAATCAGAATCCCAGTTTCCTTTGAAATATTTTACTTCAATGGACCAAAGATTCCTGTGATTGCTTTTTGGGTGATCAAAGATACTGGAGTATGGTTGGAAGCTGGGAGCAACAAGCCCAAACTAAACAGCAGTTAACAACCTTCCTTAACAATAGGCACAATATATCACAAGCACCCATTATGCTATCTTATTTAATCTCTATAATGACTTCATGAGGGACATGTTATTTTTCCCTGGTTCACACGGGCAGTCACAGCTGTTGGAAGGTAAAGAGCTAGTCTAGGGTCTCAGAGGTCACACTTGAGAGTTAGTCCCTGTTGTCACAGCCCTGCTCAAAACCATATCACCATGTGTACTGTGGCTTTAGGGGTTCACAGAAAGGAACAACATGAACAAAAGAATAGTCTACTCATGCAATGATAGTATCTTCCACAGCAAATGTTAAGTTTTCTACAAGTAAACATTTTTCATCAGCCTGTAGTATTTACTTAACAACACTATTCATACACACTTAAAACTCACACAAACCTGGCAGACAGGTGGCCAGGGCTGTTGACTTCATTTTGTAAATGAGAAAACCAATTCCCAGGCAAATGAAATAACTTGCTCAAGGTCACACTGCTGATGGAGTTGACCCACCACCCTCTCCTCTGGTGCTTTCTTCACTTCACTTTCTCTTATGTGTGGTGCTCTGTTCTTTGTATCTAACTTTAGTTAGTAACTGTATGAAAGATGCTCCTTTATGAAGTAAGAGATTATAACACACCTTCCATGTAAACAATACGACATTTTCTTTTTTTCTCTCAGTCTTGCAGTGAAATTACAATTTAAAGGGGAATTATTGAAAATTGGAGACAATGCTTTAGCAATCTGTTGTTCACTTTAAAATCATGGATTCACCTACCTTTCATGGATAAAATTGTCAGGCTTGGCACGATATCTTTGAGAAGCGTCTGATATTGAAATCCTTTTCTCACAGAGTCAGGGAGACTATAATTGATCATCTCACCTGGACATGAGCTAATGGGATTGGGATGACTGTTGAACCTTGCTCAAGTCCATAGATAGAGATGACAATTCCAACCTAGACCCATTCACAAGTGTGATTTGAAAGACAAGGGAAGTGGCTGTATATAGATTTGGCTTATTGTTTTTCCCTATCATTCATGAAACACATGTAACACTTTGTGTCCTGCTCAGGTTTGAATATGTCTTGTCACTCAAAAAATTAAGCTGAGATTTTGCTTGCAATGTACGAGTTTTGGGAGATAGGGGAGGATTGAAGAGGTGACTGGTCGACAGGTGGATTAGTGAAGGTTTCGTGGGAATGCACTAGCTATCAGAGGAAAGTGTTACTATAAAGCAAAGCTGCCCCTCATATTTTGCCTCTTCACTGCATTCCTGCCATGAGGGCCTCCCTGCAAGCTGAACAGATGATGACATCGTGCTTTTGGAGTTGTAAGCCTCAGAACCACAGGCCAGAATAATCTCCTATCCTTAGGATTTTGCTCAGGGTCAGGTGTTCTGTTATAGCAACAGAAAATGCATGGATTCATTTTTTCCAAATTCAAGGACATAAGAAACCTACTCACCAGCTAAATGTATTTACATATGTATTTCTACATGAGTATTTACCAAAAAGCGTCATATGAAAATGTAGGCTGGGTATGGTGGTGCATGCCTTTAATCCCAGCACTCAGGAGGCAGAGGTAGGAAGATCTCTGTGAATTCAATGTTACCCAGAAACTACATAGGGAATTCCAGGCCAGCATGTGGTAGAGTAAGACTCTACTTCAATAAAAAAAAAAAGAAAAAAGAAAAAGAAAAAGTAGCATTACTCAAACTGGGTTTCATAAAAAGTGACAATGTTCTGAATGAAAAAAAAAAGTGTATTTAAGCAACGTTTTTTTCTTTTTCCTGTAAAATACTTGGTTAGTGTTGTAATTATTAACTATGTTATGTCCCTTAATTCCAAGAAGCTATCTCAGCACAAAAGTTATAGGCTAAAGCTTGTTTGGATTTGGATGAGTCAGATAAATATATTCTCCAAAACTGCTCACACAGAAAGACTACTTCCTTGTCCCCTTAACAAGGTACATATGATGGTCAGTGAAAGTGAAATGTGCCTTTTTAGGTATGGTCCATCAGAGATCTGTCACAGGTAAGGCTACATGCCTTCTTTCTTTGGTCTCAGTGAGGAAGGAAACTTGGAAACACATTCTGTGTGGTAGACTCAAGACCTAAGGAGCCTGCTTCTTTGACCCTCAGTCTGGAAGAGGGCCATTTACTAGTAAAAAACAGTGGTTTAGATCCTATCATAAGGTATGTTTTAAACTAATGAGAACTGGGGAGTTATCTGTTAGAGCATGGTGTGGAATTAACACACAAACAGCATCAACATGTTGCTTGACATAACAGCTATGTAGTAGTGACCATCCTCTTGACCTCTTGCCACCACTGGTATTTATTCATTCGTGCATTGTTGAAATGGACTCACTTTTGTACTAGCCTTTAAGAAATTTGCTTCATTTCACTTGACATTTGAACTATTCCAGAGTTTTTACTTAGTATTTTTTATTTTATTTTATTTCCATTTTATTTAGTTATTAATTTTACTTAATATTTGCCTCTGCTTACTTTTTATTATCGAGTGGTATTGAGTTCTATTCAATGGTATATGAAGGTATCTTAAAGAGAAATTTCTGGAAAAAAACCTATTTCAAATTATATTTTATAGTCACTGCTGGAATAATTGTTGGAATTACATAGAAATGAATCATTTTTGTTCAAGTCTAATTATGGGCTGTTACACATATCATCACACTGATAAAGCAAGCCCACCTTGAAGACCCCTGCTGAGTGCAGGGTTCTCTGATTCCTGTGATGGATGTACTGGCTCTGCATTCCATGTGAATTTTGTAAGACATAGTACCAGTATTTGTAAGACACAGTCCCATGTCACAACAACCAAGTTAGGTCAGCCAGTGCTGATGTCAGTCTCCTTTTCATCACCTCAGAGACATGGATGCTGGCTGATTAGGGATGTGGCTGGCAGTCCATGTCTCTTCAGTGCATTGTCTTGACGTGATGTTGCATCCACCAAGATTCCTTGCCCTCATATGTTATTATTACTCACCATATCAGTTGAACATTCAAAGGTAAGACTAAGGTGTATTTGGTATCAAACAATTAATTTTAAATCATCCTTGATGTATTTGTTACTTTTTTGGAAAAGATCTGTAGTCTTGGTTCATGTTGAGCAAAAAATATTTCTACTTTCTTCCTAGCTCTTTATTATCAAGAAAATTCACACCTTTCATCCTGAATTAAGCCCTCTTTTCCTTGTGAGAATTGCACATTCTCAGTATCATGTGACTATAGTGCCATTATCTCTGTTCCCAGTTTTGGAAACAGAAGTGTGGGTCCAGCCTATCTCACATTCTTTCATCCAGGGGAACTGGTTCATGAAACTGGTTATTCTTGATTCAAGCCAATGTAAATCTCATTGAATACTAAAGGTTCTATCTCATATCTTCTCCCATTGCTAGATGAGGAAAGAATCATGGAACTTCTAGAAGCCATCATACTGTTCAGAAGGTCCTCAATATCCAACAAAGCAGAGAAGTGAAGAAGGAAATAATAATAAAAAAAAAACTTGAATCTTTTCTTATTGTCATGGTCCTTTCACTTACTTAGACTTGGAATCTTACAATCAATGGACCTTACTGGTTCGAGCTGGGGTTTATGTCATTTGGAAGTAAGCATTTACCAAAACAACCAGAGAAAATGAAACCGACACGGCATGTAGAACACATCCATAGTAATAAAATCTCTTCCAACTTTGTTCTAGAGCTCCACATTCCATTCAGCTTGTCCTTTGTTAGTCCTTTCTTTTGTTTGGTTGGGTTGTATTCATGTATGTTCACATCAGCTGTGTACAAACAATTGGTGCTTTGTGTGGGAAATGGTGGTGAGTGCAGGTGCCACAAAATTCCAGCTATGTGTCCAGGTGATACAATTCTTTATGCTTAAGTCTCATCTGAAAATGGGCTACTGCAATGTCTAAATGAGATGACATGTGCATAGTAACCATGGCAATTGTCTAACATGTCTATTTTACATAATTATCATTTATGAAGGCTTGAACGTTAATCTAACATACTCATCCTGCAGTACATAAAATTAGTTTACTTTATTCATCCCTGCCTTAGGCTGTTAGTTGACTGATTGTTTCATTCATTCATCCACTTTCAGTCTCCAGTTAGTTTTTTCTCTAACAACCTTGCTCTTCTATTTAAATTAAGCACCATCATAGATACACAAGATGAAAAGCAACAGGCTGCATGCCAGAAGAAGGTGTGATTTAGGCTTTGAATTTTTTCCAGCAAGTTTTCAGGAAGATAATCCACAGAAAACATGCACAGTATCATCTTCCTATGTTGGGAAGATTCATAGGAATTTTTGAAACAATAACAATTGTTGAGAAATTATTGAAATATCATATAAAATTAATTTAAACACATGAGGAACACTACTTAATAATGATGGGGGATATATTTCATGAAAGTACGGATTTAAACTAATCTTAATCTGCCCATAATATCATGATCATATATCTACCTTTTTTTTTCTATGGGGAGTCTTTCAATAGATTTTAAGCATTTACTAGTGAAGTTCCTGAAACACCAGGAAACACTCAATGTCTTCACATTCAGAGAACTGAAGGAACCATTTGGAGTTATGCTGCTCTTTACCAGTCGTTGCTTTAAGTGCGAAATTAGAGACAGTCAGAGTCAAGTGCTAGGAAAGGTTTGTGAGGAAGAGCCAGTGATGTGGAGCTGAGGATAAAGGACAAAGAAATTCACAGACGTTTCCAAATATACTTTTCAATCCATACCATCTTCATTCCCTGTCTCTGATATGTAAATGATGATTTTGTTATTTTTCTAAATATGCTCTATCAGGTCCTTGCTCCTTTTTATTGGATTAGGTGTCAGAAAGGGGAATAAACATTTATTCATTCTCATTCGTGACATTCTTTCAATCCTCTATAGAACCAGATAGTAATAATAATATCAAATATTCATGAAATTTCAATTGTGCAGTAGGCTGGAGAGATTGCTCAGTGGTTAGGAGCATTCCTTGTGCAATCATGAGGGCATGAGGCAACCTGAGAGACTTCTGGAGTTGGCCACCCATGTTTGTAACCACAGCCCTGAAGGGGAACAGAGACCTGAGAAAGGTAGGAGCTCGGGAAAACAAACAAGCATCAGAATCAGTAAGAGACTCAGTTCAGAAAAGAACTTAGGGAAGAGTGATGGAGCCAGATATTGAATGTTCTGTGTGGGCCACTGTTGACAATTGCACCCTGATAGAGGTTAAGTACATGGGACACAGAATGGGCACATACACATAGTTACATCACACTACATTTACACACTCACACACACACACACACACAAGCAAAAACAAAACATACATGAAATCAATATTTGAAGTTAAAAATTGAGAGGTGATGACAGCTCAAATTTTCAGCAGTAGGAAAGTAGCAGGCTGAACTGATTGTCCTACACTGGTTGCCTACTTGTGACTCATTCTGCCCAATATAGCCAATATCGCTTGAAATTATACTTAATTTTTCTACCTCTAGGCACTCTTTGGCCAGTTTCCCATCTGATTTTATTGGATCATATTGCAATACAAATCTTTGCCTCTTGCTTGTTTGCTTTCTGGGATTATCATAAAACCGGGGAGATTTTAAAGGTAGGGCTGACTCAGGGTAACTGGTAACTGCTGTATTTCTAGCAGTCAGCAAAGCATGTGGGACATAGGCTTTAACAAATGAATTTTGTGCATGAAAGAAGCCAATAAACATTGGATAACTTCATTAAGCATAAGACCTGATATTTTAACTCATTGTGCTCTGACTGATATTCATCACGACAATAACAAAACATACTTCCAGCAAGATCTGAATGGGAAGAGGACCTGACATCGGTCCATCAAAAACAAATTTGAAATCTTTGCTTCCAAAAATTATATGAAAATTTTTAAAAAGTTTGCCTTGGGCCTGTTGTTTCTCAAATCTATTACCATGTCAATTCTCCTAATCCTTTTAAATGAGTATTATTAAAATTCTAACTACGTGTTTTCACTTATAGGTTCACAGTTACTTGCAAAATCAAAAATAACTTTAAGAATCTTTTAATTGGCACTCAACACACAGAAGTATGTAAAAACAAATTAAATTCAATAAAATACTTGTTATGAAACTGTACAAGTAAGAGTGTTAAATGAAAACAAACTGGTAAGTACCTAAGGGGCTTCATCTAGAATATGTGTTTAAAGCACAGTTCCTTACGAATGAGCAGGGCTAGCCTCTCTTTCTGGATTTTCTAGCTAAAGTCCTTGAAATAAGTCAGCTACGTTCCATCCTTGGATTTTCTTTTCAAGTACAAAATAACGAATTTGTAGCAAATAATTTCCAAGGTTCCTTTCAAATCTAAAATCCTATTCTTTTATGATTTTCAATTTTATCTAGAAAGTTTTTGGAAAATTAACTCCATCTCACCATCTTCAGTCCAGTTCCCCTCTTGAAGCACACCTATTCTTTAACAGGACTAAGTCTAGATTCACATTAGCACACAAATGTTTTATATGTTAATTTTTCCTCCGAGGACTCACACACAGTAACATTCTGCCTTTCCCCCTATTTTCTTTGTTGAAAAGCACTCTGTTTAAAGGTATCAGAATATCTTCTTTCTCTACTGAATCTGGCTCTACATTCTTTTGATGCTTGTGGAATGCTGATATGGGGGAAAATCATCCACTTCCATTCTTTATAAGCATGCTATAGAGAATAATAAGCATACTATGAGTATTCATTTGTACAGCCAAGATTTTTTCTACACTTATTTAACAAGAATTATCCTGAAAGTTTATATTTTGCTTCAATGTAGGAATTTTTAAATAGTCCAATTGAATACAAAGTAGTTCCAGAAAATTTATTATTTTTTCCAAATGCTTTTCAAGGTGATATTTCACTTCAAGTTGTCCCCATGAGAATATGTAGATCTTACTTGGTAGATAGACTTTGTTTTCAACTTCTCATAGTTACCATAACCATGATGTTTTAAAGAGCTTTCAGTGGGGATGTATAGATCTAGAGCTGGCCCACTTCTTACCTGAGGCTTTAGTTAACTGCATAGGATACACTGGGAGCATTTGGTCATTCCTGAATATTTGATGTAGTTACTGGCACAATATGTATGGAATGTTCTTACAGATGCGTTACATTTTGTTTCTTTTTAAAGTTGGTTCAAATCAATAGCAAGATGCAATTATTTACTGCTATTGATAATTACAATAACATATAAATTTTAAAAATGATTACTTTTAAAAATATTGCATGCATATTTATTTAAGATATTTAAATCAAGATCTAATATTAAGTGGCTATCAAATTATATGATTTTTAAATAAAAATTACTGTACACTTTTAATGAAGATGAAATTGGCATTATTCTTACAAAACTTGTCTTCTCAAAATTAAATAGAGAGGTGGTAAGCCCCTAAGGTAATATAATTTCTAAAATCCCACATTTTTCTTCTTAGGTCATGATTCATATGCAATATTTGGTGGTTTTTCAAAAGAACCCTTTCCTCCTCTGAGTTTTTCCTTGATGTCTGTCTCTAAGACCCCATTCTATTCTAACTGTGAGCTCCAAGTCTCAGGATTTGGCATGAATATTGAGTGATAAGTTAATTACTTTATATTATTTCCATTTTATCACTTTTGTTCTTGCAATATAAACTTTCTTTTCCTGCTGATCTATAGAAATCTCTTTTAAGATTCTACTCATCAGCTAAATTTTTAAGGTGATAAATTGGAATTGTTTTAATGTCTTTCACTGGAAAATTTAATTAGAAAATCAATTATTAAGTGTTCTATTTCTATTGTTATGGTAAATAATAACCATAGTGCTTCAGAAAGCACAAAGTCTTTTGAAAGAGAAAAATAGGAATTTGAAAACAATGTCTGTAATTTACTAAATTGCACAGTATTTCACATTTTAATCCTAATCCCCCTTATTTATTTAAAAGTTAATTTAAAAAAAATACTCAAAACTTCATAACATGGGAGCTAATCAGTATTTATTAAGTGACTACCACTTAAATTTGGCTACTTATGAACTTTCCTTTAGACATTATGAAAAGTAAGAAAGAAGGTTTTTCAAGTCTCTGCATGCCAGGCAATAAAGGATGGTGAATTCTCAGAGAGGATATACAAACAAGGGGAGTCCAACATTTGCCCAATGCTTCTGCCTCAAGAGTTTGTCATGGGCAGGGAAAGCCAGAGACTCCTGAATTTAAGGAAACATGGTTAATAGTTTGGGGGCTAGGATACTCATGAAGAGGTAGCTGCCCAGAGAATTTTAGAGATAGGAGAGAATTCAGTTGAATATTGTTCAGTACATGTGCAATAGGAGACTGACTAGTCAAGGAGGATAAACAACACTAGAGAATATAATTTGGGAAAGTGCCTTAAACATAAACTAAAATATTGTGTGTGCTACTTAAATGAACTGGACTCAGTAGTAGGAAATACCCTAGATTGAACACTGTTCTGGTCCTACTGAATAAATCTTAAAGCTTACAAAGATCAAAATGTCTCCAAGTAACTTAACTTTGTGCTCCATTATTTGTAGTAAGAAAGAATGTTCTATTCTTGATCAAGGCTATTTATAATGTGTATTCAATTAACAATGTCTAGGCATGCTATGAAGCATGAAAACATGACCTATAACAAAGAGATAAAGAAAACAATGAAAGAGATATGGGGCTAGAAAAGATACCAGAATAAACAAATGGAAACATCAAGCAATAATAAATGCATTTTGGTATTCACAAATATTAAGTATAAATAAGGAAGACATTTAAAACCAAACCTAACCTCAGGATGTAAAAACAGCAAAGTATGAACATACTGGATATCATAAGCAGATTAGACATTACAGCAGAACAGACCCATGAGGCAGAAAGCCCAATAGTGGAAATGCTAAACAAAAAAGAGATCATGATCTGTGGCTACAATTTTGAAGTTTCTAAAGGTGAAGAGACAGAAATGTTAGAAAAAATACAAGCTTAAAAAGTTTAAAGTTCCATATTAAAATGTGAGTTCAAAGGTCCAAGAAGCTTATGAAGTTCAAACACAAGAAACACTAAAAGAATTAAGATAAAATTTTATCAAGATTCACACATTGCTCAAAAACAGGGTAAGGGCTAGGAAGGGCTCAGAGGTTAAGGTACTTGCCTGAAAAGCCTAATGACCCAGGTTTGATTCCCCAGTACCCACTTAAAGCCATATGCGCAGTGTCCCATGCATCTCAAGTTTGTTTGCAAATAAGTAAAAATAAAAGAATATATATAAAAAGGGGGTAAAAGGGAAAATTTAAAAGCACATGGATGAGAGTATTTTATATTCATAGGAATAAGTATAAGGATGGCAGTTGACATTTTGTCAGAAAAATGCAAACAAGAAGACAGTGGAACAATAACTTCAAAGAATTAAAAAAAAGAAACACATCCACCCGAACATTGTCACTCATGAATTCTGTACTAAGTAAAACATCTTTCAAAGCTAAAGATTAAAATGATTTAGGCATAAAAAATTAATGAATCTACAAGTACATTTTTACTGCAAGACAAATGATAAAAGCAGTAATTCAGAATGAAAAACTATAAAAGATGGAAATATTGACTTACACAAATGAAGCAGATATTAGATGGCATTATGAATGTATGCATGGGTAAGTGTGTAATTGTTTTCTTTCTATTTAAACCTTCTTAGGATATCGTTTGCTCTTTTATTAATATTTTATTTTTATTTATTTGACAGAGAAAGAGGGAGAGAGAGAATGAGTGGATGTGACAGGGCCTCCAGCCACTGCCAACAAACTCCAGATGCATGCACCCCCTTGTGTATCTGGCTAATGTGGGTCCTGGGGAATCGAACCTTGGTCCTTTGGCTTTGCAGGCAAATATTTTAACCGCTAAGTCATCCCTCCAGCCCAAGATATTATTTACTCTTGAAACAAAAATATAACTAAGTCTTATAAAAATAAAATATAAACTAAATATGTATGACAATCTTAAAATTCAAACATGCTACTATAGGTTATAGAATTATTTATGAAATGGTATAATACATAAAACGTAAGTTTAAGAGTTAAAAATTACATATTACAAATCCACAAACCATCACTAAAATAATCAAAAAATAAGAAGTGCTGCTTCTACAGAGAGCCTGAAAACCTGCGCCATAGTGATGACGATGCACACTGAGGATACTCAAAATGTACCAAAGCGGAAATCCAGAAGTTGCTGAGAGCTCAACACTAAAGTAGATTTAAAACACACCCACAAAGGCTCAGGGAATTTTGTGGAAGAGATGGCAGAAAGATTGTAAGAGCTTCAGGGTGAGAGGTAATATCCAGAGGCATTGCCCCCTCCCCCAATAATAATTGACTGCTGCTCTCATAACCCACAAACCCACGGTGAATACTAGCAATCCGACTGAGGAGGGCCCTCAGTGGAATGGGGGCAGGGAGAAGGGAAATGATACCAACACATGAAGTATCCATACAACTTTTATACTTAATGAAAGAAAGGTGGGGTGGAGAGATGGTTTAGTAGTTAAGGCACTTGTCTGCAAAGCCTAAGGACCTGGGTTTGATTTCCAGTTCCCACATAAGCCAAATGCACAAGGTGGTACATGGAGTTCGTTTGCAGTGGCTAGAGGCTCTGGTATACCAGTACTCTGTTCCTCTCTCTCCCTCTCTATTAAATAAATAAATAAAACATTAAAAAATAACTATAGCTTAAATAGCCAAAAATTGACAAACAGAATCACATAATAATTAATTTGTTCAAACGAAGGAAGGAAAAAGAGAATGGGAAGAAACACTAACAACAAAGACATAATAGACTTAAATCCAACCATGTATCAATAATAATAGACTTTTTCATTTTGGTTTCTTTGAGGTAGCATTTCACTCTAACCCAAGCTGACCTAGAATTCACTATGTAGTCTCAGGGTGGCCTCAAACTCACAGCGATCCTCTTACTTCTGCCTCCTGAGTGCTGGGATTAAAGATGTGCACTATCTTGCCTGGCATTAGTAGACTTAAACACAAACATGTATCAATAGTAACATTAAATGTAAATGGGTTAAATACCTCCATTATAAAATAGAGATTATCAGATTAGATTAAAAAGAAAACTAATTATAGGCTATTTATAGGAAAAGAACATCAAACATACATGCAAATAGATACAAGTAGAATTCAAGAGCAAGATATTACATATTTAAACTAATATTAATCCCAGCACTCGGGAGGCAGAGGTGGGAGGATTGCCAAGAGTTCGAGGCCACCCTGAGACTCCATAGTGAATTCCAGGTCAGCCTGGGCTAGAGTGAGACCCTACCTCAAAAAAACCAAAAAAAAAAAAAAAAAAAAAACTAATAAAAAAAGAAATGTCTAGGTTAATATTGGAACAAAGTATACTGATTAAAGAAAGTAGAGGCATGATAGATACTACTTAATAATTATAAAGTTGATAGCTTATGAAAAAAGGCATAACAAACCTTAAAACTATTTATATGTAACAAAAATGTCAAAAGACATGAAGCAAAGCTGATGGAAATGCTACTAACTTCAGGGGAAAGGGAACCTTCTGTACTCTGTTGGGAGGAATATAAATTAGTTACTCCTTAGTATATACCCAACAGATTCTAAACACCACAGAGGTGCTGCATACCCATGTTCACTGCAGCACTATTCACAATAGCCAAGCTATGGGAATAGGCTGGGGAGTCAATGGTTGAATATACAAGAAAATGTGATTATACATGTTACTCAGCCATAAAGAAGAATTAAATCATGTTGTTTACAGGAAGATGGATGGACCCACAGATCTTATTGAGACAGACCACACTCAGAAAGACAAAGAGCACATGAGTTTTTACATGACAGTTGTCTTCAAGAGAAATCTGAAGTTCACAGAGCATTCAGAACATTCTAGGACATTAGTGAGTTATATGAAATGTGTTTGAAAATGCTATTACCAGCCCCATACAAATGTTTTTCTAGAAAATTAAAATTGAGGGGATACTTTCTTAACTCATTATAATATCTTATAACCCAAACCTATGAAGCATTAGCTGAAAAGAAACCACAGATCAACATGCCTTGTAAGATTAGTCCATAAAAATTTAAGGAAACATTTTTAGCAAATCAAATGCAAGTATATGCAAAAAAAACTATGGCCATATACTACTTATTTCTGGAATGCAAAGTTTGATTTAACATTTGAGAATGAATCATGAAATTACTATATTTAAATAAAACCACATATGATCATTTTAACTGGCACTGAATAAGCTTTTACAAAATCTACCATTCATTCCTGACTAAAAGCAAAACAGGACAAAGATTCTTAGCAAAGCAGGGATAGCAAGGAACAATTCTATATGATAGCAATCACCTATTATTAAAAAGAAAATCGATGGTTAAAATGCTGTTTAACAGAGAAAGACTGAATGACTGCCTCTTGGCTCAGAATACCACATGGATGTACTGTTTTACTACAATCGCCAGCACAGGTATGGGCATTCTGGAAAGTGCAATAGATAAGAAACAGAACAAAAGGACATTCAGGCTGAAGAAGACACACAAAACTTGCATGGATTCACAGGTAACATGTAGAAAGTCCAATGGAACCCACAAAAAAATAATCCTACTACACTCGATTAAATTCAGCAGTGTTTTAGGACCTACGTAAAATATACAAATATCCCTTATATTTGACACACTAGCGCCAAATAACATTATATGAATACTAATTATAATAACATTAAAAACCTTTTGTATAAAATGGACCAAAGATAGGAAATATCTATTGAAAACTGTAAAAACAGTGATGAGAGAAATTAAAGAAGTAATAAATGGACATCTTATGAAGTGAAAACAATATTACTAAGATTTCAGTTTTCCTCAAATTGATTCAATGCAATGCCAGTCAAAATCACAGTGGGGTTTTTCTGAGGAAGGAGAGGATAAGGTGGAATAGAAACTGATACAGTGGTTCTAAAATTCAGACATAAATGCAAAGTTCCTAGGACAGTTTAAGCAACTTCTGATGAATAGGTTAGAGTATGTAGCATACAGATACTTACTAAAATATCTGTTGTTCATGTATACTTAATACAAACATACATTCATATATATAGCTATAAATACGGAAGTGAAATAGTTGCATGAACAACTGATTTTTAACAAATGCATGAGGTAGAAAAAGTATCTCTTCTCAGGAAATGGTCCTTAAATAATTGAACATACACATATTTTTTTAAAAGAAACAAACTGCAAGCAATTTCTTGCACCGCATTTTGCCAAAGATATATGGATTAGCATCTGAAGCGATGCTCACCTCCACCAGTCATTAGATAATTGCATTTTAGCACCACAATGACAATACTGCAATTTCACTAGTATTGTTAAAATTAGATAGAACTGATGATCCCAAATAGTTAAGGATGTGAAGAGCATAGCAGTCTCACACATTTTTTATGGAAAATTGAAATGCTAACACCAATCTATAACAATTTTACATAAAAATGTTAAACATACAGCTGGATGATCTAGCATTAATTACACTGCTAGGTTTTTGTAACAGAAAAGTAAGAGAAGCCAGGTGTGGTGGTGCACCTCTCTCATCCTAGCACTAGGAAGGTGGAGGAAGGCAGATCAGATTTCAAGGTTATCCTTGGCTATATGGTGATAGCGAACTGAGGCTAGCATAAATCACAGCAGACCCTGTTTCAATAAAACAAGAAACAATAAAACAACAATAAAAAACCTATGCTACAGCATAAAAACATTTAAAAATAATTCTGTTGTACAAAAGACCCAAGGTGAGGACACAAAACAATTCCATCCTTGCAAAGTCCAGGAGGACAGAAATCAGGACAGAGGTGGCTTTGTGTGGGATGGGGTAGAGCTGGGGGCTGGAGGGATGGATTACCAAGGGACTGCATGAAAGTTCTCGAAGTGTTGTGAGTATACAGTATCATGATCATGGCAATGCTCTCACTGGTACACAGGCATCAAAACATCAAGGTGCATGCTTTACACGTGCACAGCTCTTTTGTGTCAATTGCACATCAATAGTATGTTTAAAAAGAGAAACATACTTTTTAAATTTATTTCTTGCACCTGCATCTGTGGGTATGTGTTTATGGGTGTGCTCACACATTTGTGTGGCTAAATGCACTTATGTACTTATGCATGTGGGGGCAAGAAGGTGTTGGATGTCTTCCTCCATTGCCCTCCACTTTTATTCTGACAGATATGACCACTCACTGTAACCTAGAGCACAGTGATTCTTCTAGACTAGCTAGCCAATGAGTCCCAGGGTTTCCCTGTCTCCACTTGGCATTAGAGGTGCAGTGTTTTATGTTGGTTCTTAGGATTTGAACTCAAGTCTTCATGCTTACTGAGAAAGCACTTGTCCACTAAGCCATCTCCCTAGCCCAGAATAAAATATTTTAGCATATAATTATATTTAGAAGAAATTATTGCATGTTACCATAACAATCTAGAGAGAATAAATCACTTGGAACACTTTTTTTTCGAGGTAGGGTTCACTCTAGCCCAGGCTGACCTGGAATTCACTATGTAGTCTCAGGGTGGCCTCGAACTCACGGTGATCCTCCTCCCTCTGCTTCCTGAATGCTGGGATTAAAGGCGTGAGCCACCACGCCCGGCTCCACTCCCTGCCTCTCAGTTGCAAGCCTTTTCATCATTGTGCCTTTTCAAGTGACTTTTGTTATCTTCAGGAAAGATCGTGTGCTTGTTATTATGGGATGGCATGACCATTGAGAATGACTAGTTTACTATTATTTAAATTTCAAATTTATTTGCATGTGTGTGTACATACCAGGGCTTCTACTTTTAGTAGTGTGACTTTATGTGGGTACTGGGGAATTGAACACTGGCAGGCTTTGACAGCAAGCACCTTTAACCACTAACCCAATATTTCCCAGCCCCATTTTAAACATAATCGGAAAGCTGCCTTTTTGGCATTTCCTACTTACTTTTAGGATCTGGAGATGCCGGATTTTGCCATACTGGTATTTGCCATGCCTTCCTACTCTAACATAAGTGGCCTGGCATTGACATCAGGTGTTGTGGTCATCTGACCCTTTCTTTTCTGCCTGATATTGCCTCTGGCCCTGTTGTAACTTCCTCTAGGATAGTACTTGGCTGTAGTTATTTCAGCATTTACTGTTCCACTCCATGCTTACTCTTCATTTGAAATAGAACAGACTTTTATTACATAAGCACCTCAAAGGGAACATATGGTTCTCAGCTAGAAACATCAGACTCACCTTGGGAGCTTGATAAGACATATGGCTGGGTACCACCCCCAGAACTCCTGATTCCAATGCTCTGGGAGGTTCACAGGGTTGCTTTCTTACCAGTCCCCAGACGATGTGGGTACTGCTGGTTGAGTGCTACACATTGAGAAGTGCTGGTTTAGAACCTGAGCTTTGAAGTTGGATAGAGCAGGGGTGAAATCTTAGCAAAATAATCGAGGGAAATTCACATACTTTAGCCTAGCTTCTGTTTCCCCATCTGCCAATTAATAATTGTAATTGTTTCCTCTTTAGAAGAGTGTTGTACAAACTAAGTAGGTTAATGCCTGAAATGCCCTGGATCTTTTCAAGGTTTATTTAGTATACTTAGTAGCATTAGATTGATTACCATCATTAGATCAGGCATCATGAAAACAGTATTACCATCAGCTGACATCCATCTCCATTCCCTCTCCCAATGTCCCTTCCTCCTTGACAAGTCATACTGGTACTTAGACTAGGTGTCCTTTCTTCTCTGGGGCAGAACTCCTGGCCATTTCCTCGTCACCCCTGTATAAAAAACTTAGCCTATATTTTGTGATTTTGTTATTTTGATAAAGCCCAAAATGCTTGGCATTGGGAGATATATGTAACTTGTGTTTTCTTGTGTACATATGTGTGCAGTGTGCATGTGCATTGGTGTGTGCACACATGAGTGCATGTATCTGTGGAAACCAAGGAACCACCCTGGGTGTTGTTGCTCAGAAACACCATGCACCACTTTTTGAAACAGGTTCTCTCACTGGCTTAAAACTCACTGAGCAGGCTAGACATGTAGGCTAGCGAGCGGCAAGGATCGTCCTGTCATTGCCTCTCCACCACTGAGATTACAGGCGTGTGCTGCCATGCCTGGCTTTGTCACGTGAGTGCTAGTCATTGGACTCGGATCTCCATGCTTGTAAGGCAAACACTATTTACTGAGCTATCGCCTCAGCCCTTAACTAGTTTAATACCCAATACCCCAGCTATTTCCCCCAAATTTTAGTGGCATTAGTTGAAAATTTTAGAAATGAAAGATGTTTGTGAGCATGAGAGCATTTCCTCTGGGGAGTGTGTGTGTGTGTGTGTGTGTGTGTGTGTGTGCACATGCACTGAGTTGGGCTAGAAGGGCTATTCTGATGATTTGCACAGTTTTCTGACCAGCTAAGATGTCTATACAGCAGGAGATGGATACTTCACTCAGGGTGGACACGTGGCTGTTTGTTTTACCTACTAAGATTTGAAATGAAATCCAACTTTTCACCACCAACCTGCAGGCATCTGGGCTTGATAAGGTGGACTTGCTTTCCTCACTGCAGTATTTCCCTCCTGTGTCTCTTCCTTGTCATCACTGCCCATCCTCAAAGAAGTCACCAAGTTCATTCCCACCAAGCCAGACGAAGCAAGTACAGCCACAGAGAACCCCTTGCCTTGAGCATGGGACACTGAGACAACAGCCTGTGTCATGCTCCTATTTTAAATCCTGTCCCAGGGACTTGGAGGAAGGAGGCTGTTGAGATCTGGATACAACGTGGCTGACTATTTTGTCATTTAACGAGGCTGGAAACTAACTGAGCTCAGCCTTCCAGAAGGCAGGTGTGTTGCTTTATGTACCTTTCTGTGGAACACATAAAAGTGACAGGTGAAAGGGAGAGAGAGGTCAGAGGGCTGGCTTGTAACCTAGCCCGACACGCAGTGGCATTTACAGCTCCTCTGTGCTACCACAGTGTAGGAATGGAGCGTGTGTAAGCAAAATGAATACCCACATAGCAACTTTCTATTTATGACTCTTTTCTTCATTGAGGGGCATCCAGCCATAAATTTGTTTCAAAAGAGGGCTAGCATTGCTGATGGATTGAAGTAATGTAGCTCAGAGCAACATCTAAATACCAGAGGACTTACTGCAAAGGCTTTTTGCCTCAGCCACTGTAATTCCTAGAAGGCTTTCCATCACTGTTTGGCAGGAGAGGTGTTGGTTAACAGGTTTCTTTGTTCTTGTTTGGTACCACATTTCTGATTGATTTTCTAGTGGTATAATTTGCTTTCTAGAATTAAGTATCCTTAAATTCGCTCCTTTCTCCATGCTGACATGAAGATACATTTTCTGAATTTTCTTCTTCAAATTAGGGTCAGATGATTTTTACTAAACACTTTCAAATCACAAATATTAATTTGGTCAATGTTCATCATTTTCTTAATGGCACTAAAAAGTCCTGTTAGCCTATTATGCAAAATTACGAGATGTGACTATAAAACCCAAGAGCGGCTCAACCCTTCAGAAGGCTGCCCATTCTCGCTTTCTCTAGTCCCTGCTCATGTACACACATGCACACACATGTGCATGCACACATGTGGAAATACTTTATAGTCATGTTTTTTATACTGCAATATTTTTAATGTATATTTTTTCATTGACAACTTCTATACTTACAGAAAATAAACCATAGTAATTCCCTCCCCTCCCCCACTCTCCCCTTCACAACTCCACTGTCCATCATATCCCCTCCCTCTCTCCATTAGTCTCTCTTTTATTTTGATGTCATCATCTTTTTCTCCTATTGAAGGTATTGCTAGGCACTGAGAGGTCATGGATATCAAGGCCAAATTCCCTTTGGGCAGTTGCATTGTAAGGAATGGTACCCTTCCTTTGGCTCTTACATTCTTTCCATCACCTCTTTCACAATGTCTTAATACCATTAAATATTTAAGGGAAATGGTCAAAGTTTTAGGGATTAAATATACCAGTTAAGCTGCACATGTTTTTCCAGTGTTGTGAAGTCTTTGGATCATGCAAGGAGAATCAGTAAAAATAGGCCCAGTTGGTTTGCTTATGGAAGGCAGGGAGCGTGGCCCAGAAAAGAGCACTTCTGGGTGAGGTTCCATAGGGAGAGCCAGGGAGCAAGGGATGCTGGGAGATGAGCATGAGAGGGATGTCTGCTGACGGCACGTGCTGAGGGAAACTGTTGCCCCTTTCAGATGTTTTGTCAATGCTCCGTCTAGTGATTAAATCAGTCTAACAACTATTAAAGTAACAACCCGTCCTGTAGGAAGACATGCTATGATCTAGGCATTGTAGTCACTAACATACTTGATCTTTACAAGTAGTAAAACATGTCAGTAAGAATACTGGCTAACGAATAACATGGATTTAGTGCAAGAGTGACTGACATCACATTCTTCTTTTCTTTTTAAATGTATGTATTTTTGTTTATTATTTGCACGTGTGGATGAGTGGGTGTACATGTGTGTGAATTTGTGTGGAGTCCCGAGGTCTTCCTCTTGCACTCTCAAGGTTATTGTTTTGAGATAGGACTATCACTTTACCCAGACTAGACAAGCTGTTCAGCGATCCCCAGGGATTCTCCTGTCTCTGGCTCCCTAGAGCTATGACTGCTGGAAGAGAGGGCTGGATGTTTACAGCATTCAGAGTTGGAGCTTTCCCTTACCAATGTCAGGGGGATGTAGAAGCCCAAGAAAGTTTGGTCTCATATGTGAGAAAGGGAATCTTGGAATTCGCACACCAAACAAGTGGAGATGTGTGGTTTGTGGGGCACTGAACACTGGCCTAAATATCCATGTAGGTCAGTGAAAGAAACTCCTATTTGTTAAGGGAGATACACTGAGAAAATTCCATTTCTTTTTTGCATGTGTTGTTCTTCTAGTCTAAGTTTTCTTGAAGGCAGGGTAGTCCAGATAATTATAGAGGAGATGTGATTAGTGGGAAATGAATGTGGCACTAATTTTCATTGTGGCAACGCTCTAAGTAATGCTATTGAAATTTAGTCTGCTGAATGAATTAGAAGAGAATCTAGGTAGTCTGGAGAGTACATAGACATAAATATTTCCTTTCATAATTTGGAGGATGCCTTATGAAAGAAATGGGAAATTATTGTTTGTGGCTGATTAAAGTAGCTATTTATTATTATTCTGTTTTGACATCTACTTTATAGGAATATGATAATTCTGACCTTCCTTGGTGGAGTCGATGAAATGCAGCCTTTAAAACTCCTCTCAGAGGACATGCTTTCATCGTGAACTGTTCAGGGGTCTCTTTAGCCAAAGGGTATGTGCTGTGCACTTCCCACAGAAATGTTTCATCATCAGCCTGTTTGTTTTATAACTGTTATGCTTGTCACTAATTGTCTACCTGATAGGAAGTGAGAAAATATTAAATTAAGGTGAAAGACTTTCACCCAATTAAGGCTGATTTTTCAAAATACTTTCATGAAAATGTAAATGGTTATACTTAAGTGAATATTTTAGCAATTTCCCTAATAGGTGCATAAAACGGGCAATGAAGCTTTCCAAATGCTTTGAAAGGAATCTCATAAAGGAGTTGAAAAGTCAAGTGGTAGAAATTATTGGCTGGTTAATTAATTTACAGAGAATAAATTATGACAAGGAATTGGTGCAATTTCTACTTAGTGACATGTCATTGATTATTTAATCAGTGAATTATAAAAATAGATTCTAATTTTTGTTGTTTTAAATAGTAATTTTAAGTTATAAGGATAATATGTTATATTTTTCTTTTTTAACAAAGGAGCCATATATACTTTATCTATGCACATGTCTCTATATCTATATCATCTGTATCTATATATGTATTTATGCCCTATCTAACTATCTATCTATCTATCATCTACCTAAACTTGACTGACTAATTTAATAATGTAGCCTGAATAACTCATTTTGGTGGGAGGCAGGTATCCTCATTTTCTCTGCAATATTATATTTCATGCTCTCTCAGTAGTCCATGTCTGTATATTATGGTTTTTTAAATTTACTTTTTAAATTTTATTTGTATTTTTTGTTTTTATTTAGCATATAAAGTTATGGGTTCTATTATGGTATTTTCATGTCTAGTTTTTTGTTGTCCATCTTCCTTTCCCACTCCCCTCCCCTGCTTTCATTCTTCCATCCTTCAATAGTCCCATTACCTACACATGTTCTATTACTTTTTTATCTTCTCTACCCTCCTTAAGATCTCTTTTTCCCATCTCAGTGTCCCCCTTCTAGTTTTATGATCTATTCACTCACCCACGTATATATATAAATTTACATGTAGGTCCCACACAAGAGAATAACATGTAGTAGTTTTCTTTATGAGCCTGGATTGTCTCACTTACTATAATGACTTCTACATCCATCCATTTTCCTTTAAATCTCATCATTTCTCTTTATAGCAAAATGAAACTCCATTAAGCATGTGTGCCACATTTTCATTATGGACAGCTAGCCTGATTCCATTCCTTTTCAGTTGAGAGTGGAATAGCATGATGTGTGGGTGTGCAAACATCTCACAGTAGGACCCAGAGTCTTTTAAGTATGTGTCCAGGAGTGTTGTTCCTGAATATTTGGAATTTGAATTTTCCAAGTTTCTTTCTATTATAAAACAATTCTGTGGTAAACTTCTCCATGCATGCCCCTCTCTATTCTTGATTGATCATCTCTCCTTTATCAGGTTTTGGAAATGATATTGCTGGATCATGCAGCCACAAACCTTTGTGCCCTTCAGAGAGGATGTATCACCTGCTATGTGTGACAGTCTTTTACCTTTCACATTTCTAAAACTGGACATTATCTTCCTTTAATAAATACAGTTATTTATTGACAGACCTGTACTTAACTTATATTTTGATTTTCTTGTTATACATTCTTTACTTGCTTAAATATTTAGGAAGACTTTCACAGTTCTGGGAAATTAATATTTACAGTTAAGTAAAAATTTCTTTAAGATTTCTTCTTTATTATAGCTTTTTTTTTTCTTTTTTTTTTTTTTTTGAGGCAAGCCCAACAGACTGGCCTTTTTTAGTTACACGAAAAAGCCAGAGTGAGAGACTTGGCATGCCAGGGCCTCTAGCTACTGAAATGGAACTCTAGATACATGCACCACCTTGTGCATATGTGACCTTGTGGCTTGTGTCAACTTGTGTGTCTGGCTTACATGGGACCTAGAACATTGAACATGGGTTCTTAGCCTTCACAGGCAAGCACATTAACTGCTTAGCCATCTCGCCAGTCATATGTTAGATTTTTTTTTGTTGTCTTGTTTTGTTTTTTTGTTTTTTGAGGTAGGGTTTCACTCTAGCTCAGGCTGACCTGGAATTCACTATGTAGTCTCAGGGTGGCCTCGAACTCACGGTGATTCTCCTACCTCTGCCTCCCAAGTGCTGGGATTAAAGGCGTGCACCACCATGCCCGGCTTATGTTAGACTTTTAATACACTAAAATTTATTTCTATACAATGGGTAAAATAGGAGTGCAAGTTACTTTTATTAAGGAAAATAATTACCCTAATAATATAGCTCAATAATGCTTCTCTCTTTTTTTTTTTTTTTTTTTCTGTTTCTGAGGTAGAGTTTCACTGTCACCCAGGCTGACCTGGAATTCAGTATGTAGTCTCAGGATTGAACTCATGGTGATCCTCCTGCATCTGCCTCCCGAGTGCTGTGATTAAAGGTGTGTGCCACCATGCTTGGCTTAATAACACATTGTTTTTAACCACATAAATTTACGTCATTTTAATAGTATACTTAATTTTAACATATGAATTGTTTAATTGTGAATTGTTTAATATTTATAATCAACTTGACAAGATCTAAAGTCCCCTAGGAGGCATATCTTTAGGGATATCTTTGAGGATGTGACCAGAGATGTTTAATTGGGGAGGGGAGGCCCACCCTGAATGTGGGTGGCACCATCTCTTGCTCTGGGTTCCTAGACTGCATGAAAGGAGTAAGTAAGATGAACACCAGAATGCATTTCCCTCTGCATCTTGACCATGAAACAATGTCATCAGCTGTCTCATGTTCCTGCAGCAGGCTTTTCAGCATGATGGACTGTGTTGACCCACTATGTGCCAAAATAAGCACTTCTTCCCTTATGTGGCTTTGGCCAGGTATTTTCTCACAGTGATGAGAAAAGTAGCTAATCTACTTTGGTTACTTTCTTATTTCCTTTTCCTTGTTGTGTTTGTTTAATATAATTCCAATATCATACTTTAAATTATGTATTTGTGAATTATTTTTACTGCAGTGAGTAGGTTGAATTCCACATTCTCACCAACTATATCCTTTCTTTTGTATTTAAATTTTCCAAAAGAAGTAAAGAATAATTGGTCAACTGTAGCATATCTAAAATTCCAGTACTTGGGGGATGAAGGTAGAAAGATGGTGAATTCAAGGGCAGATTGGGCTACAGAGATACAGCTTATTCCAAAAAAAAAAAAAAAAAAAAAAAAGAATTACTTTATCATATTATCAAAATAATTGTATGACATAGAAAATTGGATAGAAACTGCTTTTATTATTAGCAAAATAGCAATTTAATTTGAGTTTTCACTTTGAGACCTTGTATATCTTAATATTTTTATAGTTCTTTGTAAACCTTGTGACTTTAATTTAAAATTATCCCAAATGTTATTTATTTTAATGTCTATCTTTTTATCTAAGAGTAGTCTAGGGGCTGAAGAGAAGGGTGGATAAAAGTACTTGAGTTCAGATTTCCAGACCCATCTAGAAGCTGTGGTGGGCTTCTGTAACTCTCATGCACCTATGACAAGAAGTGATGCAGACACCGGGGAATTTCCTAGAATGGAGTTGTGAACAATGTGAACAATGACCCTGCCTCAGAATGAGGTGGAAGGCGATGGTCAACCTGAACAGTTGTCTTTGACCTTCGCATGTGCACCATGGCACATGGTTACCCACGCATGCACACCAGCATGCACACACATACACCAAGTAAACAAAACACATTTTTAAAGGAGTCTAATATCTATTGTTGGTAAATAGATTTGTATCAGTTTCATAATTATGAACCATGTGAAATGAAAATTTAAATATTTATGACAATATAAATGCTACAGTTATGTAGAAGCAAAATGTAGTTCAATAAAAGTATTTATTAAATGTCTTCATTTAAGTACTTTGGCTATCAACAGGATAGTCAAAAAAGATCTATCAAGAGAAAACATGTTAAAAGGAAATTTAAATTTATCCTTTTTGTTTGTGTGTATTTTTTTGAGGTAAGGTCTCACCCTAGTCCAGACTATATAATGGTAGGCTGGCCTTGAACTCACAATGATCCTCCTACCTCTGCTTCCCAAGTGCTGGGATTAAAGATGTACTCCATCATACCTGGAAAATTGATCATTTTTATGCAAACTTTTTGATCATTCTTATTAATCAGAAATCCAAAGATTGAGATTAAATTGAACATAGTTGCTCATTTGTCATTTCACATAATTGTAAGTGTGTGTGGGATTCGCAAGGAAAAGCTATATATAAGTATTATTAAATTTCCCTTTTTGTGGCTGAAACAATTTGTACATCCATAAGCAAAATGGACAAGTGTCTCTTTTTCCAGAGTGGATTACTAAAATCTAGTAATTAGCCTCCAGTAAAAAAACTGGAAATAATTTTTAATTTTCCTTCTTACTGGTAGATTTAAGAAATTTTGATGGGTCACTTTGTGTTTCATTTTCTGTGTAATTTTTTTTTGTTTTGTTTTTTTCTAGGTAGGGTTTCACTGCAGCTCAGGCTGACCTGAAATTAACTATGTAGTCTCAGGGTGGCCTTGAACTCACAGCGATCCTTCTACCTCTGCCTCCCAAGTGCTGGGATTAAAGGCATGCACCACCATGCCCAGCTGTCTGTGTAAAGTATTTTGACTTATCTGAAAAATTTTAAAGTGCATCTACTTGTCTTTTTTAAATTAATTTCTAAAGGTTCTTTATATATGCAAGAGCCCTTTGAGATATTAAGATTAATTTTCACTTTAGCTTTAAATTTCAATAGCATATTTTATTTTATTATATAGTATAGAGATTTTTGATTTGCCACTTCAACATTATCGATCAATTTGCCCAGATTTTCTTTTTTCTTTTGAAAATTATATTAAATCTTTGCTGAAATTTATCCTGAATTTTGGGGTAAGTGTTTAAAATTATTGTTTACATATAACTATCTAGTTGTCCAGATATATTTTTCTACAACCTATTTAATGGTTAAAAATATGACTTTAGCTGGGCATGATGGCACATGCATTTAATCCCAGCATTTGGGAGGCTGAGGTAGGAGAATCAATGTTAGTTCTAGCCCAGCCTGAGACTAATTGCAGATCAGCCTGGGCTAAATGAAGACCCTATCTCAATAAACAACAACAACAACAAAATATGCCTTTATGCATATATCAAATTTTAGTTTTTAGTTTGGTGTGTATATGAATTTTGCATTATATTGCACCATTATCTCTGCCTCATGTACTCATGGCATAGTTTTATTTCAAATTATACCTATAATTGAGTTTTAGCATTTGGCTAAGATCCAGTGTAGTAGCTATTCTTATTAGCTTAATAACACTTATATTTCTTATACATTCATATATTATACATATATGAAATCTGTACATTCGTTTTACACATCACTATTTTGTTAAATTCTCTTGTATGTAATAGTTCATTTTCTTGTGTTTTTAGGTGCACATTTATATCATTAGTAAATGGTATGTTTCACCTTCTTTCTAATTCTGGTCCTCTAGGCTTTCTGTTTTCTAATTGTATCAGCCAGTTCCTATCATGTACCAAGGAATCTATGACCTATCTGTGTATGTAAGTTTGTCTGTCTGTATGTACTTAGCATCTATCTATCTATCTATCTATCTACCTACCTACTATCTATCTATTATCTATCTTTCTATATATCTATCATCTATCTTCTTTTTATCTATCATCTATCTCTCCAAAATGTTAAATAAAAGTGTGTACCTTTCTTACACTTGACTTGATTAGGAATGTCTTTATGTCTACCTATCAAACAATTCTGTCCATTTTTGATGATGCAAATATGTATTATAATGTAAAACATTATTCACTTATGTCAAAAATTTTAGGGCTGGAGAGATGGCTTAGCAGTTAAGGCACTTACCTGAGAAGCCAAAGGACCCAGGTTCAATTCCCCAGATTTCACATAAGCCAGATGCACATGGTAGTGCATACATCTGGAGTTCATTTGCAGTGGCTAGAGGCCATGGTATGCTTATTCTCTCTGTTTCTCCATTACCCTCTCATAAATAAATTAAAAATTTAGTCATTGCTTAGGGTTGGAGTGGGGAGTGAGGAAGGGTTGAGACACAGCTTTTTTGAATCCAAGGTTGGGCTAAAACTTGTTGTCCTTCTGCCTCAAAGCACTAGGATTGCAGTTTTGTACATCCATGATGAGCTTGCCATTACCTTGGCTAATTTCTATCTACTTTTTTAAAAATTCTATAGAGAAATAGCAACATGTTATTTCTTCTGAATTTAGTCACAGGGAAACTATATTATTAGAATTCTTCATTTTAACTATTTTTCCATGATATTAGGAAATCCCACTTGGTCAGGATACATAATTTTTAAAAATATATTGTTTACTTATTTATTTCAGAGAGAGAAAGAGAGAGAGGGGGAGGGAGAGAGAGAGAGAGAGAAAGAGAGAGGAGAGAGAGAGAGAGAGAGAGAGAGAATGGGCATGCCAGGGCCTCCAACCACTGCAAACAAACTCCAGATGCATGTGCCCCCTTGTGCATCTGGCTCATGTGGGTCCTGGAGAATCAAACCGGGATCCTTTGGCTTTGCAGGCAAATGCCTTATCTGCTAAGCCATCTCTCCAGCCCCAGGATACATAATTTTTCAATCTGTTAGTGTCTGTTTGAAAACAAAATATATTCCATTTGTCACAAGCACTGAAAGCAAAAGGTTTTCTATTTTTTTGAACCAAAATTAAACTGTGATTCAAACTTAACCTGAAGTGAAATGAGAGCAATCATATTTATGCAAGATCTATGTTATCACATAATTTGTTGTTGAAATATTCATGGAATTAATTTAAGGACCTTGCTGTAGTTCACTGGTGACATAATATGTCATACAACATATGAATTTCATTCCCCCAACAAAATCTAAAACACAATATTTTAAGTTGAAAAAATTTTTAATTGTATTTTCTTTAAGATTCCCTCATTAATAATCAAAATAAAGTGTCTTTTAGCTTCTTGTTTTAGTTTGTAGTCTCTGATTTGTACAGACATCATAATCCATTACAAAAAGAGATAGATTTTGTTTCTTGTATCTTCTCTGGAAAAAATTAAATATCATTCAAATGTTCTTTTCCTTAAATGTGTGATGAAGTATTCACTGTTAAAAGTCCACTAAGCCAGTTGTGGTGGCACATGCCTTTAATCCCGGCACTCTGGAGGTAAAGATATGAGGATCACATGAGTTGGTGGCCCCCTGAGACTGCATAGTGAATTCCAGTTCAGCTTGAGCTAGAGGAGACCCCTACCTCAACAAACAAACAAATGAAAAATTGCACTGGATTTGTAAAGAGGCCTAGGGGACAAAAACAAGTCAAAGTTTTTATTCCAACTTCTTTCTGCTCTTGATCTTTCTTCACATCACAGAATCACAGTTAATAGGGTACCCTGCTATGTATTTTTTCTAGCATTTTTCCTATGTAACATGCAAAAGTAACAAAAATTGCTTAGACTGTCTAAAATGTTTTGAATATATCACTTAATGTGTGTACAACTTACATGTAGTAGATATCACTATTTTATATGCAACATAATGTGCAGTTTATCAGATGGTCCTTTTACATGGAAGTTAACTATATCACTAGTGTATATAACGTCTTCAGTATATTCTATTGCCCCAGTAAATATTGTTAGCTTATGCCCCTGCTTTTCACTATTAGAATTCAGTGAGATTTCTATACATGAACTAAGAGAAAAAATATTTGGACATATGGACAACTGTGAAATGCAATGAGTGACTAAGAACTAAAAATTGAAATTAACATTAATTCATGTTAAAAAGTGATACATATTTTTGGTTATTGATTATTTATACTGTGATTCATTTTCAAATATTTGAAATGTTCATATTACACTTTGAGGTCTGATGGGCAGTTGAGATTTAGGATATAAAAATCTTCAGAAGTTCCAAAACCATATACCAAATATAAACTTTCCAATCAATAAATGGTATAGTGAATTTAATAGAAAGTTATCAAATAAAAAAAATCACAAATGACCAATAGATACTTTAAAACATGCTCAACATCCTTAGCCACCAGATAAATAAAAATTAAAACCACTTTGAGATTTCATTTCACCCTAGTCAGAATGGCTATGATCAAGAAGAGTAGTAACAAAAATGTTGGTGAGCTGTAGGAAAGGGGAACTATTATTATTCACTGTTTGTAGGAGCATAAATTGACACAACCACTATTGGAACCAGCGTACAGGTTTCTCAAACAGCTAAGAACTGAACTACCATATGACCAAGCTCTACTACTCCAGGGCATGTACGCAAATGACCCCATACACAACAGGTAGGAAATGGAATCAGCCCAAATGCCCATCAATCATTGACTGGATAATGAAAATGTGGTATATAAACACAATGGATTTCCTCTCAAGTATAATAAGAAATGGAGTTATGCAATTAGCAGAAAATGGATGGAATTGGAAAAAAATGTACAAAGTGAGGTAACTTAAGGCCAGAAAGGCAAAAATCATGTTTTCTCTCACATGTGAATCTTAACTCTTAACGTTTGCATGTATATAATAAGACCAATCAATATGGACCATGGCTAGAGATCAGGGGACATGAGGGGAAACAAGAGACGGGGGGAGGAAAAGCAGAAAGACAAGTAGCAGCACTGTGGTGGTTTGAATAGATGGCCCCTAATATATTCAGTTTTTTTATTGTTTGTAGTTTGCATCTGTAGCCACCTGGCTGGAGGCAGTGTCACTGGGTGACATTCCAACATACCCTGAGTAACAATGCCTATCTTTCCCCTTCTGATATGTTTGTTATCCATACTCTGTCTTTCCACGCACATCTTTCTCTAGCATTTCCATCTTACTGTGATTCCACTGGCAGTCTTTCTTAGTGCTGAACTGATTTTGCTATATTTATTCTTAGCCAATGAAAGTCCACTTTGAGGTAATCATTGAGGCCAAGAAAGTAAACATCCTCTAGTTCTTTACATAATTAGAATAAGTTCTGGCAGTATTATATTCTTAAATATATTTTTACTAATTATATTTCTGAGACTAAGATAAAGCCTCTAGGGAATAGGTTATCTTACATTAATAAAATTAAAATACTTATTTCTAAAGATAATTTTATTTATTTTTCTTTGTGACTACATTGCCAGGGGACCCTTGTGTATAGTATTGTTTCCCTGCTTTGTTTGTTCTTAAGTCATCTAAAGCTAAGACTTTGATATTAGTCAATAATGAAATTTAAAGTTAGGTGTAATAGATTATATCACTTTAAACTTTTAGTTTGCATTTTTAATGCACCATGCTTTTGGCAAGTTCTAATTTAGGAAGGTAGAAAAAGCCATCTTGGTATGCAAAAAGAAAGTATTTGACAGCCAAGACAATCAGCATTGATGCAAACTGAAAAATAACCCATCTGCCAAAATCATAGTTTATGGAGATTTAAGAAAATGTAATAAAACTATGTTCAAATTATAACCTATTGCTTCTATCTTGAATCTATAGGGCATGCTTTTATCTTGTATTTACATTAATATTAGAAAATAGGAAGCATACTTTGAAAATAGTTTACACTATAATGGACAAATTTATCTTCTCATATGTGAGACAGGCTTACAATGTGGTAGAAATTTAAGAAACACTCTTTAGTGATACTCTGTCCTTATAAAAATTTATTTCCCTCTATCTCTTCTATATCCAATTGATCTGTTTCTGTTTTCTAGACCATGCTTGAGAGGAGAGAGAGAGAGGTGGGGGTAGGGGAGAAAGGAACTGCGACATAACACTCAGTCTGCTCTTACAAAACACTGGTCTCAGGGACCTTTCAGTGATCCATGTACTTTTCTTTGGCATTGATTACACATCATTTTTGGAAAACAAGTGACAAATTAGTGACATTTAATAATAAAAATGATTATATCTGTTGATGATATGTTGCAGCAAGTGTTCATTTCCCACTCAATTAAGTTCATTTTATTTATTTTTTTAAAACAGAAACAATTTGCTTAGAAGGAGAAAGAGGAAGCAAAAGGAGTCATTATGTAGTATTTTGTGGCCAAAATATCAGAAAACATCAACCTACACTTTCTGTATTTAGCATGTGCATATCAGATACACCAGTGGGTGACCTACTACTTAACTAAATTGAACAAGTAAAGGTCATTCACATTTTTGTACAATGAAGATTTTACTTGAAGATAAATTTCCAACATAATTTTGGGTAGTACAATATGAAATGTGATGAGTTAAAACTGGCTACCTTAACATTTGACTAGGCATGAAATACATACAGTAGGCTTTGGTGTTGGGCTGTTAAGATGACACATTAGATGCATGGGTTAAAAAAATAAACTGTCTCCTAAGTACATGGTCTAGATAGTCTAATCCTCTAAGTATGACAAGTGCATCTAGCGAGTTTTAAGAGTTAGCATAATTGCATTTACTCTTAAAGTGAGACAAGTTAACCAGGGCCACCTAGGGAAGAAAGATCTTCAATGACATGCTTAGTTGCTTCTAGAAAAAACAATAGAACAGTCTTCAGTCAAAGACCTGTCAATCCTGTTTTCAAAGATTGATTAGGGAGCTGAGGTTTCCTTCTTTTTATCCTTGGAAAAAATGAAAAATGACAAGTCCTCTTCTACTTTAGACTAACCATTCATACACTTGGTGACAGTCAGGGCTCCCTTGAGCCTTCTCTTCCCTTGGACAAATATGCTAACTCTTTTGCTTTATCCTCAGAGGTACTATTTTTCAACCATTAAATCATCTTATTGTTCTTTCCTGTATCTTTTCAAGTTTCTTCAAAGCCTTTTTAGAAATATAAAATTTTAAATTAGATACCTTTGCCCATTTCAGGTACATTACAACTTCAGGACAATATTTATTTCCAGCCTCTAAGTCAGAAAGATGGTCACCATGACAAGTCAGTTGGATAAGAAGAGAAAGAGAAGCCAAGTGGTCACCTTAAGGGATATATCTGATTGGAAACAGTAAATGTTATGCCCGGAAAAGCATCTGGAGGTTCATTAAAAGTACTTTGGGAAGATAATAAACCACAAAATTGATTTTCTAAATAAACAGAGTGACTTTTTTATCTTTTAATAATTTGATACTCCTTTCGAGTAATTATTCTTCCGTAATGGAAAAGATTACTAAGTGGGTTTACGTAATTCCAAATTCAGAACAAAAAATATTCACCAAAGATGGCCACTGATATCTTATGAAAGAGCACAGGAATTCTGGGTTAGAGTGAATGCCTCAGATCAAATAAGAGCTGGATCCACTTTTCCCAAGCAGATATTAAGGCCAGGAGGGACATTTGTGGAGCATTACCTCATGAAATGTTTCCAAGCCCTTTGGCAGATCATGTCCACTAGGAAGAGTGTGGGATTCTAGTGTTTTTGTTGTAATGTCCTAGGTTTCTTGTGTCACATGACTCCCCTGTTGTATCACAATCCTGATTTGGGATGATTGTATTATTGAATTGTAGTTGCTGTGATTCCTCCACCTCATAGATGGCAAACAGGAACCCACAAATTTATGTTCAAAAGAACTCATCTGGTGCAATTTCTGTGAGGATAAGCCTCTGCTGTAATGACAATCTAGAATAAACCCCTCAATGTTTTAGTCGTTCATATTTGAATTTAAGTACATGGATAATTGGACTTGTAATTCTTTGAGCAACTTTAAGCTTGAATCCTTTTTATGCCCAAACCAAAGCACCTGGCCTTCACCTGCTCTCCTGGGATGCACTATGCACTCCAATATTGAGAAAACTGCTTCATAGTCTCCACACGAGAGAGCAATGCAATCACTACAAGAAGATGGTACTGTGTTCTTTCCAATCTCCTCCTTATAAATCAGCAATAAATAATAGGGACCACAACAAAGCCAGCTTATAAGAGCTTTACTTCCCCCAGGTGGAAAGCTCTATGATTCACCCATTCCTGGTTTATTTTCACTTGAAGGCTTTAGAAAAATATAAATCCGCTCTACCGATATTGAAAAGCCAGAGGTAGGTCTTTAGGGCTCCTGCACAGAGTGGTGTGCTGTGGTGATAGGCTTTGCATTTTGTACTGACGTTGAAAGCTAATGCATTGTGCTCTTACCATTTTTGCAGACGGGACAACATTGCTCTGGTTCATAGGCGGGGTTGACACACTCAGGAACGGCGCAGTCTGCTACAACACAGTGAACTTCGTTGCTGGGCTCACAGCGACACCATTCACATGGAGAGGGCTAGGAACAAATCTGAAATTAGCCCCTTTTCTCCTAGAACTTAATGCTTGCACATTCATATGCTGTCAGAAGACAAAACATCAGTGTTTACATTGGTTTTACTGAACTGACTCCGTTCACACGGGTGTCATCGTTCTTCCCCCAATGGAAGGCAGTCTATGTACCCGAGCCAAGCGAAGCCGCCATGCAGAGCTCAGGATTCTGTGACTAACAACAGGAGTACCCAGGTGTGACTTGTGGCTACATCTCTACCCTACTTTCCAGAAAGAAACAACAAAAAATAAAGTTTGGACCACTATGTCCTTCGTGGTTTGGTTCCAGATGCACCAGTTGCTCGGCTTTCCTTGGGAAACAAGAAAGATCCTGGAGCATATGAAATGGTTTTTGCCTTTTGTGGTTTTTGCTTTCAGACGAAGAGCAGAGTTATCAGGGAATGAGCAAGCGTGAAGTGCACATCCTCACCCTCTGTGTCAACACGCTCCAGAAGCTGTCTACATTGCAAATGGCACTTTTTTCTTTTTTGGGGGGTGGGGGAGGGAGAGGGCGGTGAATTTTAAGGGAAATTGCACTTGGGATCCAAACATCCAGATACAACTCTGCGAATTATTTAGTGGGGACTTTTCATCTTGCCTGCTCGCTATTTGAATGAGTTAAAACTGATTGACCTTAAAAGCCACTATTTAAGTAATAGCCAGAGAATAAAACAAGAATTGAAAAGCAATTACAAGGAAAGGGAACAAAGCAGAAGTGAATTTTTATCGTTGTAGTACTTACCCACCAAGAACAAATTTGGGATTTTTCTGTTTTCCTTTCTGGGAACAGTCTGTACTCAAATAGAAAGTACTGGGCAATCCGTGACTTTATGTGCAAGCTCTCCTTCCTCATGAAACTGAGACTTACAATTCTAGAATGAAAACTTGGAAGCCACACAATGTTCATACTCCTCAAAACCAGCTTTCTTAGAAAGCGTGCCTTCAATATGATGCCACGGTTCCTCGCCTGAAAACTGTTATAATGAAAGCCTCTGTCCCTTGTTTCTGTGGCTGCTCTCCATAACCCTCATCATTTCTGGTTTCTTCTAGGACCTGGCACACTACCTATTCTCCCTGTCTCAGGGAATCTTTGGTAGCAGAAACCTTTCAATTCATGATTTTAACAATTCAGTATTCTTTGTTTAGTGTTTGAACAATGATAGTCCAACCAAATGTAATTGTTTTACTTTCAAATTTAGTCTGAAGAGGTGAATTAGTTGCAAGATTTGTGCCAAAGTGCCATCATTCTTAACGTGATTTGTCAGTTTTTTGAAGAGCATATTTAAGCTCTTTGCTCTGTGGTGAGTTATTTCTAAGTAGTTCAGAGAGATCTCATGCATTCTTTCATGTTTCTTCATGTGTGCGAATTGTATCTGCTGATGGGTATTATGCTGAACAGTTTATCCATTATAAACTTACTTCTGCTCTAACCCTCTGAAGGAAACTTGTGTGGATCATGATTTCATAGATGATGTACTAGGCTAACAGAGGAATAGCAAGTTTTTTCAGGCCCTGTGGAAAACAAGGGCAGAGATTTGAAGGTAGGCGGTGTAATAGAATTCTGTATTGCTATTTGACAAGAAGCACTATAGCTGTACTCTCACCTGAGTAGTTTATTTCCCCAATACTTTTCACCCTTTTCCAATAGGTCAGGTCTACAGGAAAACCATTAACAATAGAAAAATTGACTTACACAGGATAGTTGCGTCTTGTAAAAATGAGAATTTCACTAACATGGGCATTAGTGCATTAAAAATTATCAGAAATTTAGAAGTTTTACTCCCTCACAAATGTGAGTTGAAAATCATAGCAGAGAAATTTGGGTTGCTATGTGGCTTATATTTTGGAGACTGTGGCATCTCCAAGTACTGGAGCTTGATATGATACTTGCAGGTATCTTGGAGAAGTATTAAGAAATAATGTTCCAGTAAAGGCCAAAATTAATAGAGGGGGTTAAGTGTGCACAGGTCCGCTCTTGGAATCCTTAGAAGCTCTTCAAGAGATAGGAAAGGCCACAAGGCTCAGCAGTAAAAATATTTGATTTTACTTAGATATAAATATGGACATTTAGAAAAATAAACAAAAGCCAAACCAATAATAAAACATATTGGAGTTTTAAAGTTGGTTTGAGTAACTTTTAAGAAAATGAATTATTTCCGGGCGTGGTGGCGCACGCCTTTAATCCCAGCACTCGGGAGGCAGAGGTAGGAGGATTGCCGTGAGTTCGAGGCCACCCTGAGACTCCATAGTGAATTCCAGGTCAGCCTGGGCTAGAGTGAGACCCTACCTCGAAAAACCAAAAAAAAAAAAAAAAAAAAAAAAAAAGAAAATGAATTATTTCCTAATTATTAGTACTTTCTAATCATGCCCTGAATCTACTTTTACTCAGGTTCTATACTCTGTCCTGTTCTGCTCTCAAATCTCTCCTCATAGGCAGGCTAGTAGCTCTTTAATTTTCATTAACTTTTTCCACAAGTCATCTGTTTTATTTCAGTTCATTTCTTCAAGTATCAAACCTCCACCTGACCCTGTGTTCCAGATCTGATCATTCAATAAAATCTCACCCATGACCACAATGTGAAGTCCCTTTTTGACCTTGCCAGCCTTGCCGAGCTTGTCTCCTTTCAAAACCGTCTCATCTATGGCACCATTGTTTAGTTTGGCTTTCCCCATGGCCCCTGCCATTCTTTTCAATTTTGAAAGGCTATCACTTAAACCACTGTAAGTTTGTAGGAGTGGACAGTGCTCTACTTTGGCATAAATTCAGACTTGAAACATCTCTTCCACCTTATAGTGGAAAACTCTACAGATTTGGTGCTTTTGATAAATCTTTACATCTTAAGCAGTGAGCTAGTTATACATCTCCTTTCATTGGTTCTTCAATGTGAAAACTATAGAGGGAATAGGAAAATGTTCCCATAAAACACAGGATTAAAGACTAAAGTTATCTTTAGAGGAAAAGAGAATGCTGAAACGAGCAGTTGGGAAAATTATTCGTACTGGCTTATTTTAAGGAAGATTATGTGAAATTATGACTAGTACATGGTTATAGAGGTAGCTGCAGTAAAGTTGTACAGAACTTGCTTTGGTGGAAGGACTTTTTTTAAATTTTGATCTTGACAGACAGACTGTTTATTAAGTGGTACAGCGAGGGTCAGCAGCCTTCCCGTGGAACGAAGGCTGAAGCACTGAATCAGGCTGGGCTTCAAACTTATAAGGAGGATACTAAGGCAAACAGACCAAATCAGCTGAGGTTCAAGGGAAGCAGATAAGGCATCAAAGTTATTTGCTCAGAATAGGCTTTTTAGCAGCATTGTCTAGGGACCACTGGGTGTCTCTGTTCCTTATGGCCTTCTAATCTTAAGTTTAGTTATTACCTTTTTAGTTCCCTCCAATTTTCAGGGAAGACTATTACCCCTTCACAAACAAATAAATTATTTAAAAAAAATCAGATGCATTGGCCTAGAGAGTTGGCTCAGTGGTTAAGGCACTAGACTGCAAAGCCTAATGACCTGAGTTCAATTCCCCAGTACCCAAGGAAAGCCAGATGCACAAAGTGGTGTCTGGAATTCTTTTACAGTGAAAAGTCCCTGACATCCTCATTCTCTCTCTCCCCACCCCTTACAAATAGATAAAAGTATTTTTTAAAAAATCATATACCTTTAATCCCAGTACCAAGGCAGAGTTAAAAGAATTGCTGTGATTTCAAGGCCAGCCTGGGTCTACAGAGTGATTTCCAGGTTAGCCTGTACCAGAAAGAGACCTTACTTCACTCCCCCCCCCCCAAAAAAAAAAACAGATGCATGATGAGAAGAGAATGTACAATAGATAAAAACTTATGTAACTCATCTGTCAATCAAAATAGAAAAATACTCAAACAATGCCTTTGTAACCAGCACATTTTTTTTTAGACCCCATAAAAAGAGGCCACAAACAGTAACCTCTGCTGTTCTTGGGCAGTCTAACTCAAGGTTGGCTCCCTTGAAATTTAGCCCACCCCTTGCCTGTTTTTTTTTTTTTTTAGGTAGGACCTCACTCTAGCCCTGGTTTACCTGAAATTCCCTATGTAGTCTCAGAGTGGCCTCAAACTCATGGTGGTCCACCTATCTCTGCCTCCAAAGTGTTTGGATTAAAGGCATACAAGCCCAGCTGCTTTTTTAAAAAAATTAATTTATTTATTTTTATTGACAACTTCCATAACTGCAGACAATAACCCATGGTAATTTCCTCCTTTCTCCCACTTTGCCCTTTGAAACATCACTGTCCATCATATCCCCTCCCCCTCGTAATCAGTCCCTCTTTTATTTTGATGTCGTGATCTTTTCCTCCTATTATGATGGTCTTGTCAAATCAGGAACACACTGAAGTAAAATTATTATTATAAACTTAAAGATAAAGAACAGTTATGAATGGTTATTAGAAATCACTCAGAAAATGATAATAGAGGGGAAAGGAGAGAGAGAGTGAGATACATTTATTTTCTTTTCAGTCAGTGTTGCTACCCAGATATCAGCTCAAACATTCCTTTTTTTCCAGAGAGGATTTCCCTAACTTCCCAGGTATTCTGGCTCCTACAGCATTAATGTACATTATACTGCCAATTCACAGCATAATGAACAAAAATGTTCATGAAATTATCTTACTGATTTTTGACATTTCATTCTTTTATTTGTTCTTGTCTAATGTCCTCATAGATTCTGGGAAGCTCATATTGTCCATTGCTGAATTCTAATACCCAGAAGACATCTTAGCACACAAAACTCAATAAATATTTGTTAGGTAAAGAGTACAATTACTTATGCAGTACTTGTTGAGGCATACCTCTAGCAGTTTTATCTGTTCTCATCTTGCCTGGAAAAGATTTTGACTCAATGAGATATTTGCACTTTATTTGAATATTATAAAGCACACTTTGGGGGAACAGATTTCTCACTATGAGTCATGAAATAACTATTTGGACTCCAATATTATGGCAATGAACATAAACTCACTCTGCAAAGGTAATTTTAAATTCATAACATTCGATGTGCAGATCCCAGGTAAGTCAATCTTCAAGCACTCCATTGACTAGCTTATCCAGCAGTAGATGATTATAGACTTTTATTGCACTAAAAACACTGTGCTAATGAAACTTAGGACAAGAATACATGCAGAGGAATTGCTACAGGGCCAAGAGAGAAAACTTGTCTTATTTTTAACATATATCAAGTTGGTGGTTGCTTATTAGTTCCAAAGATTTTGGGGATATATAAAATATTTTTTTCAGGAAAATGTCCTGGTTGTAAACATGCGTATTTTCCTAAGGGGAGGGTTAAGGCCCAATAAGACAATTCCTTTATATTTTGAGAAACAAAACTTTATTCCTAGAAAACCCTCTGAGCATACTGCTAAAAGCTGATGGATGATACCGAAATGGATGGGAGACAGTCTAAGTAGCATGTTCTGCCACACTAGCTGCATGAATGACTTCCCTTTAGATGAAGTCATATTAGGTTTCATATACTTATGGGGTGCTTCATTTCTTCAATCATGTGCAAATATTATCAAATAAAATATAATTCAGTTCCCCTTAACAACTATTTAAAATCTAATCCCAAGAAATGAAAAAAAATTCCTGCAGTATGAGGCACTCTTCTTTTGGAGATAATTTATGACATAAATCTTATCACTTTATGGAACAAATCTCATTACTTCCAAACTATATGAGAAATTTGGAAGACTCCATTTCAAAGTTGCTGATGCCTGTCAACCGTCTCACCGTCCACTTTGTTAGAATGTGATTTAACTTATGAAGTGCAGGAGAACCCAGCATCCACTGAATGTATATTAACTTACAAAATGCAGGAGTACCCAGCATCCATTCATTAACTTGTGAAGTGCTGGGGCACTCACATCCACTGTCACTCCCAGAGCTGCAATTTGGCATGCAGTAGATGACACCCAGCCATCAATGGGTCCAGTGGATTTTAACCAAAATTCACAATCATGGAGACGATGGTCCACAGCATAACTGATTAAGCTGCTCCTCTGTGTTGCTGCTCTAAAGATGCTTTGATGTCTTCTCCAATGAGTTGTCCTACTGCTCAATATACTTGGACCACTACGGCTGTGAGTCTTATCAAATTACAGATCGTATTGTAATGTTTCTAATAACATTCATACTACTGATACAAATACAAAGCCTGATGAATGTATTTTTTAATAACTTCCTCAGTTGGCCAACAAATGTATATGGTGGTATCATTTGAATGGCAAATGGAACCAGTTTTTGTTTTCCTGAAGGAGTTGGATATTTGAAAAGACCCTCTGGATTATGACTGCCAATGTGTCTGTAGAAACATTTCACTTTTACTGAGAACACAAGAGTGTATTTAGGGTTGATTGTGTATTTTGTGAGATAATAGATAATCAATGAACCAAGTAAGAAATGTATAAATTCAAAAAATGTTGAAAGAATATTTATCAACATATATTATATACAAGGTGGGATATATTACTTAAAACTAGTTCTGGCTGGGCATGGTGGTGCATGCCTTTAATCCCAGAACTCAGGAGGATTATATATAGTGGAGGAATAAGTTGTTGAAGTAATCTATATTTATTTTTTTTTCAAGGTTGGGCCTTGCTCTTGTCCAGGCTGACCTGGAACTCACTATGTCGTTTCAGGGTGGCCTCAAACTCACACTGATTTTTCTACCTCTGCCTCCAGAGTACTGGGATTAAAGGCATGCACCACCATACCCAGCTATTTTTACTTTTATTTAATGTGAGCTGAAGTAAAATATAAAGACGTGGAAAACAGTTGAAATACCAATCTTAAAATTATTACTTATCTGATTCCCCAAGTTCTCACATTTTAGGAAATTAACACTTATTTTTGCAAGACAGCTAATATTATCCTGAAGATATTTTTCCTAGAAACATTATTTCTGAATTGTAAGAGAGGCACTCTTTGATGTTATAGCACCATCCCAATAAGCTGACTAAGTATAGCACCAGTATGTTTCTTTGATTTCTTTCAAGGAGTTCCATGACAGAAAATCAGCTTTTTCAACTATGATCAGTTTCCAGCAAACTAAAATATTGATAAGGACAACATAAGCAAAAATATTTTTTGTTGGAGTAACAGGTGTTTTTTTAAGCTGGCAAAGTATACTTACTAAGGAAATGTCAGTATGTTTTTAAGAGAAAAAAATGTATCAAGTGCTGCTAAAATTTTCATAGGAAGGACTGGAGGGATGGCTTAGCAGTTAAGGCATTTGCCTGCAAAGCCACAGGACCCAGGTTCAATTCCTCAGGACCCACATTAGCCAGATGCACAAGGGGTGCACACGTCTGGAGTTCGTTTGCAGTGGCTGGAGGCTCTGGTGTGCCCATTCTCCCTCTCTCTTTCTTTTTCTTTCTCTATCAAATAAATAAATAAAAATAAAATATTTTAAAAATTTTCATAGAAGAACCCAAAAGAACTTAAAAAGGATACACTGAAGGTTTTGTCAAGCTTTATTTGCATACCAGTGAACTGTTCTAGAAAATCAGCAGCTCCTAGTCATGGAAGCTGGTGAAATTTGGATTTGGCACAAACAGTACTTGACAATAGAACTGAGCATGTGTATGTTTATGCTAGGGATGCTCCACGGACCACTCATTTATTCAACAGGGAAAAGAGAGCAACTGTTATCACTTCAAAACTTTTTTAAAAATAACAAAAGAAGAATGATAACACCATGGAAGAGCCAGTCATTTACAGCAGCATTAAAAAAAAAAATCAAGTGCAGGTACCCTTGAGAATTCTATAGCATGAAAAAAATCATGTAAGAAACAAATATGACCAGTTCTATTCTACAGGAAACATTGAAAGGAAGTGACTTTGAGTGCTGGGCACTGGATTCAGGGCTATTCAGAGGCTGAGAGGTGGCAGTGATTAGCCCAGGGCAACCAAGCAACCAGATTACCAGTTAAGAATTTCTTTCTTGCCATTGTCTCAGTATTTCTCTAAGCAAAAATTTTCTAAAAGTTGCATTATTTTCTTCATTGTCTATTTGATGGTAACATTGTATGTTGGTGTATTATAAAGAGGAATATTTGGAAAATTGATAGTATTAAATGTTTTATAATTGTTAATACTTAAATGCATTTCCAAGTTAAGATTAAACCATTATTTCCTTCTAAATTTTGTAGTTCATTACTTTGTTCTTAGTTCATAGCTAACCTCATTCCAGGGAAATATATTGAGATAGTTTGCAGGCAATAACACAAAGTATATTTTAATTAACAAAATCTTGACTGAGTAATTTCGTGATAAACCTCCCTACTTCAGCATGTAATTTGGTAAACTTGTATAGAAATTGTTAGTGCAGTTTCCCAGTGGAATTTAGTTGTGTGATAATGTGGATGGAGTAAGGACATTTGGAGGATATATCTTCCCATCAAATGCTACTATTTTTATCTTGGACCAGACAAACATCTTGGGCATGGATTTTTCTCATTTGTAAGATGACAAAATTAGTAATCTTGAGGTGGTTTAAGTGTAAAGGGACCCCCCCAAAGTAGATGAATTTCTCTTGGCTCTTGACGAAACATAGGAATTGTCTTGGTCCTAAAGGGGTGAATCCAGTTCATTCCATTTTGCATCAGGTCAGAAAGGTCAGAAGGGGGAATTATTTCCCCTTATCTCCTAAAACCTCTCCAGAAGAGGACAATAAATGCCTCTGTTCCTATCTCGAATATAAAGGGACTAATCCCTTCCCCAGAGCTTAATACCACCTAGACACCTGGAATGAAGACTAAACTGACTAGGCCAGCTGTCAATCTAGGGGGCTCATATACAAAACCCCAACCTGAGTCTTGGGGTGGGATTCACCATTTCTGGGAACCTTGCTCATGGACACGAGTTCTTCCTTTAATTCTCTTAAATGCTATCCATAATCTAATAAGACCTGCAAAGTTCAACGTGGACTTCAATTCCTTGAATTCATAAGACAAGAATGAAGAGGCCACTCACTCAGTGGAAGTTTTGCATGACTGTTGAGTTTTCTGGCACTCTAACTCCCAGGTTACAGCCCAACCAAGAGCCAAACTTTGACATTCTCAAAACACCCTCGAATTCCCATATCAAAATAATATTAATACTGGTATAATTTTCTCACTAGAATACTACAAAAAGATGAGGGAATGATGTAATATGTGGGTGAATGATTGAACTATTGTGGCTTTGGTGGCCTTTTAGTGACTGTCATTGGCGTAGCTTCCACACTGATAAGCATCCCTTCCTCTCCCACTGGGTCATCCATTTAAAATGGCTTTGTAGTTTTCAAGGGAGTATATTGCTTATAAATCATTTTATGAAAGCTTGACATAATGGCATAATCATTTCCATTAGTTAAGTGTTGAATTTGTGAAGAAGTTATCATTTTGAATTCTGAAAGCAATCTGTGTTACATCTGTAAAATATAGCGAAGTCTGGATTCAAGTTGTGATGAGATTGAGAATGACATTGGACAACATTTTCAGATAGTTAATTCAATTCTTAATTACAGAGATGAAACTTTAATCAAATTCTTTCCAAAAACCTATCTTTTAAAGGAAAGGTAATTTTAGCTCACAGTTGTTGGAGTCTTGATTTTTATATCTTCTAGTTTTAATGTGAATGTTCTCACGTCTCATGAACAGAAGCAATGTCCAGTGATTGTTCTTCCTCCACAATGAAACTCTCTAAGTCTCAGCATTCAAAGGTTTGTTATTTTAGTAGAATATTATTTTTAATGCTGAAGGAAAATTAAAGTTAGACAAAACAATTTTAATTGTTTCCTCTCACATTTAGGAGGAAGAAAGAAAGCTAGAACAGCATGGAAATAATGCAAGCTTCAGCCCATGGCTGTTCCTTTACCATGAAGAAAAGCCTTTCACTGGGTATCTAACGGAAGACCGCAAGATGACGATCGAAGCCTTTGCATTTTTATGACTGCAAATGTCACTGAAAACTTAGTTTTTGTTAAAAGTTTACATCTGATAAAGGCAGAAATTTTATAAATAATCACCAAGTTTTCAACAAATAATTCTGGTTAATCCTTCCTGCATTCAGAATGTGGTTCCTCTGTTTGAATGGGTGAGAATGCACCTGCACATTTTGTGACAATAGAGTTTTAAAATGAATTCAACTGAGACCTGCAAAATGTGGAGCAGAAAACAATTTTCCCCATGCTATCAATGTACTACATCCTGTGACAAAGATATGAAACTAAAGATGAAATACCTCCTAATTGACTAGCTATTCAACAATAAAGTAAGTGTGTACACTAAAGTGAAAGGCAAACTGTTTCAGCCACATTACTTGCATAGCATCTACAGTGAGCTCACCAAATCTGACTAGGTGCAATGCAGACAGCCCTGGATTGAGATAGAAATGCCGGTTTGATTTGTCAGACTTCATACTCTCTAGTCATACGACAAGAACAAAAGCAAGGATTTCTCTGAAAGCCATTTTTCACATTTATAAAATGTGGATAAACATACTGTAGGGTAAATTAATTTGAGTGAGTGCAAAACAGGCCACAAACTTTGATATCTGTTATGCGTTTGTCTCAGGCACAAATCTGGTTCATTGACTTGCCCTGGAAGGGTAGCTTTCTACTCTGGGGAGTTTTGCCCAGCTTCCTTATCTGTCATCCCTGCTGTTAAATTGGTTCCATGCTTCCTTCCTCCTGTTCTTATCTCTGTGCCTGAGCTCTAGTCCCTTCTATTGGATCATTTTTTTTTCTGGACAAGTTTTCTCTTTACCTTTTCTAACTGATTTTGTCTAAAATGCATTCAATACTTTAAAGTACCTACTCCTGAGCTCTCTTCAGTTTTCAGACTGAGCCACTCCTTTATACAAATTTGCTAGAAAAGTTGGCATCTGCAGATATGTTTTCCTTGTGATAAACTAGGAGTGCCTTGTGGTCAACTTGATGCCTTTTATACACTGCTGCATGATAGAAAACCTGTCACTGCCCCACATGTAATACATATGTACTTGTGTAATCAAACAATGGATTGTGACCACTGATAGTTTAAATACAGTAAGAGATTGAATATCTAAGCAAGTAGACAGAGTATATATATATATATATATATATATATATATATATATATATATATTCTTTCACTTATTTGACATCAATTGTATTTTTTATTTTATTTCACTTTAGTTTTGAGGTAGTGTCTCACTGTAGCCCAGGTTGACCTGGAATTCACTCTGTACTCTCAGGGTGGCCTTGAACTCACAGGGATCCTCCTACCACTGCCTCCTGGTGCTTGCTGGGAATAAAGGTGTGTGCCACCACGCCCTCTTTCACTTATTAACATAATGTTAAATATCTACTAGATTACCATAAATTAAATAAATTAAATTAATATAACTTAAACAGTCACAGAGGCACACAACAGAATGAAAGATGGACATTTTATAATCTTTGTTTTTGATTTCACCTCAGAATTTTCAAAAAGTAGATAACTATGGAGTTAACATCAATGAAACATCAATGAAAAGAGCAAAGCTCTACTTTTTGGATTGAGGTGTGCAATGGAAAATGGCTTAGAATGCCTGAAGTCAAGTATATAAGATAAATAGAAAAGTTTTTGTGTCATAATATATGTAAATGTCTGAACAGAGAACTTTGAGAGCAACCTCAAGTAAGTAGGAGCCATACCATTTGTGACCTTCATGACTGATTGCAGGATGTAAGAATTTGGTTACATTAACATTTGAAGGCAATGGAAAAGAGAGAACAACTAGGTTGAAATCAATAATTAGAAAACCTTTTCTGTGCTACAGAGGAAATATTTGATATTTCGTGAGTCATATGGTTTTAGAATACCTCAAAAGGAATCATAGACAATACAGCAATGAATGAACATTATTGTTTCCTTATATAAAACTTTCCTAACAAAGAGAATATGGACTTTATTTATGTACTGTAGTGTACCAACTTTAATAAGATTTATTTGATATATGTAGCTGACATTATTACTATTTTGTTGTTGTTGTTGTTGTTTTTTCAAGGTAGGGTCTCACTCTAGTTCAGGCTGGCCTGGAATTCACTCTGTAGTCTCAGGATGGCCTCAAACTCACAGTGATCCTCCTACCTCTGCCTTCTGAGTGCTGGGATTAAAGGCATGTGCCACCATGCCCAGCTACATTATTACTATTTCTCTTGTTATTTGAAAAGGTCATTTTTCAACTAAACTGTTTTATGTAACACAGATTAGTAAGTTATCATAAGTAATCACATAAATGCAATTTTGGTAAGATCAAGATAAATGGACAATAAGGGATTAGTTATGGTGATATTCTTTCACTAACTGCTCATAAGTCTCAAATAATGGAATTAGACTATCTGGACTCATTAGCAAGATAGTTCTTAAATTCTGTTCCAATGAAGTCGTGTGAACTTGTGAACTTTTGTTAGTAGATGTTCTGAGATAAAAGAGTAGTATTGTCACATGAAATTAAAAAATCTGGACTAAATAGATATGGGATGGTGTAATAGTAATAATATCAAGGCTTTATAAATCATTTTAATGTGCTAAGTAGCATTTTTTATTATCTTAGTTTTGGAGACTTGGAGAGTCAGACATAAAACATAGAAAAGTGTGCCTAAGTCACTTGGCTGCTAAGTGGTATAGCTCAATTTAAAATCCAATTTTTACCCCAGTGTTGAGATCTGAGTAGTGGGACTACACATATTGGCTCTCAAACACACTCTCTAAAATTTATATATGCCCAATGGTTTCAGTACTCTACTGTTACTATATATTTTCAAAAGATGTTATAAGATGCAGCATTTCTCAAACTTATATATGAATGTGAAAAAGGTTGGAGATCCTTACTAAATTCTCTATAAAAAAAAGTAAGCCTTATCTCTTTTGTCCTGGTGCTAACTTACTCTCCGTTGGAGAATCTGCTTCTCTTTTTCAGATAGATGTAGATCCTAAGGAGAGAGCCACCCCATCATACCTCCAAAGGGCCCCGGCTGAAACTAAGAAAAATTGGCGAAACAAGCAAGGGTACTGTTTTCCTGATGAACCGGATACCAGCACAAGGGGGAAGGAGATCAGCACAGAGAAAAATCAACTCCTACCAAATCAGAGAGCCAGAGCCTCAGAGCCCCCCAACACCTCATCACTGAAGCAGACCAAAAATGAACCCAACATGGCTCAGGGAAATTTTGCGGAAGAGGGGGCAGAAAGAATGTCAGAGCCACATGTTGGGTCATGATATGCAGAGACCCATATACCTCGACAAGGAGGGGCCAAGGGGAGCAGGTAGGTCACGGATGAGCCTAATAATGGTACCAAACTGACTGTATTATCTGAATATAAAACTAACTAATAAAGAAAAAAAAAGAATTTCACAGAATTTAACAATAAAAGAACCCAAGAAAGTCTGCATCATAGTAATTATTAGCTAATGTAGATAATCAGAATAACCTGGGATATTTTAATATCAATTCTGAAATTAATTGAAAATGAAAATAGGATTTGTCAAGAAATGTGAATGCGTGGAACATTTCTTCCTTAGGTGATACTGATTATTAGCTAGCTGAGTAATATTCCCTTGTCTCTAATATGAAGTTGCAGACTACATATTTCTATATACTATATCCTTTTTGTACACTCCAATTCTGCCTTTTGGGAGAGTTAAGAATTTGCCAAGTGAAAGAACAGCAGGGCCAAAATCCCATGGGTCCTAGTTCTTAGAAATCACCAAAGTATAGTGCAAGAACAGCAAATTTAATATTGTCTCCTAGTGAAAAGTGGTCTCAGTAAAAAAAAAAGAAAACAAAAGAAAACTTGGAATCTAGTATACTATAATCTTATTTTATTTGAACACGTTTTTTTTTTAGTTTAATTACTGAAGTTTTCTTTTTTTTGTGTGCTAAAAGTGCTCTTTTCATCACAGCTTTTGCAAACTTAGGCTTGTTCACAAATTATTTTCAACCTGAATCAAAGATTGATTTTAGATATTCCAATATTTTACTATTCTTGTCTACTTGTAACTCTGGGTTGCCATAGCAATGGGTCTGATATCACATTTCAGTAGACAATTGGCTGAAATAAATCTTTTCATGTAACATATTTATTGAAAAAGAAGATGCAAATCAGCTTGAATTTTCTTATTAAACCTACAGGTAGTAAAATGCAGCAAAAGCGCCACAGGAAAATGATATATTAATATTGCTTTTGCAAATAACGAGCTCTGGCATTATGGGGTGTCACATAAGTTTCTGTCAGTCTGTGTTTTCTAAAGTAAGGGAATTCAACAAGCTAATCTCAAAGTTCTTTTATGAAACTAAATTTCTGTTGTCATCTCTAGAAAATAGAAAGTACATAAATGTTTATATATATATACATATATATATACATATATATATGCTTAATTTTATAAAAGAATTTATATAAACTCACCAACTGAAGATGTGAACCAAAGTCAAGAAGTAATAGTGGCAGAGAAATGATTTTAAGAGTACAACTGAAATAATGTCTAATAAAGGTGAAACTTTACTTTTGATGAGTCTCATATAGCTTAGACTAGCCTTGAAGCATGACATTTAAACTCCTAGTCTTCCTACCTCCACCTCCAAAATGCTAGGGTTATAACTGTATGCTACCATATCTGGCTTAAAAAGACTTTTTTTTTGCTCGTATATATGTGTGTATGTAATGTGGGGTGTGTCTGCTGCTATATGCAGGTGTGTGTGCCTTCAGTGCCCCCTGCTCTCGCCTGTGGTGGGGGCTCTCGCCTGGGTGGCAGGAGCAGAACACTGGGTTTCCATGTTCCAATGCTCTCCTGCCTGCTCTTTTTTTCAGCCAGAGTCTCTTAACAATAACACGGATTGCTATTTTTTTTTTTTTTTTTTTTTTTTTTTTTGTGAGGCTGAGTGATTTCTCAGTCTCTGTTCCCCTTTGCTGGATCAGGATTAGAGATACATGGCCATGCCTAACTGTTTTACTGGGGATCTGAAGATTTGAACTTGAGCAGTTCCTGGCCCCCTTAGGCCCTCATGCTTGCACAGGAAAGGCCCTTAAACACTAAGCCATCTCTCCAGCCCAACAGACACTTTTGAGTAGTTATAATTGATAATTATAAATTTACATATAATCTTACAATTTTCAAATTCCTGATATGAATAATTTTATATGACATATGTGATGACATTATTGTTTCAGGTCCATAGCCGTGTCAAAAAATGTTGACTTTTGTTCATGGCCATTTACCACAATATACAGAAAATTTAGAGTTTTGTTCAGTTCACTTTTATGCCTTTTAGACAGCTTTTTATTCCTGTAGAATCAGGTCATCTGGAGTCTTTAAGAAGAGGAATGGTTTCCTTTGTTCCTTTAGTATTTTACTCATTCTTTCCATGATGTCATTAAATCCTTGCAAAGATTGCTTTATTGTGGTGTGCTGTATGGCAGACGAGAGGCAAGAGAATCAACAATAGAGGTATGTTAGACTGAAATTACTGATGCTAATCAGCAGGGATGATAAAGTCCAAAGTCTAGACTCTAAAGTAAGCCAGACTCCAATTAATAATAGCTATTGTCTGAGACAACAGCCCCAAGGATCTCCTCAAACTGATCTTACTTGTCCCAAGACTTTCCTTAGAATGTTGACAAAGCATGAATCTAAAAAAGTACTACAATATTAGGTTTTCTTGTGTAGTGTTTCATAAAACTTGCTTCCTGATATACAGTCCAGATATAGGAAAACAAAATCTATTAAAGACCAAAAATGTGGTGAGGATGGTTAAGAAGGGGTAGCGACAACGGATTCATCTAATTTTCAAGTTAAAAACTTCTTAAATAAAATGATAGCATTCCTACTTCTCTGTTCTTCAATGCAAACACAAGCAGATACATGTATGAAGTTAATCTAGATTATGTAATCTGTATATTAATCTAATTTGTGAAAAATATTGAGACCTGAGTCATGAAATAACATGCAGGAAATACAGAGATAAGCTTGTTATTGTTGCGTTCTGTTTTGGTGAGTAAAACCACAATTAAAAAGAGACAAAACTTTAAGGTATCTACATTTTTGTGCAACTGACGTTCAAATTTGGAAGGGAGATTAGTGAGTTCTTTGTCTTTTCAATTCATTATTGCACTGTTGGTGATCCAGTAAGAAATGGGCGCCAATATCTATCAGCTCCCCACGGCTTACCTCAGGTAATTATTAACATGCTCTGTAAATCTCAGATATGTCTGCAGATCAAAAAGCAACCTCTCCATCTGCACAGGGCACCAATATCTGATGTCATATTTGTCATACACGTATCACCATGAATAATAGTTTCTTTCAATATGAAGGGCAACAGGGTGAATGAGTATGCATAAGGGTCAAACTCATTATGATTCATGCTAGTTGATGGCCTCTCAAAATGTGCAACAAGACAAAGATATGAAGTCTGCAAAGAGGTTATTTTATTCCCTAAGCATAGTATTCTATTGTCTTCTTTTGGGAACTGATCTCTTTCTTAGACTTAGATAAAATTGTGAAATCTAAACAGATACAGAGTATAACTTAGTGAGAAGGGTGCAATGAACTTCATATGATTGCTTTAATCAAACTGTGAGATTAGCCAGAGATTAAAAAAGTAGCATGAAGGTCCCTCTTTATTTAGAAAGATGACATCCCTTGCTTAATATCTTTATTTGAGCCTAGCCAATTTGCATGCCAAGACTGTGTCTCAGATAAGCAGTAATGACTTCATCTCTGTTATTTTGTAGTAAAGATGAAAGAAGCCATTATTCAACTTATTCAGAAGTCATTTTCATGTTCAAAGCCTGTGTTTTGCAGAGCCAATAATTATTCTAAACTTCTCCATGAAGATCCAAATTATCTTTGTTATATGATATTATGATATTTTCTAAGACTTTGAATAGCATCTTTAAAGACTCACTGAAACTCTATGACCCATTTGTTGAGAATATGTGAACCTTCTCATGGATACAATTCTTCAAAAATCTCACCTAAATTCCTAGTTGTTGTAATTAAAATCAATATAATTTTCACACTTCTGGAAAGATGTGGTCTGATACCTTTTGCCTTGTACAAGCAACTTTTTGAATACTCTGGCCTTTCAGAGGTACTTATGCAAGGACAGACTGGTAGGCAGCAGTGAACTGGGTTTTGCAAGTTGTCACCTATTATTAACCCCTCCCACCTCTACTTGTCCTCTTCCTTCATAAATCTGGTCCTAAGCTCCTACCATCTGTTGTCCTCCATCCTTTCTTCATATGGAAAAAAAAATAAACATAAAACACATCTTTCAAGCCTAATTTCAAAAAAAATAAATCCCACTCAAATATTTTAACAGAGGAAATATCATAATATTAGACATTCATGATGGGGATTAAGGCTAAGGACTACATTGGGTATCCTGTCTCTTTGTGAACATTCTCATTAAAGAACAAGTCAGGCCTGGAGAGATGGCTTAATGGTTAAGGCGCTTACCTGCAAAGCCTAAAGACCCAGGTTCGATTCTCCAGGTCCCACATAAGCCAGAGGTACAAGGTGGCACATGTGTCTATGGAACGTTTGTAGTAGATAGAGACCCTGGCGTACCCATTCTCTCTCTCTTTCTCTCTTTCTCTTTGTCTCAAGTAAAAATAAATAAATAAAAATTAAAGAAAAAGAACAAGTCAATTCTAAATCTAAACGGGCATCAACATTTCTCTATGGATGTAATGACTTGGCAAATCACTCTGATTGTTGACTGTTTCTTTGTTCTGATTCATTCCTCAGGATTTAAATACTAAATTCAAAATTTAGCACAAAAAACTAGTCTATTTACCACAACATGAAAAATGTTTTTAAGACAGCCTCATGCACACAAGATGTGTAGCATTAGAACATCTTTAAACTAAATCTTTGAAATATAAAAATTAGAATCTTATAAATTGTCTTTGGCCAATTGTGAAAAATGTACAACGGTCTATCCTACCAGGGAAGGGCAGATTTTGCAGAGATCCAAATCCTGAATTAGGGACACTGAGTATTGACAGCACAAAACTGTTTTAAAATAAAACAGACTATGCAAAAGCTGAAGTAACATCTCTGTCAGCTGCATGTAGTATAACCTTCAATATATGACCTAAAACTAAATCAGTACAAGTTTTAAAGTATAAAGAAACAACCAAAAAGGCTAAATGTAGCAGAGGCAGAGTTATAAAAACACTGACAAAATAAGAAATTATTTTTCCTTTGGGAAACTCAGAATGATACTTAAACACAGTCAAATCTGATGGAGTCTAGATATCTAATCCACTTTTTTTATAGAAGATTGTTATACTTTTGTTTACACACGTTGTATCTTAAAAATTATGCTCCAGTATCATATTGTTTGGGTACATACTAAAAGAAGAGATTAACGAATGCTGTGTACAGTGAACTTTATCTTAATACAATATTAGAACAATAGGGAAATTAGAATTTTCCAAAATAGAGTAGGGAGGAATTTATTTCCAAAGCTTGCATTAGAAAATGGAAAAATGTCCCCATAGATTTTACAAAGAACATTATTCTTCCCATCAGGGAACACATGTGAACCATTTTACATTTGAATTTACTGATCAGAAAAAACTTAAAGTGTGAAAATATGTTTTGCAACTGTATTGCATGAGGCCTCACAACTCAAACCCTGGGTAGCTACTGCAACATTGGGATGGGGATAACATCCAAGACTGGCTTCAGGAAGGGGTTGTGAGAGACAGCAGATACTAGAAACTAGATGGAAATGGGTAATTCATCACAGAACAGTGTGTGTCATTTTTGGTTGCCTGGGGGATACCATATCTAAACCTTGAAAGACTAAAACAGAATCATAAGCCAAGAAATTTTAAAGACATTCTCATGAACCTCCTTGTTTTATATGTTCAAATAGTATGATTCATTATACTATTTACCAAACCTGTTATGTGATTTTCATGGTTCTTGGGACTGGGAATAAAGGAGAAGAAAGAAAGCACTCTCCTCAGGCTTAGAGGGTTCACTCCAATAGCAGAAACAAAAGAATTCTAGGGCAATAGCCAGTTGTTTCCATGTTATATGTATTATTACAATTCAATAGAGGCAGTAAAGGAGGGAAGGGAGCTTACATTCTATCGCCAGGCTGCCTGGTAGGATTCCTAGTTCATTTTCCAGCTGTATGGTCTTGGCAAGTTACTTATACCCTGATGCTTCAGTTTTCTTATTTGTAAGCCTGTTAATGAAAGTATAAATGGCACAGTGGTATTATGAAATGAAATGCATTATAATGCACATAACACTGTTACAGTGTCTATGAATTGCTCTTATTATAATGGTGGCCACAGCCTCCTTGTTGGGTACATATAGAAGTCCTCTATCACAGTCCAGCGTGAAGCGCTGCTGTAAGACAAACTGTAGGGGAGCTGAGATTTAAATGGACTGTAAAAGTCATCAACAAAACTTTATACAAAAAGTTTTCCAAATTATGGAATGTCATATGCAAGAACATAGGAAAGAGAAATGACTGACAGTATGAAGTATTTGGAGTGGCTGATAGAAGACTCCAGACTATTCAAAAAAAAAAAAAAAAAGGATAGATTTTTGTCTTGAAAACAGTCCTGATTATCTTTATCCACATGCATGTCCATCATTTTGATGTTTGCTTTTTAAAATTTTGCAATGGTATCATTTTTTCCACTATGAATTTTCTTCACTATATGTAATTATTTGTTTACAATATGACCTTGTTAAAATATTATTTAATTAAGTCATCTCTATGTATGACAATCAGTCTTCTGTTCTTTATTATTCTTCAAGAATAAAACATATTTAAGTCTAATCATAAATGTTATGGTCCAGTGTTCTAGTCTCTTCCACCAACTGTTTACCAAACACATTTCCAAACTGACTTTTCTCTTATTAGATACATTTTTAGTAAAATCCAGTTTCTAGATAATCTTATAATCTCCACTCCCTTTGCAGGTTATATTCATCCTGATTTCCAGCAGTTTCATCTCCAGAATTTTTTTTTTTTTTTGAGGTAGGGTCTCACTCTCTCCCAGGCTGACCTGGAATTCTCTCTGTAGCCTTAGGGTGGCCTCAAACTCATGGTGATCCTCCTACCTTTGCCTCCTCAGTGCTGGGATTAAAGGCATGCACCACCATGCCTAGAACATTTTCAGAATTTTGATTTCTCTGTATCAGCTAAAATTATTTATTGAAGCAAAGGCTTGACTTTGACCAACCTGGAGAAAAATGTCTCCTTTTATCAAATTTGTACTATAGTAAGATTGTGATATTATATCCCTTCGGAATTAATTACTATGGAACTGCATAGTCATCAACTTAACTTTTGTTTTCCATTTTTAGAAGTCAGGGTTTTCCTTTGTGGCTGTGGCTAGCCTTATGAACTCATGATCGTCCTACATCAGTCTCTGTAATGGGGGTCGCAGGTGTTATATTACATGTAGATTCGGGACCTCACTTTTGACTGCTTCTCATTTTATCTCCACTCAATCATGTTTTCCTTATCAATACTTTTGATGTATATATGATATCCTTTTCAGTATAAGTCCTTCTATAATATTTTGAACAGTAAACAGTCTAATTAATATCCATTGGACAAATATAGTATATGCAAAGAATTTCTCATATTACAACCTAATTAATGACAGATATGAAAGTAACATTAGTAACTTGTTCATTGTAAACTGGCTTGAAAAACGATGAGCATGACAGATTAAGACTAATATTTACTTAGTGAAATATTGTAAATTGACAAGTAAGACATTTAAGAAAGATATTTAAATACTTTCATTTGAAATTATTTAAAATTTAAGTTTCTTTATAAAGTGTAGACTTTATAGAATAATTTAGAACAGAGTTTAAATCTCTGGTTAAATATACTAAAGGAGAACAACCGCTTATCCAATACCCATATGCAGTGGTCATTATTAACCTTGTAACTTTGCATAAATTATATTTCATTAAACATCTTCTCCCAAGAGAAGTACTCATTGCATAGGCCGTTTCATAGTCATTACTGCTGTAGCTCAAATCTTACGTTTCACTGAGGAATATACATCTTGAGTACAGATATTTGTATTCTTGTGGTCCAAGTATTTTGCAAAGTTGAATAGATTTCATACTAGAAAGGCAGTAGTTAAAAATGGGTAAAACAGCTTGATGACTTTGGTCAAGTTTCTTAAACATCTTTCAGTCTTAGTTCCTTATTCTTACAAGTTTGTAAGTTCATTTTTAAGATGTTAGGTAACTAAGTTCTTGTGATAAAGTGGCATCTATTTTTAAAAATATGTATTTTAAAATATGTTTGTATAGACAGATAAACTGTATGTATATTAGGGAGGGTCATCATGGATTAAAATATAGTACGGATATAAGTAGAAGAAGTCCAAGAATTACCAATGTTTTGTTCATATGTATTTATTCTGTTTCTAATTATATAAATGTAATAAATTTGGTGAAATCTATCATTTTTAGTGGTAGATTGATTAATTGTACAGTTTTATTTTTATTTAATACATACAAATGCTGATTACCATTAAAAAAATCTCACAAACCTTATCTGATATGATTTGTGCTTTGAAGCAGGTATTATTCCTAGAATATTCTACTCTGGAGATTATATATATATATATATATACTAGAAGGGGTGACAGAAATTCTAGATATGGTTCTACAAATCCTGATGTGTTGAGTACAATATACGCCATTATTAACTTGAAAGTCAAAATGGTTAATATCAAAGTATACACAATGTTTTAGAAAGCATAGTCTTTAGGAAATGTATAATAGTATAATCGTAACTATTATTTGCTATCAATAGTGATAGTTTTCCTAGACTTTAGCTTTTTATTTCTTGATATTGCACAATAAATTTTACAATATATGAAAGTTAAAAGAAAGGTCTAGAATAGCACATACATAAGAAACTTGAAATAATATTTATTTTCATATTTTTACTTGTATTCTAAGGAATCTGGTGGCGATGGTTATTAATTACTTTATAGACTACAGCTGTTTTGAGCACATAATCTAGGCTGGACTGAATGCAATGAAAAACCAGATAATGTACTATAATCAGTTAAATTTTTTTCCCTTCATATTGACTTCTGGTATTACTTGACACTTGTGGAGAGAGAAGTTGTATCAAGGCCAATATTGCACATTCTTCTCTTAAAATCAATCATCACACTGAAGACCAGTGATAAACTCTTTTACTTGTCTTGTTCTGAGCACCTTGTCACAGGTCATCAATCAAATGAAATTTTTTATATTAAGTTTTCTGCATGACAGATACTCCAATGCCTTTACAATTAAACAGGATATATTTATGTAATAATTTATGTTACTGGGATTCATATATAGTTTTTAGGACATTCTAATTTAAACTAGCCACTGGGGGAAATAGGATACAAGAACAGATAAAAAGAAACTCCAAGTTATTTGAGAAAAAAGATAAAGAATGAATGAAAAACTAAGAAATACAGTAAGTTGGAAAAAATTAATTTTTTAAAAATACTATGGTAAAAATTTAGTTCTCTTGGAGGACTTGGAAGCAAAAGTTTCATGATCAGAGAGCTGAATCAGGATCCTTCTCTTCAACAAGTAGGCCCAACACATTTTCTTAGTCTTTTCTCTACAGCACTTACGTTTCCACACAGTAAACAAGTACTGCTTGACTATAGACCAATAGCTCCAAATACATACTCATAAACCATCAACAAACTAACAAAACTTGCAAATTAATTTGATAGATATATCCTGCAGCTTTTTTCTCTCTCAGAAAACAAATTTTATAAAACCACAGGAGACATGTTCAAGGGTAAAAGAAAGACATTAAACAAGTACTAACAACTTCTGAAGAAAAAAGTGTTTGTGACATGCTGACCAGTAAACCAACTGGCCATCTGTCAACCATTACACCACTTATGCCATCTAAAATCATGGTACTGTATATTTACAAACTTTGATATTAATGTAACAATTGGCTGAGCATGTGATGGGAAAGGGTAGTATTCAATAAAAATGGAGGGTAACGCATACCTTAAATTCCTCCAAGATTTTGTAAATTTTTCCATGATATTCACAAAAGTTTTTCACTTCTTTGCACTCAGGACAGCATCCATTGTGTTCCACTTTAGTACACTTTGGGTGAATTTTAGGGCATTCTGGCTGGTCACAAACAGGTCCATCTAGAGCACAGACACATGGACAGTTGGAATGTCCTGGGAAAAAACGTTCTCCCAACTTGTATACAAAGCCGCTGTCATCCACACACCCTTTCCCTCGATAGTCATCAAAGATCAGATTGTCATTACTGGAGGCCTGGTCACCTTCATCAGCAGGATAGTCTTCATGACTAATGGCAGCAGAGGTGACTAATCCAGGGATGACCAAGAGAAGTATGCAAGCTCCATGAAGATGAAGAGCCATCCCCCTCCTCAAAAGCCTCTGGATGTGCTCCCAATGTTAAACACACTCAGCTCCTTCCATTGGAACACGAGAGGGGTAGGCTGAAAATAAATATTTTAAAAATAATTTGACATTTATAAAGAGAATAGGGATTAATTTAAACCCTTGCTCTTCGATTGTTTGTTTAGGTTCAATTTGGAAGACTAAGACTAAGCCTTCAAATAGACTAAGTTCATGCAACTGACAACACTTTACTGAGTGAAACATGGCAAAACGTACATAAACTATTGTTCTTTGTGAGGTTCTTTTTACACAGGGCCCTCTGGGTTGTATTTCCCTTTGAATTTCAATGGTCTGACTTTGTGTACATGGTAAGAAGTGGCTTTACTGAGCCTTAAAAGGGAATTTTAAGTAGCTACTAAGATGTACTTCAAGAATATTTGAATTCACATCTATTTATCTTTAAAGTGGACTAATCATCAATCAAATGTATATGTCAAAACCATATATATCAAAACTCAAGAGTTTAGCATGAACTATTAAATCTCTAAATAGAAACAATAAACACACACACACACACACACACACATACACACACACACACACACCAGACTAGTTCCATTTGAGATGGAGTCTATGTTAAGGGTTTCCTACTATGTATAACCATCATTAGAGAAACTTAATAGTCTAAACACAAGTTACTTGTCCCAATCAACATGGATCTGGATCTTGGAACATAGTGAGTAAAACCATAGCATAACTCATTGATAGTGATTAAGAAAAGATTTAAAATAAATAGGACAAGAGAATTCTATCTATTAATAAAAGATTTCTCTACCACAAATTTATTTGTATCACTGTCCACATCTTTGTTTTACTCAGGAGGTAAGCTTCTAGTGGGCAGGAAAGACATAGCTACAAATTTCATAGCAATCAAAATGGGGTATTCACGTGATAATATTTAAAATTATTAGTTCTCTACATGTTTTGTTCAAAATATTTGCATTTAGGCAATTTGCAGAAGATGCTAGCATGAAACTGTGTGAAGTTTCTTAAAACAGTAATAAGGCATTGTCATCAGAGGGTGTACCTCATGAATCTCATGCCATTGAATTCTGTTCACTTCATTCAGTATTAGAGTTTAGTGTTCAGAGTTGCTAGTGGTCTCCTTTAAATATTGAGAGTATAACTCATGCCAAGGCTCTAGGCAAACTGCTACTTCAGGGAGTGTTAGATAAGGAATGGGGTTGTAAAATGCTTCATATATCTATTTAAATGCTGTCAACTTTATGCCAATATTACTGATTGTTTATAGGACATTTTAAGATCTATAAATATCATTCATTTATTTATTTCTAAATATTAAAAGCAATGATAAACTATTTGTTCTTAGCCTATTATACACAGATGATAATATTAAATAAGATACCGATTAGGAAACTTTATAAACTATTCGATTGTATTTGCATTTTAATTTAGATATGCAAATTATAGTAATAGTAAGATGGAGGGTCACATATTCATGTTCTCTTTTCAGAGAAAGCTGATATTGTAATTCCTCTAATATTCTCTGATATTAGAATCCTTCTGGAGTAGAATTTCCTTTGGGTAATGATAAAGGAGATGGATTTCTCTTAAAATATGTCAAAAATAATGAGTCATGACAGAACAAGAAAATGCAAACCCATAATAATACTTGAGAAGCTGAAAGCTCCCTTTGACAAAGCATTTTTGCCTCCTAAATCACTAGGGAGGCCACAAGCACAGTAAAAGCTTCTGAAAGAGCGTAAATAAATTTTACTCATTAAGGCATGTATTTATACACCTCTCACACATTTAGAAAGTTTACCTTGTAAGAAAAGGGAGCCACCGTAATTCCTTAAAATACCCAGCAAGATCTACTAGTCTATGCAAGGAAAGCCATATAAAACACATATGTGATTCTGCTTAAATTGGACGCAGACATAAAATGATCTCCTGTAAGCCACAGGTAGGCATTAATGTGCCATAATATGATAAGTGTATACTTAGAGGTTTAAAGAGGGGTGCAGTGTCTACTTTATATGCACATTAAACATGCCTTTATTATATGGAATGCATTTTCTTTTAATACAACAAAGTTCTTAGGCTATTTTTTAAAAGAAGCTTTCTTCATAACTGAGCTCATGTGGTATCATTTCAGACATAATTTAAGAAAAGAAACATTAGAGAAATCAAATAGCATGTTTATATAAAGATTTAAAATAAGATAACTGAGGATCGCCTCATAGCTAAACTTTCCCCCCTCTCAACATTGCTCCCTATGATTTAAAATGACTGCGTCTATTTCTCTGAGAAAACAAACACAAGTCATGTCAGATACACTTACCTAGTCACTCTGGAGGGCAATGGTGGTGGGGGTCACGGACCAATTTGAACTGAAAGGTCAGGTGTGTGTTAGGAAAGCACCTCAGCGTTAATCACCCAAAGAATTCATTTTCAGGCATGAATTAAAGGCAATCCATTCTGTCTACCTCCCATTTCAAAAACACAGCCAAGAAGCAGTCTCCCACCCTTCCAGAGGGAAACAGCACACACACATAAGATATCTGCTTCAGAATTCAAAGCGAGAAGCAACGCTGGTCCCGTGGAAATCCAGACCCCAGGAGCAGAATCATGTTGAACTTATTTTTAGCATGTTCTCAGATCCTTCTATGAAATTTCCAAGCTGATTACGCCTCTTCCACACATGAGTTCACTTGCACAGTGTTTGCTACGGCAGGAGAGGTGGTTTTATCCTGTGAGCATCACGGACAGCAGCAGTAGCACAATGTAGCTTAAAGCCCGCTCCGCCGCCAGGACCATCAGCATCGTCCACAGTGGGCGGCTTCCATCCCTTCTGACACACCAAAGGATGCTAACTGTGGACGTGAAGGGAAGAAGCAACTTTAGCTGGGTTTCCGCATCGCTGAGAGCAGTTTGCAGAGCGCTGATGTGGAGCTCATTCTGCCCGCAGCCGGGAATTCCTCAGCACCACGGACAGCGCCAACAGCTGGCTTCTGAGCCCAGCCTCGTCCACATCCCGCGCTGCTCCGGTGGACCAGGCTGGAGGGCTCTCCAAGCAGTCGCACTTTAGACAGCGGGTGCGTGCATTAGGAGGGGGAACCCGTCTACGTGTCAGACACTTATTTGCATTTAAATCACAATCAAAATTGTTTTTTAAATGTAATTGCACCGAATGCATTCTTGGATGGGCTGCAGAGATGAAAGTTCCAGAGGAGACTTGCATTTAAATGTAAGCCATCTGCAGCCTGTGATTATTATTAATAGAGAAAGCAGAATCATTGTCAGAGAATCTGTGAAAATGTATGCTCCTTTATTCTGCTTGACCCTTTAGTGGCCAAAAGACTGCCCCTGCGCTATGTAATTAAACTTCGGGTCTTCTGCAGCGTGAATTTGATTAAAAAAAGTAACCGCGTTTCCCTGCAGTTTGTTCTCTTGCATTAAAAATCAATGTCTTGTAATTCATCTAGTCTGTCATTAGGCGTCATTGTAAAGCCGTTTCTTCCAAACCCATAGTAAAGATGCTGCCTCTAAATAAATCCTCACCAAAGCGACGGAAAGAGAAAAACAGACCCAGACAAATGAGCAAAAAGTTATTATTTTTATTGGCAACAGTATGGGCAGGAAAGTATTGCTCTGAGCCACGTTTTAAAGCAAATATGATATCTAGTGTCTCTTTTAACCGATAAATCACTGGCTTGAGGCTGGGGTGTTTTCAAGCCTTGGAGGGGATGCCCTTCCAGTGGGACACACTGCTGGAAGCCTTCAAAACCACACCCTTATGGTGCCATCAGATCCTCCGGAATACAGATGCTCCCCTGTGTGGGAGAACACCACCGTGTGCGCCTCACTCTCGTGGCCCATCAGTTTGTGAATCTCCCCAGATTTAAGATCTAGCAAATGGATAACACCATTGCTGCTCGCCTGAGCTAAAACTCGACCTAAGAGAGAGAGAAAGAGAGAGATTGATCTCAAGCAGTCACAGCTCATGAGCAATACAATATTTAATTTTGTTTCACGTGTGATTCAGCAAGTTTTCAAATTCACGTCAGATTCTCATCCAGTATGAATTAGCTCCTAGCTGTATAAAAACCAGTTGTGAAAAATTAAGTATGATACATCATTTATTAAATTAAGAAATTTTAGAGTGGAGAAATAAAGCCCAATGCTCTGCCTACTTTACATGTAGAGGTCACTAAATGCCTCACTGTGCTTGTGATTAATAAACCATCTTGAGGTGAGACTGAAAACAACACAATGCAACTTTCTTCTTCAAATGAATACATGAAAAGTTTTATAAGATATAGCTACAATTTTGGAGATGTATAGAGGTTAAATAAGGAAATGTACCTATAGGTACATATCTTGAATAACATATTCTAAACTATATATTCTACTTTAAACATGCTTATTGCAATTAAACTAAATCATCATGTATAAATATAATATTGTATTTTTTATAAAAGTTGTAGAATTCATAAATTTAATAATTTTGTTGGAGTTGAAGTTAAGTACCTCCACTTAAAAATAACATGGGGATTTTACTTTAGCTTAAAATTAAAAATTGATCTAAGTGTTTGTTATGTAAGATAGCTAGATCTAATGAAGGATATTCTCATAATTTTGTACCATATTTTTAGTGAGTAATAAAGGATAAATTTAAAAAGCCTAATTCGAACTAATAATTTCATTGAAAATATCCAGTAACAAATTAGCTGGAGACTTAGGGTCAAATAAGAGCTCATACCATATTTTTACATAAGCTCAGGACTTAGTAAATAATTGTGACATTGCTACTATCCATCATATTGTTTAACCAGTCTTATCAACCCAAGAGCAATGTTTAAAGCTTTATGACATCTTTCAGTATGCTAGATACTTTCGATACTTAGTACTAAGCATGAATAGTACTGTACAATTCTTAGAACAACCTAAAGATAAAAAGAATACTATTAACAAAGGGAATCCTAGCACTCAGGAGGCAGAACAATTGCCATGAGTTTGAGGGTACCCAGAGTCTATGTAGTGATTCCATGTCAGCCAGGGCTATAGTGAGACCCTACCTCAAAAACAAAATACTATTAACTCCAATATGTGATTGAGGAGAGAAAGACATGGGAAGGCTAACTAACTTACTCATAATGCCACCATATGTATGGAAGGGATGAGCAAGTACCATATATCCTCAGCCTATTTTATATATTCATGAGAGAGAGAGAGAAAAAAAAAAGAGGTGCACCAGGACCTCCAACCACTGAAAACAAACTTCTGATGCATGTGCCACCCTGTGCATCTGACTTATGTGGGTGCTATGGAATTGAACCTATGTTCTTAGACTTTGCATGCAAGTGCCTTAATTGCTAAGCCATGTCCCTAGCCCACAGCCTAGGTTTTAAACCATTATGTTTTCCACATCTAGTATAACATTGCTAACAGTAATGTTTGTTGGACAGACTTCAGGTAGTTCACACATTGTGAAAGAATTTGTAATTTAATACAACAACTCCAGAACAGAATCACTACGAGAGTGAAATATTTAGTTACAAATAATCCTCAAATCATCGCAGGTATTTCTCAGAGAGAAGTTTTAAGAGTAAGTTAACCATGATAAATCTGGCCTATTTGCAAACCTTTATAAGGAGTAGGCTTCTTCATCTAGAACAAAGCCTGACACAGCAAAGATCCTCAGGATGGATTAGAGTGTCCACAGCAGCAGATGTGAATATTTGTTATAACCCTCTTCCCCTAGGTCTCTGCTGACGGAGGCATTACATATGCATTTCACTTTCAGCCTCACTCTGCAGGCATTTGCTGCTTGTGATTTTCCCAGGAGTCAAGTAAATGACTTTTTTTTGTAGTTCTTTTACAATAGCTAAGAAGGAGGTAACTACTTTATTTTTTAACTTTTGAAAACAAAAATCAAAGCCCATAAAGAAAAAGAAAAGGATTTAGTTTTAAGTAATTACTCTCATTGATGTCATGTCTGTAAAAATCATAATTGGAAATTCTTATGAGAGGTTTCTTTATAAGTAGAGAATAATTATAATCTCAGGGTGTTTCATAATTCAGCAGCATGATATCCCAGATGTTTTAAACTTTTGATTTTAGAAGAATAAATCTGAGTCTATAGATTTAATGTTGAAGTTTTCAGTTCTCCCTGAAGTCACTTTCAGAAGATTTGAAGATTATAGGTTTATACATTGCATACACATACAATATACACAGATATGTAATGTATATAACTAGTTCCTAAAACATATAATATTTGCTTTTACATTGGTTTGCCTTGGAATAGGTCAGAAAATTTACATTATTTAGTCATTTTTATTGCTGTGAAAAAGAGGTGACATGGAAAGAAATATAGAAAATAAATAAATAAATACACAGTCTAACTTCAGGTAGCATATCTAGAAAGATGAATATTTGTTGAGATGCACAAGACATCTTTCTTTACATGTGCTGGTGATATAATCTGAATATCACAGTTTATTGATAAATTTAGGAAGAATAAAAAATCTCCATCAAACTTCATCAATGAAATAAAAATATATAATAAAATAAAACTGTAAATAGTGCTAGGGGACTTTATGTGAAAGTTGGAATAATAATGTTCATGTATAAATTGATATACCTCCACAAAACAGAAAATGTGGTGGCTAGAAAGATGGCTTAGTGAGTAAGAGCACTTACCACAAATGCAATGGCTTCAGAGGTCCTGAGACTATTTAAGTTCAATTCCCCAGGACCCATGTAAGTAGCTGGGCTTGGCCACATGTAGTTCTGTGACCAGAGGGAGATTCTATCTCAAAGAAGTATATGAATGAGCAATAGAGGAAGGACACGTGACATTCTCCTCTAGCCCCCATGCATGCATAAACTAATGCATGTACACTACACACATATCACACACAGTACTATGTATGCAAAAATATATTATAAATTATATTTATTTCTAATTCAATTTTTTTATTAAATATTATAACCAAAATAATTTTCCTGCAAGATGAATGTCTTAAATAAATAATACAAAAAGTTAATGAGTAGTTAATGGAAAGAATTATGGCAGCTTATGAATAACCATTCCACAAATGTCACTGGGGATATATTGTAAAAATATGGAGTATAGCTTAGCAATGTTGATTTAAAAAGCAGCTCAAATTGGTGGGGCATGGTGGTGCTTGCCTTTAATCCAGCACTCAGGAGGCAGAGGTAGGATGATAGCCATGAGTTTGAGGCCACCCTGAGACTACATAGTGAATTCCACGTCAGCCTCAGCTAGAACAAGACTCTACCTTGAAAAAACAACAACAACAACAAAGGTAGCTCAAATTGACAAGGTTATTTTAACCTTCTTTTAAAGATTTTATTTTTATTTATTTATTCATTTGAGACAGAGAGAGGGAGGGAGGGAGAGAGAGAGAGTGAGAATGGGCACACCAGGGCCTCTAGCCACTGCAAACAAATTCCAGATGCATGCACCTCCTTGTACATCTGGCTAACGTGGGACCTGGAGAATACAACCAGGGTCCTCAGGCTTCACAGGCATGCGCTTTAACCACTAAGCCATCTCGCCAGCCCTGACTTAACTTTTTAAAGTTAACCTAAATAGCAATTGGTTTCATTAGAGCATTTCATATATATATGTCATTATACTTTATTCTTATTTATCCTCTTCTTCCAACTCCCTGCCTGCCCTGTGTTTGTTCCCTACCCCCCTCAAGTGGTCCTTCCTTATACTTTCATGTCACTTGTACTGCATTAGCCTCTTCCTTCCCTTCCTTAAGGTCTCTTCTTACCCTGTCATGATCCTCTTTATACACGCACAGTCTATACACACAAATCCACACACACAGTGTATATATGTTTATATGCTTAGTTATGCAGTTATTTTTAATAAATAACAACTTATTTAAACATGTATATAAAAAACTGACACTTTTTAGTTGTTTACATTTAAGAAATTATGATGCTCAAAGATTTTACCTAATAAGAAAAACATGTGCTTTGGGAGAAAGATTAATTTTATATTTGCTTATTGATATCATTAACTCAGTACATATCAGCAGTGAAATATTATGACTACTTATTGATATTGCTCTAAAAACCATTTTATATTTATTTTTACCTACAAAAACTTTAAGATTTTATCTCATTCAGCAAGTCAGTATATTTTTCTCTTGACCAATATGGTTCACTGAGGCAAACATGTGTTGTCATCTATTTTATTTTATTAGATAGGTCAATTCTATTTGGCATAGAAGATAAGAACTAAATTTCTACAAATCTCTGTTATTAAGTTAGTCAGCAAATTTTTATAAACTAGCAGTTGACTCAAAATTTAAATTGGTACTTTCTTTAAGCAGCAAAACTTCTTCATATTGTTTTAACCAGCAATCATTTTTATAAAATAATAGTACCATATCTTGATTAGTTCTAATATCTTGAGCAAAGCATTCTCAATTGGCTTTGTCACAAATACTCAAATATTTGAACATTATTACTAATTTAAGCATCAGTAGCAGTAAAATCTTTTGAATAAGTTATAAAAGGACTTAGCTATGAAAATGGAGCAAAGTTTTATTTAAGGGAGAGAGAGAGAGGACAGAGAGAAAGAAAGAGAGAGAGACAGAAAGAGAAAGAGAACCAAGCACATGGGCCACTGCAGACAAACTACAGATGCATGTGCCACTTTGTGAATCTGGCACCATGTGGGGTTGAGAAGTTGAATCTGGGCCTTCAGGCTTTGAAATCAAGTGCCTTTAATCACTAAAACACCTCCCTAGCCCTGAGTGGTAAAACTTTACCTGCTTGTAATTTACTATGGTAAACTAACATCTTAAATAGCAAGCTTCATCCCATACTAATAAAATATGGTGATAAAATATTGACACCTTTTCAAGCTGAAAAAAATTTTTTTTGGTTTCTTTTTGAGGTAGGGTCTCACTCTAGCCCAGGCTGACCTGGATTCACTATGGTGTGTCAGGGTGGCCTTGAACTCATGGCAATCCTCCTACCTCTGCCTCCCGAATGCTGGGATTAAAGGTGTGTGACACCACGCCCGGCTTAAGCTGAAAAAATTTTAATGTCCTCCTGATATTCAGTTTATTCAGAGAGCATGAAACTACCGTAACCAGGAGTTTTTCTGAAGCTTTTCAATGCTTCACTCCCCTAAGCACACAAAGTCTCCCTAGCAATAGTTGCGTGAGGCCTACTATTGCAATATTTTAAACAATCATGCAAGTTGACACATTTAATGTTGAATACATTCTTGCTTAGAGAGTTATATAGTATGTTATGAATAAGAGTACAAATACCTTTATAGTATATATATTTTTACTAAAAAAGGATATGAGCCCATTTCTATGTCACTGTGTCATGGGAATGAACTAACAGAAATCATAGAGGCCAACATTTCTTCTCACATTCTTTACTTAAGTCTTTGATGAAGGTTTTCTTTCCTTGAAGCAAGTGAAGAACAAGACTCAGAAAAGCACAATTTGAGATTTGAACATAGAAACCTCAGTCCATATGTTGGCTTTTGAATTTGTCAAATAAATTAAGGTTCAGTTTAAGTATGACATGTTGGAGTTTCTCATAGAATGTCACAAAGTTCCTAGATAAGTAAGCTCTTCAATTTAATATTAATGTCAACTTCATACTTGTTTTATATGGTATTGATTTGACTACTTTATAAATATGGGAAACCAAAGCATCCATATTTTTAATGTATAATTTTATTATTGTCAACTTCTATCCTTACAGACAATAAACTATAATAATTCCCTCCCCTCTTTCACTTTCCCCTTTACAACTCTACTCTCCATCACATCCCCTCCCTCACTCCATTAGTTTCCCTTTTGTTTTGATGTCATCATCTTTTTCTCCTATTATGAGGGTCTTGTATTGCTAGGCACTGTGAGGTCATGGATTTCAAGGCCAATATCTGTCTGGACAATTGCATTCTTTATGCCACCTCTTGCATAATGGACCTTGAGCCTTGGAGGGTGTGACAGAGATGTTTTTATGCTGGACACTTCTCTGTCATTTCTTCTCAGCACTATGTTGCCTTTTGGGTCATCCCAGTGGTCATTGACATTTGAAAAGGGAAGCTTCTCTAACTATAAGGGAGAGTAGCATTAATAAAAGAATATAAACATTAAGTGTAGTGCCTACTGCACAGTTTGGTGAGCATGATATGCATTTATCCAAACAAGAGCAGGCTTTATAACCCTAGGGCTCATCACCTCCCCTTCAGTAGGCTTTTGATTAGGTTTACAGTACCAGGCATGTATTCTCTCCCATAGAGAAGACCTCCAGTCCAACTACAGAGCAGTTGGTTTCCCCTAGAGCAGACATGCCACTATTGCACCTGTTCAGTCATTTGGCCTGGCTGGCCAAACTTGTGCCTTCTGGTGTCCACTGTTTTCTCTTCTGATGACTTCTGTCTCCCATAAGGCTTACATGCAGCGCAGTTTTTTCCAGCTTCCAGTTGGCTGCTCTACAGGGAGGAGGTATTTACCTCAGCCCCAGCTTGATTTCTCAGTGACCCTGGTGCCCAGGAATGGGAAGTCTTCAGCAATAGGGCCTTACCATCTGTTCCTCGTGGGAAACCAAGGGCCTTGGCAATAGCCTGTAATGTTTTGGAGGCAACTGGGACCTCTCTGGCCAACAACTCATTGGAAGGTATCCCATCCCTGGCACTAGAAATTTTCTATTAACAATATATGACTTCTGTATGTGCCATTATCCAAAAAAGTAGGTTTTCATATGTCTTATTCAGAATATCTTGAGTTTTGATTGACCCTCTGCCCCACCCTTCTTTTACTCAATCTCTTCCCCTGGCCTCACTTAGGCCATTCCACTCTCTGTAATCTGTTCTTCTACTTAAATATGTACAATAGCATCACCTTAAGTCCTGCCCTTTCCTTTCTGGCCTCCCTTATAGCCTTTTTATAGCTTACTGGCCTCTGCTACCAGTATTTGGTTCAAGCTCACACACATCTATGCATTTGTAGCTAAGATCCACATATAAGAGAGAACATGTGACATTTGGCTTTCTGGGCTTGGGTTACCTCACTGAGTATAATCTTTTCTAGAACCATCCATTTCCCTGCAAAGTTCATAATTTCATTTTTCTTTACTTCTGAATAAAACTCCATTTTATAAATGTACCACATCTTTATTATCCATTCAACTGTTCAGGGACATCTTGGCTGGTTTCCTTTCCTAGCTCTGGTGAATAGAGCAGCAATAAACATGGTTGTGCAAGTATCTCTAAGGTAGTGAGAAGAATCACTAGGATATATGCCTAGGAGTGCTATAGCCATGGTAAATCTATTTCTAACTGTCTCATGAATCTCCATACTGATATTCACAATGGCTGTACCAGATTACATTCCCGCCAACAGTATGGAAGGGTTCCCCTTTTACTGCACCCTCACCAAAATTGAACGTCATTTGTTTTCCTGATGACAGCCATTCTGAGAGGAGTGAGATGGAATCTCAAAGTAGTTTTAATTTTCATTTCCCTAATGGCTAAGGATGTAGAACACTTTATTATAGAACAAAGTATTGCATAGTTTGTTTTACTGTAGTCTAATGGGAAACTATTATGTTCCATCATTTTTTTCTTTATTAGTTATTTACATACTCAGTGTGTAAGCAACCATGTTGGTACCATCATTAGACTCCTCCCTGTCCTCCCACTTTAGATGTTTATATGCCATCTGCATTTCTTCTTTTGAGAACTTTATTTACTTCCATAACCCCTTTTTTAATTGACATGTTTGATTTCTACTGTTTTGTTTTTAGAGTTCTTTGTATATTCTGGATATTAATCCTGTGTCAGATGCATATCTGGCAAATACTTTCTCCCATTCAGTAGGTTGTCTCTTTGCTCTATTCACAGCATCCTTTGCTGTACAAAAGCTTTGTAATTTTATGAAGTCAAAGTGGTTGATTAGAGTTGTACTGGAACTGCTCAGCTAGTCCCACCTGTATCCCTTTCAGCAACTCCTTAACTGATCCCTGCTGTCTCCACTTCAGGTGTGAAGAGTTTGGAAAATGAAGGATCTTTGCTCGTCAGCTGGGCGCCAGGAGAGGTGGGTGCGCAGATTGGGCGGCAGTGCCTCTGTAGGATTCTGGCCAGTTTCCTCCTTCCTGGTAGATCTTGGTCTCTCCTACTTCTCTGCTGTGGCTGATAAAAACCTATACATCTTCACTTTTTGGAAGAAAAGTGTATTTTCCTCTTGTTTTGCTTGAATCCCTCCCTATGCTGGTTTGGGGTGACTCCTGTACAGACATCCTACCTGGAAGTCCTTCTCCAGCATCCATACTCTTAACAGAAATAATTTTCAGATGTATCTGTTAATCCATAAATGCATATATTATTATGCAAACATTTTATATAACAAAGATTAAACTGAACCAGTAATGAAAAAAAAGTCATTTTGAAATCTTTCTCACATTTCCAGGGAAATTATCTCCTTAGTTCTTCAATTTCCATTATGAATTCTAATTTTTGTTTTTCAGCCTTCACACTGAAGTCTTCACTTGGTTCCTCTATCTATTCTCAACTAAATTCTACTCTTTCTTTTTTTATTTATGTTTTGTAATCTAGATGTTTCCAAAAGTAATGTCCAAAATACTGGAGTCCTTGTTTTTTGATATCAGAACTATTGAAGTGATTCTCTAAAAATCTCCCTGTTATAATGTCTTTTTAAAAAATCTATCTGTATTGCTTATTAACCTGGTTTTTTTGTTATGTAACCACAATTCCCAAGCGCCATAGATATAAACATAACAACAAAACCAAAATGAACAAATACAAGGACCATTATGTCTCTGATATCCTCAAGGAGGTTTATTTTGTTTAAGCACTAATCATCTCATTTTGCAAATGAGAGAGCTGAGGTGAAGTGATTTGACCACTGCAAAGAGCATGTTCATAGCAACTGTGATACCTGACTCAAGTTAAATCTTTGGCTCCTAAATTGGTGCTTTTTTATTGTTTCTTTATGACATTGGAAATTGTCCAAACCTCTTAAGAGTTGATAAAGACCTTTATATTTCACATATGCCTGAATTTTACACATTTGAGTTACCTGAACCTGTATTCTCCATCAATTTAGCAGCATCCTTTTCTGAATGTTTTTCACTTTGCCATTTGGTATTATTGTTTCTGTTATTGCCTCTTAGAAAATATTTTCCTTAACCATCTCTTTGGTCCCCTGGTTATATCTTAACAAAAGTCCATTCCATCTATTAAACTCAAGTTCAAAATCACTTTCTTCAATAATTTGGTACAAGCATCCTTAGTTGAAGATTCTCCTTTTTTGAATATGCATGTCATTATATCCATGTCGTTGGTATGGTAATAAGACTCCATAAGGTATGGTTAGTCATGTTTTACATTCTTGATTTTGTAATTAGGGACAAGAACCATATTGTCTATTTCTGAATTCCTCCAACTTTGCAAGCATACTTTCATAGTCAATAATCAGTGCATAATAGTAGTAAGTGCTTATTATTTGTCAAATACTACTCTAATTTCTTCGCATACATTATCTCAGTACATTCTTCCAACAACCGAATGGAATAGATACATGTATGCACTACCAATGATGACAGACACTATGGGTACTAAGCACTTGAAATGCCTCTAGCTCAAACTGGAACATACTGTGATTGTGAAAAACTCACCAGATTTCAAACTCTTACTATACAGAAAGATTGTAAAATCCTTCATTAATAACTTTGTTGTTTTGGTTTCATATTAAAATGACTTTATTTTGAATGTCAGATATTCAAGAAAAGAGGTTTTGATAAATATTTGGAATGCATATATTTGTATAACTTTAAATTCATCTTTTAAAATTGTTAATATTGTAATTTGTATTGGACATGCCTTGCTTCATAGTGGGAGAAAAAAGCAAGGGTTAGGGAGATAAATGCAACTACTCCAAGGCTACATAGTCTGTGACTGGTAGAGTCTGGATTTGCTATCCATATGACTCCAAAGCTCAAGCTCTTATCCTCTGTGTCATGCTTCAATACCTCTGGATGAAGGTATGTTGATCAGCTCTATGTCATCTCACATGATTAAGCTTCACTTACTAAAAGGCAACATAGCTCAGTAAACATCTGTGCGCAGCTCCAGCTCCAGCTTCCAGCTGTACCTAGGCTTGTTCCTAGGAACACTTTAAAATTAAGCTCAATTTAAGTATAAAGACTATTTCAAAAATTTCCCTCTGTTATTACTCTAATAGCACTTATTGACTCCAAGGATCTGACTGTACAACTAGATTACTGGGAGTAAGTAAGGGATGCAGGAAGGTTACATTTATTCTTTTAAAGCTCAAAGACCATGTTCCATGTTCCCAGGAATCAACAGTGCCCTAGAGAACTGAGGAGGCACCTTGACCTCTGTAGGTCAGTTTTCCTATTAACATGCTGTGGAAGGTTCTCATGCTTTGTTTTTGTTCTGGGCAAAGCAGCTCAGAGCATGTCGACCTTCTGAGGCTTCTGTGCCCAACATTGTATGTCCTCTCAGCTTCAGCCAAGAAGACAGTGAGCCATGTTTTGAATACCGAGACATATTTTACCCAAGTCCTTACACTAATGGATCCCCAAAAGAGAAACCATTTTTTGTTTTATTGTGTGATTTCAGTTTAATTTGCTTTTACATGTACATTTCTTCGTTATTAAGAAAAAAATATTTTGTCAGATTGATAAAGTAAAATTACATAAAACAAACATCTTGGGACTTGGTTGTCAATATGACAATAAATACTTGTTTGAAATGCTAAGTAAAAGCCACTGGGATGTGGGAATTTTTTTTATTGCAAAACCTTTATTCTAATTTGTTAAAGGATATGCTACTCAATAGGACACGTTTTGGGTCATGAGAGTTCAGTACTATTCACTTAAAGGCCATTGCATTTATATACTTTTTTTTTCATTTTTACTTTTTGTTCTATTTTTTTTTTTTACAGTCAGTTTGGTACCATTATTAGGCTCAGGAAATTTTTTAATAAAGCCGAGTCTTTAAAAAGATGTGTTTGGGGCTGGAGAAATGGCTTAATGATTAAAGTGCTTGCCTGCAATGCCTAAGGATACAGGTTCAATTCCCCAGAACCCATGTAAGCCTGCTACACATGGTCATGCATGCCCACAAGGTCATGCATGCGCACAAGGTGGCAAACATATCTGGAGTTCAAATGCAGTGACTAGAGGCCCTGGTGCAGCAGTTCTCTCTCTCCCTCTCTCTTTCTCTCCTCTCTTGCCCCCCCCTCATATAAATGGATGTGTTTAGTAACACTTCATATGGCAGTGTACTCATTGGCCAAATTATGTCATTTTGTAATGGAGCATCCAGATGAGGTAAATAGGGGATGCTAATTATAAAATTCCCTAAACCTTGTGGACAATTCCTTTATTTTATTTTTTTAGGAGTAATAATTGACAGCAGTGTTTAATGTATCAAATAGGAGCTGAGCTAACTTAGGAAACTTTAATTGATCAAAAAAAATTCCACAAATGAGGTATCATTTATTGGTACATATATTAATTGGGTCAAAAGTGAACTGAACTGTTTCTAATGTACTTATTAAATTCTCTAGCCATTGAAACTCCAAATATCTCTTTTTCCAGAAAACTAATTTTGAAGACAGTTTTTCTTATTCTTCCATGTTCTATACATTGAATACATATATTAAGAAAGAGGCTTCAGATTTTCTGTATATGCTTAAATGTGGTGCAGAAATGTAATTTACTAGCAATGCATATGGCATGGATCAAATGTTGACTAAAACCACACATTAGTATTTTATCACTAAGAAGTATCATTCTGGATTAGATGAATGCGTTTTCAGGAAGAGAATTCTGTTCTAAGAAACAGAAGCAGATTCATGACTTTTAAGCTTTTTATGAATGGTGAAAATATGAAGTCCATCATTACATTTATCATTAGAATAACTATAGTAATTTCCCATGATTATTCATGCTCTCATTAAGCTTCAAGCAATATGTTTATCTATAGAAACAAAAATACCCATTTTGTATTTCACTCAAATTAGTCTCATATATAAATTACAATAAATTTGCTTATCACAAATATATAAGAATGGAGATACTAAAGCAGTAGTCTGCCATATATGAAATAACATATCAGAAAGGGAAAGACCGGCTTTGATCAATAAGGAAGTGATTTTTATACACATCAGAACCAATTTCAAGCAATTCTTTTGATCAATACAGAAAGGTAGAAATGCTTCTCAGCATTTATTACCTGTAGAGAGTGTTATTGATTAATTGTATTGATTTTTTTGAATGCATGTGGAGAGGCATCTGTTGTTTCTTTGAAAGATGCCTCAAAATGAAAAGTATCAAGAAACTACTTAAGTTCTGAAGATTTGCATTAATGGCTCAACCTGGGTCATTACTCAGAATTTCAAAAACAGCACTGAAGGAAATGTGAAATGTGATTTAGTTTATTTTGAACCCTACTACTGATCAATGTAATACTTTTACAAAAAAAAAAATGTTACTTGGGAATTTAACTTGCCTAAGCACTAATAACAATTTATAAACTTTTCCAGGATTTTTCTTTTACTATGTATAATCTTTCTTAAGGAGCCTAATTTTTCTTTTGTAGGTAATGCTTGTTGGAATAAAAAATTATTTGATGTTTAAATGCAATTATAAATAAGAATATAAAGAATATAAATAATTTTTGGTAGAAGCTCATTTCATAAAAATGATAGCAGAGAGAACAACAATTTTTTTCAGCATGTTACTATTGGTTTTAGACACGCAAAGATATTTGCCATTATTAGAAAACATAATGTCCTTAACTTACAGAACTAGACAGGAGGTTGAAGATAAATTTTAGTATCACTTAAACTTGGTAACAAATGTTATTTATTAAGTAGAGAAATTTCGTTCCCCAGAGTAGATTGTATAAATTTCTCATAAATTAATAGTCATTAAATTAATATGTGAATAATTTTGTCTTTCATATGAAATTTTCATGTTGCTTAGGAAGGCAGATCTATGATATTCCAGAAATTCCTATAACTGTGGCAGCTGAGTAAATTAAAACTGTAAAACCTTCTTTGCTAGGGACAAAACTATTGCTCTTACATATGTAGTTTTCAGACTATTGCCCTCTCCCTATTAGGAGAACATGAATGAATAGATTCTTGAACAGGTGTTTTCCTCCATGAGCTGTCTTCTGAAAATTGCAAAAACTCCCCTGTGAGATGCACCTAAAGTCCTAAAAATGTTCTAACTAATTATTGAATCTATTTAGACTATCAACAGCCACCTGCTTTCATTAAGAAATCCTTGTAGACTTGTTTCCTAACATGGTCTTCACCTATGCAGCTGATCAGTGTTGGAATAATATTTATTCAGGGACCTTGTGCACCTGGTGCCTTGTGAATTTTTCAGAAAGACATTGCTGATGCCAGGAGAAACTGGAATTTTGGTTCATTTTTGATAGTCAGATAAGCTATGGCAAGGTAAAGCTCTGAGAAAAATCACAGAATATGATGAATTATTCCCCATTGTTTTGGAATAGGGAAATGATCTAAAGGCTTCTGTTTATACCCAAATTTTAATTTAAAAATTTAATTAATTTTATTGCTTAAGGTAACAAAATTACTTTTAGTATTCTTGGGTTTTATTCTTGACCATAACAATGACTACATTTTAAGACTCTAAAATTCAAAATTCTAATATTTTGAGAGTTAATCTCCTTTAAAATATTTTTATTTATTTATTTGCAGGTAGAGAGAGATGGAGAGAAGAGAGAGTGAATGGGCATGCCAGCCACTACAAATGAACTGCAGGTGTATCTGGATTTGTGTGGGTTGTGGAATCAAACCTGGGTCATTAGCATTTGCAGTCAAGTACCTTAAATGCTAAACCAGCTCTCTAGCACTTGAGAGTTCATCTCTTAATGTCAAAACTAACTTATTTATAAATAAATCTTCCTTTTCAATGTAGTGGCTTATCTGTGGAGGAAATACTGTCCATTTCTTTTATTTGATATTAACAGTGAATTATTAATCATAATATACTTGGTTTTAGAACCATTCTTTTTTCTCTTGTAGGGCAACAGAACCTGTGGATGAAAGGGGCTAAGTGAAAACAAGCAGCACTATATTACTAAGAGTTACAGCATGGTTAATCACAGGAGAAATCATCTTAAATATAAAATACTCATATAAATTTAGTGTGACTAAATTACTGCTCAGTTAAAACAAATATCAAATTTTCTGAAAAAATAAGCCTTAAATTACAAATCTTTCAACACTCTTTATCTCGGAAAGACTCACAGACTTGGTTCTTAATGCGTATTTATCTTCATAATGATTTGAAGCCATTAATAATAAAAACAAAACACAAGTTTCCATTTATTATCTACTTTTTTTGGATATTGTATGCCTCTGCACATATGATATCCTGCCATCACAAGGGATTGGAATATTATTTTCATTTTACAGAGGAGGAACTGAATCAAGGAGATATGAAGCAACTTCTTCAGGATAACAGAGCCAGCAGCAGTAAAAGGTGCCAACCTAAGATAGTCTGCTCTGTCCAACAGCTTGAAGGGAAATGAACAGAGTTATGCTAGAAAGCTTAGCTAGCTTGACTGCCACATGAAGTGCTATATACATTTGTATTAACTCATATTTCCTGTTTGAGCATTTCTGAAGAGATCTAAGGTATTGTACTGTGATGACCTGGCTCTGTAGCTCATAGGACGTTCAAAGCAATATGTGGTAACTTACTTTAAGCCAGATTTTCTCCATTACATGCTCCTACTCCTCACCTCTTAATCTGGCATACTGCAAGGATCAACAGGTTTTTGGGAATTTGAGAATGAATATTTGGGATTAAATAATTAGGCAGTTTGAATTTAGGCATGTACTTGAGGAGGAAACTTTGTAAATATAATGTTGCAATTATTACAAAAGTACAGCTTGACTTCTCTGAATAAAAGATGTGTTAAAACATTTTAATTTTCATGTAAAATTATCTACTCAGTGTGGCAAATGAGAAAATAGTTCAAAACATGATTAATACACACAAGTTGTTTGAATGACATTGTAAGGAAGCTGTCTGTTGGTGTCTCTCATCTATACTCTTTGTCAGATTCTCCATGTGGTGGATTCATAGCTTAACAAATTCAAGATCCACAGAAAGTGTACCTTTATTTCTGAATATGTTCATTTTGGTAAAATCCATAGTTTTCTGTTTTGATCATGTGTTAACTTTGAACAAATTATTATGGGTAGTTAGTAGAAAGGTGTGGTTGGATATCCACTATAAAAATTGTGCATATATAGAGACTCTATGCAAATGAAAATCAAAATGCTGTAATTTAAAGTTCAAAAATTGGCATAAAATCAACGTTAGGTAGCCATTCAAAATAGTCATTCAAAGTCAATTTTTCTGTGAGAGAAGAAAACAGGTCCACACCAAGGTCATGTGAACAGTGTTGTGCCTTCTAGTCACTGGTCAACTCGGGAGGGCCATAATAATTTGGAAGGCCAAATCTACTGCACATATGTGAAACATCATGTTATACTATTGTGCTTATGAAATCAAATCTGAATTTTAGCTTGAGTTTCTGAATAAAATGCTTCTTTCTGAATATAGCTGCACTTATACCACCTTTCCATATAATGGTCTATCTCATCACATCCTCTTGCCTCCTATGCAAACTCAAGCAAGACTTATAAGAACTCAGTACAATCATTATTTTTTGTTAAGTGTACTGATGATGTTTGGGGTTCCTTGGTTTATAATGGGGTTACAATATGCAAGCAAAATCCCCAGTAATCCCAAGAGCAAACTGAACTACAGGACTGTAGAGAAGCTTGGAGGTGACCAGTGAGATAAAACTCACTGGGGTGATGGGCTGTTGGTTTTATTATACTGTTTCTTTTACTTCTCTATATGCTTGGGAAAAAAAATAAAAGTTTGAAAATAAGCCAGGCATAGTGGCTTATGCCTTTAATCCCAGCACTTAGGAGGCAGAGGTAGGAGAATCGCTATGAGTTTGAGGCCAGCCTGAAACGACATAGTGAATTCTAGATCAGTCTGGCTAGATTGAGACCCTACTTTGAAAAGCCAAACCAAAAAAGTTTGAAAATATTAATTATACAATAAGATCAGTATAGAATATAGTTATTTCTTATATGTAGAACCCAAAATGTTTATTATAAGAAAAGTACAAAGTTGTCTAGAGCTTTTTGTCTTAACCAATGTATATAAGTAATTCTATTGTACCCATAGAGCCAAATACTGATGACTGAAAGTTTGAAATATGATCATTTATTAGAAAAGCCATCTTTAAATCTTCCTTAAAATTAAACATTTCTTCTCTGCCAAAGACACCATTGGGAGAATAAAAGACATGGCATGAGAGTAAATATCACATATGTAAAAGGTATGCATACAAAGGACTCTTACCTTGAAAGTACTAAGAACAGTAAGGTTGAATAAGAGAACAAATTACTTGGTTAAAAATGGGCCAACAATACTAGCAGATACTTTATTTCTTCAGCAAACACAACATACAAATGATAAATATATGCATGGATCATGCTGACAATTGTATGTTTGCAACAAAATGAAAAACAGCATGTGGATAGTGTCACACACCTATCAGAATGGCCAAAACTGAGGATATGGACAACAAGAGATGGTGGAGAAGATGCAGAAATAAAGTGAGTTCCGTTCACTGTTGATAGGAAGAAAAATCATACAGGCACTTTGGGCATCTTGATAGTTACTTATAAAGGAAAGTAAATCATGCTCTATAGACAAAACTTATTGCCCCTTGAAAAATCACAAACAATTAGACCCAGGATGTTAAAATTGTTTTGGTGATCATTCCAACTAGAAAGCAACTGGTATGTTCTTAGTTATTATTCAGTGCTTAAAAAAAATAATGAACTCTAAAGCCATGAAAAGACATAGAAGGTACTCAGGTATAAGCTACCAAGTGAAATAGCCCATGTGAAATATCTCAACACTGTTCTAAAAAGAGAAAAAACAAAAAACAAAAAACAAAACTGAAAACTTGAAACCAAAATGAAGTTAACAGCTCTTGAAGGCTGGACTGACGGCATAGCAGCTAAGGTGCTTGCCTGCAAAGCCAAAGAACTCAGGCTGGATTCTCCAGATCCCACATAAAACCAGATGCACCGTTTTCTCTCTCTCTCCCTCCTTCTCTCTGCCTCCTTTTCTCTCTCAAATAAATAAATAAAAAGACTTAAAAATGAAATTCATGTTACTCAGGATGATATTATTCTATGTGTAGAATTTTTAAAGTCTTTTACTCTTTTTATGAGTTAGAATTCAAAAATATTATTCAAGTAAGTAAAAATTCAAATTTGTAGAGAGTAAGTCATACTAATGCTAAAAAATAAATCACAAATCACAGCTCACATTATTATATTTATAAAATTACCATTGTATAGATTCAACAATTAAATAGAGAGGGAGTTGAGGCAAGAGAGAGAGATTGTGAGATTTTGGTGAAGCTAAACAATGGAATCTGAATTAATACAAAGATTTTTATTAAAACACTACAACATACTAGGGAGCTAACTGAAAGTACAGAACAAAATCCCTGGCCCACACTGTATGAATTGACCAGTTGTATTTTCCAAATGTACCATATCAATGCCCCAAATTCTGCTTCATATTGATTATGGTATTTTCATGTACCTTTCCTAGGTCCAGAAAGGGAGCCCATCAAAATCAAACTAGCTATTATTTAAACTTTAATTAAGATTCTTTTCAAAATGGCACAACATTAGTCCTTTAAACCATTTTTAGAGCAAATATGAAACTTTATATTTTCCTGTATCTAGGAATTAACACCTTCAAACTTTCCTGTGTGTAATATTATATGGTGTTTTTTTTTTCTCTTGAGAGTTGGACATGAAAGGGATAAAAAAAATAGTCTTAGCTTTCTTTTTCTGTGTTCTGGTTTGCTTTATTTTTTTTTAAGACAGAGTCTCACTCTAGCTTAGTCTGACCAGAAACTTACTCTGTAGCCCCATTCTAGCCTAGAATTCACTGTAATCTTCCTAACTCAGCCTACAGAGTGGTGCACCCCAAACCTATCATCAAATACAAAGTACTTCAAAAGATACATGAAGTCATGCTTAACACTATGCATGTAATATATTAGACTTAAATGACCCTTATGTATATATGCATGTATGTATATATTAACTTTTTAATGTATGTGTTCATTTTTCCACTTTAATAAAATATTTTATTCTTTCTGAGTCTTGGAGGTACTGAGTCCTTACTATTGCATACATAGTTCAAATTCTCATTTGTTATGCTTACTCTTCTATGAAATAGTAAAAGACAGGAAAAATAACATTTAAAACACAATTTTAAATGTTATTACAGCAGGTTTCTCCACTTTCTGACAGATAGGACTTGACAAGATAAATCCAAGCTTGGCATATTTCCTTCAGGAACTGCTAGCCAAGGAGCAGAGCACCACTGCTGGAGAGTTATAGCATTCAACCAGACATGTATAAGCTATCAATGTGCTACTTGAAATTCATGGAAATATCCTTAAACTAATTTCAAAAAAAAAGAAGTTATAGGAGTATTTCTATACAAGATATTTAAATTTTAAATAAATTGTAATTCTTTGGGAAAATAGATGAACTGGTATAAGATATCAACAAATTCCATAGGCCTACATTTAAAAAAATAATTTCTATGCTAAACATTATCCCACAGCCCATGCTCATTTCCAGAGCTACTCACTTTGACTCCTTTTAGGTGCTACTTTTGATGTCATGGTGTTGAGTCTTTGGTGCTTAACTCACTATACATTGAATGTGCTATTTATATTTGGTTGGTAGGTAGAGCCAATATTCTCACCTATATCCTATTCAATAAATTAGGCAATCTATATTTTAGGATTATATTGTCAAAATTATTTCACAAGAACCCCAGACATATTAATGTGAATGAAAAAGATTAATTCCCAAATATCTTAATTTACTTGATTAACCTTCATAAGTATTTATGCATATTAATCAACTTACTCCTTAAAGTCATCTTAATGATTATCTCCATTTTATAGAAGAGAAACTAAAAGCTCGTGAGCATAAAACTCGTTGTGTTGCATTATGCAACCAGAAAGAGGCAGGATGATGGTATATTTTTTCTTACTTTTTTTGGTTTTATAGAGTTACAGACCCTAGCCCAGGTTGACTTGAAAATCACGAGGTAGTCTTAGGCTGGCCTTGAGCTCATGGAGATTCTGTACCACTACCCACTTCAAAGTCAAGATTTTTACACAGAGGAAGTTTGATACAAGGGTTCTGCTCTCAACAACATGCATTTGGCTTGTCTAGGGTCAGGTCTTTTATAATAATGGTGCCCCCTCTAGTCTCGAAGAGTTCTCAAGGACCAAGCTATCCAGTCAGAGGCTTCTAATCAGGCTGTGTCCACAAACCATTAATCACTGCTATGGGAATATCTCTGGAGTCTTCTTTCCTCTTGCTTCTATCCCCTTTTCTCATAGAAAATGAATCTGTGCATGAGTTTCACACATGGATTTGCCTCTTCTGCCAACCCATCTTTAGATTGGCAGCTCAGTTGTGGATCATGTTTTGACTCAGATCTGGCTCTTCGTTTTGGAACTGTCTCTGGTAACTGTCCATTGGTTTCCACATAGTCCAACCACTTGGATATAACCAACACTGCCCTGGAGAACCAGTGTTATGTTCCCTGACCACTACCTCCCTCACATATCTTATCAAGGAGGGACACGCTCTACTCTCATTCTAATGGAAGGGTACTGAACATTAACTACCCATTGACTTATAATTTTTAATGATGTCTAATCCAGCATTAAGAATATGACTTTTTAACCAACCTACATTCAAAGTGAACTTAGGATACAATAGGAGCTGGGTGGTGTAGAAGAATAGTCACTTGTTTGGCTATCCAGGAAGCCAAGTTTAATTTTAGCATCGGGAGAATTTGAAATCATTATAATTAGATGAGTATTAAAGCCCACAAGTGAAAGAGAGTTCTTTTTTTTTTTTTTAAAGCCTACCCCTTCATTTAGCATCAATTCACAACTGGCAGTTCATTTTAACAAATGCTCTACCACTGAGCATGAATGCAGAGTTAGAGTATAATATAAAGGGTTCATGTAATGTGGAAGTAGGCCATTGCTGGAGGTGAGACATAGAGCCTACAATTAACTTGAATAACTACAGCAATGTAAGAAATATTAAATTTATATTTATTGGTGGAAAGAAAGATTGTGTTGTTTCAAACATTTTATTTGTGCCAAATAATAATGGGACAGTTGGTTTTAAAAGATATGTACCCTGAACATACTGCTGGGATCCCAAACAAATGTTGAGTAATAGCTATTCCTGAGCTTGGGTTCCAAGGTTAATGTGAAGTGAACTGCAGAAAAATAGATAATCATTTTGCAGTTGCTTCAGAATTCTATGTAAGTTCTGCTTCAGTCCAGGCAGATGCTCTGGCTGACTAACAGATGTCAATGATGTGATGTTCTGAGGTAGCTTGAAAACAGATTAGACTGGTAACTGGTGGTTTAGTCTTTGCCTTATGAACAACGTACAGGTGTTTTTGTGAGATTTAGGGAAAACGTATTATTAAAAGGCTTTGGAATTTTTCAGTGGGAAATGCAAGCAAGTACTCTTCTTTTACATAGGCATGTTATTGTCATCAGCAATATTTCTACTGAGCTTGTTCTCTTACCTAAACACTCTTGTTACTGTCATTTCTCAAGTTTGTCATACCCGTCGCCCTGACAGTACAAACATTCCTCTATAAAACCTGTCAAAAAGCAAGCTGATTTGCTAAATCTCCTGACACATGATGCTCTTTAATACCTGACTGTCAGAACATGTACAAGAAAGGCACCAGCTCTCATGATTGGGATGACCACTCATATACCCTGTAATCATTGGTCCTAGGCTGCTATGAAACTCTGCCTTTTGGAACAGTAGAGTCTCCTGCTGGGAGAATGCGGTGTGCATAAATTTATCACTCAGGTCAGATAGCACAAATTCTGGTAGAGCTAGCTAATTTTGAAAGCATTATTTTTTTCCTGTTTGGAAATTTGTGCTGTACTTTCCTCTGCCATGGTCAAGTCATAACCTCAAGGATGACTAGAGATATATTTTTGGCTTGTCTTGTCTTGATTATATTCTCCTCTTGTGGGTTATATATGCTACTGCATTCATCTTAAGTTTGTCTTATCTGGAGAGGAATGTTCCCCTTGGTTTCAAAAAGTGACTGATTTAAGTAATTTCAGTGTGATATACTGGGCAGTCTTTTATTTACCAGAGATGGTTTCCTGCACCCCATTGGTAGGTCATTGAGCTTTTATGCTTTCTCTTCTTATCTGCTTCCCTTGAGGCATGTGTTTATGAGAGGCCTGGGGAGTAGGCTATTAATATAGGCAATGTTCTCAGAGAAAAGTGTGGCTGATTTTGTAGCAAATATAACAGAGCTTCTAAAACTATTATATGTGGTATAGTCACATAGTCACCTTGGGAGAATGTGAACTTAGCCCAAAGACTTATCCAAAAATTTGCTTGTTTGAATCATTTCACGTGCACATGATTTTATTTGCCAATCAAATTCTATTTCATCATTTGAAAGTAAAAGGTAATAATGAAAAAAATAGGATATAAAATAAAAATGTTGATTACACTTTCTGGTGCCTGTAGCTTATGTTGGGTTTAAATATTACTTGGTGACACTGATATTGATAATTTGCTTTTATCAGTTCATGGCTCTTATTTGCACATAAATAGTTACACAATATATGGAGTTTTGATGTTTTAGAGATTACAGAGATTTTATTTTTTTTATTTGCTATACTAGAACTTTAACTAACTCTGGGTCTCCCACTGAGATATGTTCCTGCTTTTGCTTTTATATCTTGAGACAAGGATTCACTAAGTTATACAGGATGTTCTTGAACTCACTCTGTAGCCCAAACAGGCCGTGAGCTTTATTCTTTAACTTGGTCTTCCCTTTTAACAATAAATCATAGACTCAGACAGCTTTACAATGAATTGATGATCCATGAAACTCAGGGCCCAGTTTTTGTTTGACCTCTTTCAAGGCCTGGAGAAAGGAAGACCATAGCAATTTTCTGTCCTCAATTTTATTCTTATTTTTCTCAGAAGGGGGTCATTGTGATTTTATGCCTCGGGTCTTACTAAACCTGGGTCAATTCCTAAGTTCTAGGGCAGAGGATCTGGAATTTGTGCATTCTTTACCTTCTAGTATTACTACAGATAAACAGAATATAAGAAATGTGCAAAATATAATAGTAACTTTTTAGGATATTAAAGTAGGGCAACATTTCATCACTTTAGGAAATTAAAACATTTTAATGTATGCATGATTTAAAAGATAGACTTCTGTATTGCTTGTGATAGTAAATTGTTGGTTTCTAAGGAAAGATCTGGTTTGGTGAAATAACCAAAAGGTGTTCAGAATCTCATAGAAAGTAGAGGAGTAAACTGGAGTAGGGCTAACTTCGGCCAAAAAGTGACTAAGGTGTGACTACGGTTTAGTTCACTCCTTCAACAGGAAGGAAAAAATATGTTTTCTTTCAGTTTACTGGTGGAAAAAGTATGATTTCATTTTTTTGTATGATTTTTCTTAGTTTTGTACTCAGTGAATACAGTCAAGTCGCTACCATTGTTAGCCTCCTCCCTATCCTCCCCCCTCTGTAAGAAACCCCCTTGTTGGGGTATGTGGGTCATGCATTGTGGGGTTAGCCATAAATTATGGGTAGGAGGAAATGTCTCTGGTATCATGGCCCAATATGTAACTCTGACATTCTTTCCGCCCCCTCTTCTGTAAATTTCCCTGAGCCATGATTCCATTTTTAAAGTAGAAATAACATGTACATGATAGTTCTATTGAATGTAGAGTCAAATAGGTGAGATTCAGTGAAAAATTGTAAAAAAAATAAACAAAAAGTCAATAAATGGCTTGTAGCAAGTATTATGTGAATGTCATCACAAAAACACAAATAAGGAGAAATATTAATTATATCTTAAATGGTGAGGCAATATTTCCTTCATAGAAGTTATGGCATTTAAGCACAATTAAAAAAATACAGAAATGTAAAAAATAAAACGGGAACAGAGGGCATTTTGGATAAAAGAAAATGGCATATAAAAGGATATAGCTGTGTGAAGGAGTTTTGGCCTATGTGAAGAAGTTAAATTAATGGGCTTTGGAATACAGGGAGCTTAGACATGGCTGGTAGACTTTGAGATAGAACTCTGGCATCTAATGAAAGGCAAACAGCCCTCAACATTTCATATTCCTGTACAATGTGTTTAGTTTCATTCCTTCATGGTCACCGTTAGAACAAAATTTATCTCTTGAATGAACTTTGTTTTCCAAAACTAGTAGACATCTTCCTCTTGTGCAGTAGAAAATCTTTCAAAACTGATGTTCATAGTTTTTCTTCTTTTGAAACTATTCTTTGAGGTAGTTATTTTAAAAGATAAATGCAATGTAGGAGCCATACTAAAATATTAGAAGAAAATCTGGATCATTACAAACAGCAATATGAACATGTCAACCAGGAAACGTGAGTCCCTCGTGACTGAGCTTCAAGTCTGAAAGCACTTGCCAACAAACAAGTCAAAATGTAAGCTTATAGTTTTAATAAAAAGAATAGTAGCTCTAAAATAAAAATATCCCCTCAAATATTTACATAAAATCACATAGTTGAGATCATGAAACCTAAAGTTGTAATACCTCAGTTGTAGTTACTTAAGTGGCCTGAGCCACTGTTTCTTCATGTACTAAATGGAGATTCTTATTTAAGTGAGAATCTAATAGGCTTATAAGCTTTGTGCTGAGAATTTATGTATGCATTTTATATACAATAAGTCGTGTAGTTGTCACATAACTGCAAGTATGGGAACTGGTAGCTTCTGCCTATTGTACAAATGAGGAACTGAGAAAGCAACTTTTCCAAGAATGCATGGCCATGAGCAACAGAGAAGGAATTTGAAGAACCCCTGTGGCCTGATGCTGGACCTCTCTGCTGATAAACTGGAACGGTGACAGCTGGGAAAATGCCTGGCATATCATGAGAGCTTTATTACTACTGACTCTTACTGTTATAACAAAGGACAGAAAGTACTTTCAAGACTATTTGATAACAAACCATGGGTTTTCTATGGCTGTCTCTTGCTGTCACTGTTACAAGTGTAAACATTGAATTGAAACACTGTGTTGGCGAATCTGGAAAGGGCAAATATGATGTGTCTTACTATGAGGTCTCAGTCATAATGACCCAAGGATAGTATTAAGAGCCTAGAGCAGAGGGACTTGACTGCATGTGCTCCAGCCACTGTCAATAGGACTTCTTTTGGTTTGTCTTTTATAATTCCAATGCAGGAAGCAGCCATGTGCTCTGGAAGTTGTATCAGCTGATGGCACATTTGACTAGCTATTGCATAAGCTGAAGAAATGAAAAAAGTTTCCTGTCTTCACCACTGTCATGTAAGTATATATGTTCTGCCTGGAGATGGCTAGAGAGTGCTCATTAGGAGGGCATCCAGAATCTTCAAGACACTCTTGTATAAGTAGGGCAGGATAGTGGAAAGTTGAGAAATCCATTTTTGGAAGGAAAATTGGTCAGATCTTTTTCCTTTGAGATATAGTACGACTCTGAAGCCCAGCATGACTTCCTGAGGAAAAGATCATACTGGAGATAGAGAGGTGTAGGCAGAAGTTTATCATGTACTAATTGTGCTCCTATAACATGATGTGTCAACGGTCCCCTTTAGAAAAAAAAATAATATAGTGCTAATATTCTTTAAAGTTGAATATAAAATTTCTGCATACAAATGAAAGTAATAAGGAAAACCTATAAGAAAAAGTGTAGCCCAGGTGCTAAATAGTAAAGGCTTTGTAAAGAGCAAGTCGCAAAGGCATAAAAACTCAAATGACACATTTTGTAGCCAAATTCAAGGGGGATGCACAGTCTATTTTATTTTCATGTATCCCTGAATAAACAGAGAGTTGGTTAAAAATAAAGTGCTCCCAGCTAGGTTAGTAGCACATGTTCAAGGCAATGATGCTGTCTTGGGAGCCTGTGTTGTCTTCAATAGTTGCTCATCACCTGGAGCACAGAATTGATATGCCAGTGGTAACAAGATGATAGGAAAAGATGTTTTATCCACTGGTAATTACAGAGGCTTCCATATGTAGGGATTGTACAACAGTTTCTGCTCTGTTCTCTCAGAGCCTTTCCTAATCTGAAAATACCATGGCCAAAAATCTAGGCATGCCAATTAGTACCTTTGATGATTTCCTGTCACATATGTTTCCATTTTCCCCTTCTATCCCTTACACACTCCTTTCTATGCCCATTTTCTCAACTTCACGTTAGATTGTCTTTGGCTGACATTCTCCCCTCCAAGAACCACCTTGTCCTCATTAAATGAGGTTTCTTCAAATTCACATATCTCTCCTTTTGAATCTTCCTTTGATCTCCCAGACTTTCTGTGAGGATCCTGAGGATGGTATATGTACTATCTGTGTTAGTCACGTTTCCATCGCTGTGCCAGAGCACCTCACAGAAACAACTCACGGGGGCGGAGACCTTCCCTGCAGAGTCATGCTCCCTGTAACCTAATTCTTCAAACCAGGCCTAAATTCGGCTTCTTTTTCTTTCAGGCAGGGTCTTACTTTCACCCAGGTTAAACTGGAACTCACCCTGTATGTAAGCCCGGCTAGCTTTGAACTCACAGTGATCCCCCTACCCCAGCTTCCTAAGTGCTGGAATTAAAAGGTATGTGGCAACATGCTCTGCCAGACATCACTTTTCTTTTTTTTCAAGGTAGGGTCTCTGTCTGGTCCAGGCTGACCTGGAATTAACTATGTAGTCTCAGGGTGGCCTCGAACTCATGGAGATCCACCTACTTCTGCATCCTGAGTGTTGAGTGCTGGGATTAAAGGTGTGTGCCACCATGCCTGGCTTCAGACATCACTTTTTAATGGTCCATTCAGTTAAAAACTCTTCCATGAATTAACCTGTCAGTGAAGTTGGTGCCCTCATGATCTGATTATCTCTCAGTAGCACCATCAGCTGAGTATCAAGCCTTCAGCATATGAGCTTGAAGGGAAATTTTAAAGACCCAAGCCATGACCAAATATGAACATTTTCCTAGCCAAAGCAACATTTAGTTTATTCAATCAATAGCTGTGACACTCTTACATAATGCTGGTCTTCCCCAGTATAAGGTTAAGGTAGGTTGGTACATCTGGTTTATTTATCTCTCTATACCCAGGGACAAGCATGGTGTGTTATGCTTCGTAAGTTCTCTGACTCAATGGCCTGTGGGACAGGAGAATGAGGAAAAGTGATTATGTAGGGTGGCTATGGTAGGTACCTTCTTGTGCTGGGACAAAGCACCCAACCAAAAGCAGTGGATGGGAAGAAAGTTTTTATTGTGGCTATAGTCTCGAGAGGAAGCTTCATGATAGCAGGGGACAGCATGGCATGAGCAGAGGCTGAACATCACCTCTGCCACAGCAGGTGGAAACAGTAGCAGAAAAGTAAGCCAAATTTAGCAAGGGGAAGCTCGCTATCACACCTCCAAGCCTGTTCCCAACAACACACCTCCATCAAGCCTTTTGTGGAGAAATATCTGATTCAAACCACCACAGTGCAATCTTCAGTATAAACACAAACAATGGTGTGATGACAGGCAAGGCCAGCCTTAGGTAATGCTCAGGGCTTTAGGAAAGGAGTTAGCAATACAGAAGCAGAAGCCCTGATAATCTGACCTCTTGAAGTCCTTCTGTCCCAAGACTTCTCTACATGGTACCTCTCTCCATAACTTTCAATGGAAAGACCTTGGTTTCTGGCTGAGTACTTCACAGTTATTTGGAGACCGAAAGGGACACAGAATTCAATATGAAACTGTCAGTGAGCACAGCCCCAGGTCATGGGCTGGACAGCTTCTCAACAGTCAAGCCCTTGTGGCTTACATCAGGTGGTTACATTGCCAAGAATCTCTACTATTATTATCTTCTCAAGCACATCCTCTGCCACGAGGGCATTAATTTATGAGGGTTTCTCAGCTGCAACCACAAATTCTGTTGCACACACAACCAACCACCATGGGTCATAAAGATAACTATAACACTAGTGTCATGTTACTGAATAGAGACATGTGACAAATATGGTTAGGTCATGAAAAATGTAGGTTCTATTATGCAATAAATATGCTTTGCTTTAGAGATACAGAATAGAATATTTCTACATAGTGACTTCAAGTTTTTAAAAATATATTCTTCTATATTTATTTATTTATTTGAGAGGGAGAGGGAGAGAAAGGACATGCCAGGGCCTCCAGATACATGTGCCACCTTGTGCATCTGGCTTATGTGGGTCCTGCAGAATCAAACCTGGGTCCTTTGGCTGTGTAGGCAAGCACTTTAACTGCTAAGCCATCTCTCCAGCCCTGACTTAAGTTTTTAAAAAAGCTGTTTTGCAGGGATGAATTATGCTTCTTTGCCATTTGTAATGGAATTTAGCTCTTAGTTAAACATGAAGCCAATTAAAGCAATTCCTTATTAGTCAGATTTCTTTGAGGATTTGATCTTTCTGGTCATCGACATCATTCATGCAGGTGAGCCACAGACACTCTAATTTATTTCCTATTCACCACACGGCATTGACTCTGGCTACAGGAGGAGATCCAATGATTCTGTTGCTGCAAAACTTGGCTAACAAATCACTGTGATATTTACTTTTCTTATTCCAAATCTACGGGGAAATGAATTTATGGATCATTTAACCTTTTGCCCAGGGAACAAATCAAAATCAGTTCTGATCTAATATTGCTCTGAGGATGTAAAGTGAGGCATGGTTTTCAAAGCAAAAATGCAGGGTTAAGCAATACTCCAGACCACAGAGAAGTCACTGGGCCTCACTGGAAACATATGGTGATCCAGCCCTTGGCATATCTGCACTGACATCTGATAGAATGCATTTGTTTTCCTTCACTTGAATTAAACAATGAATTATAGATCACTTGAACTGGGTTGTCCAGGGCTAGCGATACTACAGTTGCCAGTTTTTATCCTAGAGATCATGGGGTTTATTTAGCCTTCTACCCACCTGGATACCCTGTTCTGGCTTTCCCCATCAAGGTCTGCACTCAGCATTGGAAGTTGTGGAGAACACATCAACAATTTTGTAGAGGGTTCTGACTTCTGTATCATATTTCAAGTTTGTCAGATATGTTACAAATGGGATGGATGATCCATCTCTCTATTTGAATAATGAAATTTCTTGGGCATTGGGAAAATATTGTACTCAAACTGAAAAACACATGTTGGCAGACAAAAAATGGCAACTTATCTTTGGGAATTATGCCTCCTCATGTCTCACACTATTGCAAGAAGAATTTGCCCACATGGGAAAACATCATAGCTTTTTCAAACTCATAATAACAGTACTGAGAGGCACCTCTTAATTTTGTTAAGTTATGAAGGATTGGCTTGATTCAAAGCTGTTGCTAGTTTAGCTTGTGCATGCACATTCTTAATAGTAACTGAATTTTAACATATGCATATGCCTCATCTATGCTTTCAAATTATTTTCTGAATAAGTCTTGAGTGTTCTTTACAATATGCCAAATCAATACTTTAGAAGATATGGCTTATTAGAATTTGTTAAGCCTAACAGTTTTCTTGAATTAAAAAAAATGTGTTCCCATTCTGTTTTCTCTTGCAAAGAGTAAAATGAGTTTTATACATGCAACAGTTTTTAGAGTCATTGTAGGATCTGGATGCAGACTGGAGAAATTATCTATAGTCGGTGAATTCAGTAGCAAACAGGGACCTCTTTTCCCTTATTTACTGAAATTGCCTTAATACACCCTCCTCTGGAGAGCAAGAACCAATTACGCTAATGCAAAAGTGGAAGCAATAATTGAGTTCATGTCGTGGAACCATCCCCTAGAAATGGTGAAGAGAAGAGACTGTGTTTGAATCGCTGCTGCCATTGTCTGACGTATGTGGTGATATTTGTCACTTTTATTCTGTGGTCTTAATTCACAACTCCCAAGAAAAGATGTTTTAGATGGCCCAAATACCTCCAAGCCATCTCATTTAGATATTCTTTGTGTAATAATCAGTCTCTAAATTAGAAATAAACATTTTATGTGCCAATAAATAATCACTGAAAACTGACTCTAACAGGGTCTTTATAAGATATTTTATTTAAAAAATAAAATAAAAGAATAACAGGCCTCATTCTGTTACTCATTTCATACATATTAAAACTCTCACTTATTATTAATAGTTCTTGAACAACGAAGCAGATGCAATCACACAGAACTACATAAAATGCAATTCGGTAGAGTTCAATACAAGTGTTTCTGAAAATTGTTTTAGGCATTTTTGTGCAGATTGCAAGCAACTGGAAATGCTTTTCAAACACTAAAATTTTGAAAAGCCTGAAAATTCATGTGATACTTATTGGGTAAAAGGGCCTTTAGTTTCTGCTCCATAAACACCAACCATGGAGTTTGTACTGTGTTAAAGGTCGTCACTGGATGGTTGGTCTGCCTTGCTGCTGAATAATAAAATCAATTTAGTAGTTGCTTTCACTACTACTATTTCACCATCCTTTTTGTGATTATCTTCCTTTTTGCTAACAAAATGTATGTTTACATAGTTGTCCATCCTTTAATTTATTCTTTCACATAAGAACAATAATTTTCTATGGGTCAGGCACTGTGCTTGGAGCTTGAACACATTACATAACACATTGAGTTCTTCCTTGTGAAACAAACAGCCCACCCTAGTCACACTCTAATGCTGCAGCTGGGGTTTGGAGATCTTGGTTATCTTGATCTGTGTATATAGGCTAGGGGAAATGGTGTGCTGTTTCTGGAAAAGTCCATAGAAACTGAAGTGTATCAAAATATATCTCCTTTTCTTTGGAATTCATTTTTTTGCAAATGATGAGGACAAGTGTAAGAGAAAGGTACATCCACTTGATAAGTTATTCTAATCAATCTCAAAGATCAGTTGTCACATTTAGGTTCCCTTTGCTATTATTTCAAAGGAGACCAAAGGGGTTCAGTGAGTTGCTAGGTCCATTGAAACTTTCTTCTGAAGCTAGTCTGCTGAGATTATCTCTATCTGCTATTCAAGTAAATATGGGGAAATTTGATCTTTCTCAGATGTCCATTTCCCTGTTAAACGTCTTAATTCTTATAAGACAACTTAACACATACATTCAAATTTTGTGGTGGGCTCTAGAAGTGCAAAGGAGAAAGCATGGGCTTGGGACTCACGCAGCCTGAAAGTTACATGCCCTGCACCTTAGCTCTTCAATATTCTTTTCTGTGAAATTGTAGAAAATGCCTCAAAGTTGGAGATTAAATAAAGTAGCTCATAAAGTACACAGGTCACTCCGTGTCTGATTGTCTTCTCTGTCTTCTTTTCTCCCTGTGTTACCTTATTTAGCTACAGAGTTGGTTAGGTAGGAATTGCCCCAGAACTATCATGTCAGATACTTGGAAAGCAAATACTAAGAATCAGATTTCAATCAAAAAGAATGCAGTAATATACAGATGGGAATGTATGAATAATTACCCGTTTCAAAGGGAATACGCTATTTCTAGGGATGAATCACATGGGGCTATATGCTGTCAGTCTAATCTAGAATTCAGAGACCTGCAGCAGGTATGCCAGACGGTGGTATGACGAGCCAAGATGCTGGGCACATTGCCATTCCCCAGGTGGAGAAGCGTCCAGACTAATTGCCAGTCTTGGCCTGGCAGAGTGAGCTGTGAGGTTTTACTAACTGCCATTGCTCCTTCTATTATACAACTGCCCTTCCAAAGAAGCAGGAAACCTTGCCAGGGAAACACCAGAGCTGGTTTCCTATACAGGGTACTAAGGGCATAGTGTATCTGGACCTGGTCTTTCCATTTTCATCCCTACATTCTTCTAATGATGGGATCCTGTGATATACTCCATGGAGCATTGCTAATATCCCAACTGGCATGCATTCTCTTGTCTCCTTCTCCTCATAGCACCCTGGGTCTATTCAGGTATCTGTTCTGTCAGAGGCAGTCTTTGCAAGAGGGTCTGAGGATAGGCCCTGGTTAGTCCAATTCTTTTATAATTCATAGATAGTTATGAGAAGACAGGCTCATTATCACTAAAAGTAAACTGGAAAGAACTTCAGTTATTCCTGGAAGCCTTCCCAACTTAATAAGGACTTGGTTCTAGGATGAAGCTAATAGAACCAAAATACAGAAGAGAAAGACCAAAAGCAATGAAGTGGTATCACTGATAATATTGATCCAATGGAATACCTTGCTCTATCCATGTCTGACTTCCTAATATTTCCATGTATGTTCTTGCTGTTTTTCTATGTATACTAATTTCGTTTCCTGCTACTTGAAGCCAAAGTTAACTGGTTTACCTGACATTTCTATTATTCTTCATTGCAAATGTAGTGGTTTTCAAACACACAGACTTATACTCTCAGAGTTCTGGAGATCAGCGATAAGTAGAGCTGCTGTTAACCTGAAAGCCCTAAGGAAGAATCTGGTTCCTACAGGCTGCTTGCCTCCTTTGTCTCATGGTTCTGTATCAATCTTACCTCCTTCCCTGTCATTACATTTCCTTCACTGCCTAGGGTTCTCTTGCCATCCTAAGTACTAGGACCTTTGGCAATATGTTGGGCCCGCTAGGACAATCCAGCTAATACCCTGTCTCAAGAGCCTAAATTTAATCATATCTGCAAAATTCTAAGGTAGTGTCTTCTCGTATTCTGGAGATTAGGATGCCAATTCATTAAGACAATCATTATTCCACTTTCCATGTCTGCTTGTATGGTTATGAGGTACATTCTTAAGAGGGAGCTTGCTATCTGCTGACAACAAGCACTACACACTGCCTGGACCACATAGATATATGATAATGTCAATGTAACACTAGATTCTAATAAAGAAACAAAAATCCTAATATTTTTAAGTACTTAATTTTTTAAGTTTATTAATCTTAGGATTAAAAGGCAGGCATCATCACAGAAAATGCCTGAGAAATCTGGGAAGTATAAAGTGGTTGCTTAATATTTTTAAAGTTAAGTAACTGCATAATTTCATTTATTTAACCAATGTTTACTAAGTTAAAATGTTGTTACCAAGCAGTGTGCAGTCTCCCAAAGGCAATTCTACGGCAATTAACATGACATGGTCTCTTGTACTCTAATTAGATATAAGACAAATATATAAATAACTAAAACATATTTGATGCATCTTATAAAACTTAATTCTGCTACAAATTCTCCCATTATTAAATTTTACTTTGTTTTCCAGGACTTCAGCTGACTTTTAAAATTATTTTTTCTTTCTTTTTTTAATCTAAAAACATTAAAAGCACTGAGGATAATAAGAAAGCAAAAGTCACCCATGATGCAACTGTTTTTAAAATAGCACATTTTCCAAGAGCCCAGGGTGTGGTGGTTTGAGTGTAGATTGCACCCTCTACCAACCAACGGCTTCATGTTTTTGTGATCAAACCTCATACTGGACCTCTAGCTAGTGCAGCTTCTGGGAGTTACAGCCTTGCTAGTGGAAGTATAGCCTTGAAAGAGGAAGTGTATCTCTGGAGTCTGAACGTTAAGATTTTATAGTCCAGCCCCACTTGCCAGTGCTTGCAAGCTCACTCTCTCTATTTATGATTTGATGCTGTAGAGCCGTGACTTTGGCTGTCTGCTCTCACCATACTTTCCCACATCATGACGATAATACTCTAAGCCAACCCTAACCCTTTCCTTCCATGAGCTGCTTCTGGTTGGTTCTTTGTCACAGCAATGAGAAGGTAACTGCTGCACAAGGCATATTGTAAGATGCATTATTATTTTATTTGGCTGTAATGAAGATAAAAGGAAGACTTCCAATTAAACCAATACACTATCAATTGTAAGCCAATTTTAACTTGTAAAATTGAGGACAATATAACACTATGAAATCTCTAACATCCCTTTTTTAAAAATATTTTATTTTTATTTATTTTATTTATTTGACAGAGAGAAAGAGGGAGGGAGGGAGGGAGAGAGAGACAGAGAGAGGGAGAATGGGTATGCCAGGGCCTTTAGCCATTACAAATGAACTCCAGATGCATGTGTCACCTTGTGCATCTGGCATATGTAGGCCCTGGGAAATCGAACCTGAGTCCTTTGGCTTTGCAGGCAAATGCCTTAACTGCTAAAGCCATTCCTCCAGCCCACATCCATTCTTTATAATCCTAGAGGCAACTACTGTGCTTATTTCAATATCAACTGTAAATGAGAGAAAAAAAGGAGAAAATATGGGGTGGGGGCATGATGTAATAGTTTCCATCTTTTCACATCTAAGAATATATGTATCCAAAATCTACAGACACAGTAACAGTCAACAAAACACAGTGGGCTGATCCTTTTCTTTCTTCAGTAAGTTATCATCATTTGACCAACATATACATAGCATTTCAGGAACAGTGTTGATAGCATGTTCTTACTGAATACAACATGTGAGTTAAGTTTGTGTGTGTATGCTTGTGTGTTGAGGAAGTGTATAAGGATCTGCATTTCTGGTGCACATGCATTTGTAGGTTGAGAAATTACTTGATGTAGGAGGTAATATGTCATATAAACTGATTTTCTAGTCTCTGAAAATAATGAATGAGAAGCCCAATATAATGAAATAAAAAAAAACCAAACCAAAGAAAAATCTTGTCCCTTCTTTGGAAAGTTCTTTTAGACAGCTGTTCTCTAATAAGCTTCCTGAAAAACATTACAGCTCATTTAAAACACCTTTTCACCTTCACATCTAATGTCTCCTCATGCTTTCTTAAAAACCCAAACACTTTTATTTGTATTACAAAACTATTTAAGCTATGTTCCATTTAAAAATTGGTTAAGGTAAGGAAAGTTCCAGCAAGAGCCAGAGAAAGGAAGTGGGTCAAGGATGTTGTACTTCCTAATCTAGGAACTCAGCAAGTAGACGCTGTATCTGCTGATTAAAGGCTAGAAGCCTGTTCTGCTCTCATATGTTCATTCAAAGGCCCGCCCAGATTCAATTGCGTACCAGTAGACTAATACCATGATCCTCTGCACTTTATTTTCAACTACTAGATGTAAAAGCAGGTGTATCTTTCCACAATATTCTAAGAATTTAGGTGGTATTCATTAGTTGAAGATTTCATGCAGACCTTATCTTTCATACATGCACAAAAGTGAAAGTCACGATGCCTTCTCTGAGGAAGGAATTCAGATTTACTGAGTGCCTACTAAGGATTACCCATTGAGTGAGATGATTTTGTTTGTGGTGTCTGATTTAATTGAATGAGGTATGCATCTACATCAACGCGACATTGGTACAGAAATCAAACGTTCTATTTCATGTAATGATTAGCTGAGCAAAATCACTGTAGTGAGGCTCTGTTTGGGATCCTGATTATTCAACACATTTGCTCCTGGGGCTGCAGGTGCAGACTGCCTTGCCAGTGTTTTGTTCATTTAGAGAAATTCAGTTTTTGATGTTCGGCTTGGCTCTAATCCATCTGATAAAAGAGTTGATGCTATGAAACATTTTAGAAAAGCAAGTTTGTCAGGAAACAGGAAGTAGAGGAGCCATCTGATGAGTTGGATGCACACACGCCTTTTCACTCTTCTGCATGTCCGCGGTAGCTGAAGTTCTAGTACTGGTGGCATCTTGAATTTGCCATTCCACTCAGTGTATAATCAGTTGTTACCGTAAGGATTCGTTTTACCTCTGGCAAGTAGGCTGTGGACACATTTATTTACTTGAGAGTTTGATCAGAAGAAAATCCTTCTGGATATTTCTACATTGTCTTCCAGATTCCCTTCCCAGCAAATGGGAGTTTTGGAAGTTAACACAAAACAATCGGCTATAAGGCAGTTTTTATAAATTGTCCGTGAAGTACAACCCCAGGTTGTTAGCACACTGGTCAAGCTAGATCCTTTGTTAGGGAGGCTCTACTCCATAGCTATGAACCCTTTTCTACCCACCCTTTCTCCTTCTACTCTTCCAGCATTTTATCCCACTACATGCTACATTTGCTAGGTTTTGCCTCTTACTTCACTGACAAGTTCAAAGGCAATACTTTGGTTGATTTTATCTTCCTCCATTCCGGGAACACAGCTCAGTGTTGTGTGCAGTGGATGCTCAAAGGCTTTCTGTTAATTGAAGGAACAAATTCACATTCTTTCAATTATAAACATGGTTAATGAAATTGCTGCTGATAAAGTCAGATATGATGTCCATTTACTTCCATTCATCAATGGCAGGAGATTTTAAAACAATATAAAGCACATGTAGACAACTGGGCTGGAGATCTGGCTTAGTGGTTAAGACACTTGCCTGCGAAGCCCAAGGACTCATCTTCAATTCCTCAGAACCCATGGGTGCCAGAGTCACATGATGCCACATGTGTCTGGAGTTCATTTGCAATGGCCAAAGGACCTAGCATGACCATTCTCTCTCTCCCCCTCCCTCTTCTCTCTCTAATAAATAAAAAATTAAAAAGTAAACAACTGCCTATTTTCTTCACCTCCCTCCAAGTTTGCTTTCCAATCAGCAGCCATTTCTCTCTGTGACTGAATGTTGCAGTAGAGCCTTGGAATTAGGATGTAAGGACTATTATTTTATTGTGGTGGGAGGTTTGCTTTCAGATTTGCCTACCCCTTGTTCTACAAATCATAATTAATAGTAGGATATTTTAGGTCAGGCCTTTACATCAATTTTAGATATTTCTCTTTTTCCAGTTAGCAGAAAATTTGTTAACTTTGATCCTATATGAATACACTGGATTTGGTATGGTTCTGAGTGGGTAATCTGCATTATAAGCAAATAGTGCTGACATGGTATGTGACTCTTAGGATCAGTTTCATTGCTTAGATGTCTGCTTGGGCACAACAACACTTCTCCATCACCTTCATAATAACTCCTAGTTGTGAAAAAATGAAATTTTAAAGGGATATTAAATATAAAGTTGTCTGTCCAAATTACACAGTATTATTAATTTATTCTGAAGTAATTATCTCTCTTTATTAAGAGAGTGTCAGTCTGGAAGAATGTGGAATACCACTGATTTCATAAATGTGAACACAGATAATTTTAGCACATTCACATGACATGACCTCTGATTTTATCATACACATTGTGTCTCCCAATATGCATGTGATGATTTTTCTTCCCTCCTGAATATTGCTTTGTCATTTCAGATCACCAGCAAATGTAAGTGGCAATATTTGCTGATACATATAGTTGAATAAGTACCTTTAAATAAAAGTTTTCTTTCTAATCATAGAAATAAAAGGATAGGTGAATGAATCTCAGGGAATTTATTTGGAGATGACAGTGACAGTAATAGAGAAAGTTCTGGAAGTTTCTACTACATATTTACAAAATATTCAATTTTCCTTATTCCTTTTATTTAGGAATTTTGATATGTAAAATATTACAGATAGAAGAATAACATATCCTTTGGTTCTAAACTTCTTGACCAAGTCTGGAATCTGTACGATTCTCTCTGACCACGTGGAAAAAACAATACTGAGAACACACTTCCAGGCTGACCTTGTCATCTACCTTTGAATATTTAACACAAAATTGGCATTATTTTCTTTTAAACAATTCAAAGAGGTAGATTTTAAATCTCATAAAGAGAAAAATTATTGAGTTATTTGAGAGAGAGAGTATGTGGGGGGGTGCACATGCATGCGTGCACATGCACACACACACACACACACACACACACACACGTGTGTGTGTCAGGGCCTCCTGCCACTGCAAATGAATTCCAGATGTATGCACTACTTTGTGTATCTGCCTTTAAATGGGTGCTGGGGAATCCAACTCAGGCCATCAGGCTTTGCAAGCAAGTGACCAATGAACCATCTCTACAGCCTGAAAATTACTTTCTTTCACTGTTTTATTTGAGCATTTATTGCATCCTTGACATTTAATTTTATGCCATTTAATTTTTTGTTGGTTTTAGGAAAGGAAGTCTGATTTTGTTTAATGTTGAAGCATAAATAATAGAGAATAGTAATTTACACTGTTCAAGGAAAGCTAAGGTTACCATTTGTCCCATAGAAAGAACACAGATCACTTACATGCTCTGTGGTTGAAACAATGTAATGTAACATGGACATCAAATCCCCACTGAGCTTTATATATTATTCCACAACATCAAACCCAATGTGTGGAGAATCACTAATCTCTGATTACTATTGGTATTTGTTATCTGACATTACAAAGTTTTCTCCAAATAGGAGAGGGAGGCCTAGTAAAAGAGACCTACAAGATTGATATATATCTCACATTAAGAGAAGATAGTGATATGCTACAAATAAGCTACATACTATAAACATAAATATAGTATTTTATATTTTGACCTCTGTGAACTTATTTTCCTCGTACAAACCAGGCACTAATGTGCAACATAGACTTGATAAATTTGTGAGAAAGCAGTTATTACATAGAAACAACTGAGTGTCCCTGAGCAATCTCAAAGAGGAGCATCCTTTGGAGGTTTCCAATCACACATAATGCTTCTCTCCAGCTCTAGCATACCATGGTCTATGAACCTGACAGTGAGGACTAAATACAAGATTCTCCAGAGCTCTAAAGGTACCTAGAATCACCGTAGTGGAGAGGTACTGAAAGCTTAGAAGTGAATCATTTAACTACCCAGAAGCTTCAAGGAGGAAAGGAGTTTAAAGCTGGAGCAGACAACTTTTGAATTACAACTTCATTTCTCCACCCCCTCAGCCATTTCATATTTTTATACTTTGTTATGACACATGCCCATGAGAAATGCAACAGGTCAGATTTTCCAAGGAAATTGAGTCCTTAATGATCAATACAACATCTATCTAAATATTACATATATAAATGAGAGCATAATGATATTATCCACACTGTAGGGTGTACTGGAAATTTGCCTACAGGAGATCCTAAGTGTTTTTTTTTTCCCCGCAAAACAACACAAACAGAATAATAATAATAGGTGAGATAATAATAATAATGATGAAATAATAATAATAGGTGAGATGACAGATACATTAACTAACTTGATTTTGGTCATCATTTCATTAAGTATCAATATCAGTATGATTATATTACATACTCGTGTGTACTTTTATTTGTTAGTCATACTCAGTAAAGATGGAGGAAAATGATCAGTCATGTTTTGGTGAGCTTTACAGCGTTGTAATATGCAGTATAAGCAATTAATGTGAGGCATATATTTTCGAAGGGGCTCTAGGAAGGGTCAAATGCAGAGAAACAGAAATAGCTTGAAAGTTTATGGCTTCTCTTACTACAAACCACAGAAAAATGGGCAGAATGCTATTATTTCTTTAGACAATGTCAGTTTATCACAGGGACATTGATGATGGACTTTCGGAAGAGCAACTGACAAAGATGGAGAAACAGGGTGAGGCAGGAAACTAGAAGGAAAGAAGCTGGAGATGACTCATTACAGAGATCATAGGACAACATTATGAAAGGAAACTTCTGGGCAAGAATGCCAAGAGCTGCAAAGAAACAGACCAAGACAACGGTCAGGATTGCCAATTTTCAGATCATTCTTTCTCATTTTTGAGAACAGTTTCAAGACTCAGGTGAGAATATATGTTTTAATTTCCAATGTTTTAAAGGATGAAGTAGATTGGCAGTGGGAGATGATCTAGAGATGAGACTATTGATACTCAGAAGGATCCTTGAAACACTGTCATCTTAGAGGAGGCATGAGGTCAATATTATAGATAGAGAGTAGGCTCAAAGAAAGGACATAGCAGGGGTGAATTCAATACTTCCCACATGTAGCTCTGATTTCACTTCACATTTCAGTTTTGTGCATTTAAGTGCATTCCACAACTATTAATTAGAAAGCATCAGACATGGGCTGGAGAGATGGTTTAGCAGTTAAGCACTTGCCTGTGAAGCCTAAGGACCCCAGTTTGAGGCTCAGTTCCCCAGGACCCACGTAAGCCAGATGCCAAGGGGGCGCATGCATCTGGAGTTCATTTATAGTGCCTGGAAGCTCGGATGTGCCCATTCTCTCTCTGCCTCTTTCTCTCTCTCTGTCACTCTCAAATAAATAAATAGGAATGAACAAAAAAATAAAAAAAGAAAGCATCAGACATAAAATATCATAAGGTTTAAATTATGTGCTGTACTTAGTTGGGAGAGAAATCTTCTGCCGTCCTCTCTGTCTCACCTGGAACACTTACCTGGTGCCCGGCGTGGACCCGCTGCACCTGCTGTATACCCATTTGCCACTTGGTAGTGGTCACAGCTGCCAAAGTCACTATGGTGCTATTGTGGTATTTGTGTTTGATTAAAAAGGCAAATGGTAGCTTACTGCTACAACAAAATGTATTATTCATCTGGTTCCATCTCATCACGTAGACCAACCTCCTTGAGTCATCACAAAGAAGGGTAAATATAGTACAATAAGACATGTCAGGTGAGAGTCCACATTCACATAACTTTTATGACAGTACTATTATAATTGTTCTTTGTTTATGTTATTGTTATTAACCTCTTGCTACATCTAATTTATAAATTAAAATTTTATCATGGGTATGTATGTATAGGAAGAAACATATAGAAGATAATAAGATCCAGAATTATCTGCATTTTGCTGGGAATCTTGGAAGATAGCACTGATAGATAAGTTGAGGGGTACTATATCTAGATAATTTTAGTAAGGAAGGAAGGAAGCCTCTACTGTAGGGCTTATATTCTCTTGATATAAATTAGTAAAAAGGGGTATGGAGATATGGCTCAACAGTTAAAAGCACTTGCTTGCAAAGCCTGTTGGCCTGGATTAGATTCACCAGTATTCACATAAAGCCAGATGCACGAAGTGAACATGCAGCTGGAGTTCATTTACAGCAATTAGAGGCCCAGGCAGTGCACCTATCCTCTCTCCCTCTCCTTGTCAATAAATAAAAACATATTTTAAAAGGAATAAAAGCATTTATTACATGAGAATCAGAAGCCATATGTGGGGGCTTTTTTTCTGGAAAAAAAATGGAAACAAATGAGTATAAAGATTGAAAAGAGAGTAGACAGGGAATAATACTGCTGAGTTGAACAGCAAATGGATTCTAAGTGAAGAAGGAAGTAGCAGAAAGCAGAATCATCATTTACTAAGTGCCCAAAGCAAGTATATTTATATTGCATAGTTTTCATAAGAAATGATTGAAATATAATCATAAAAGTTAATATTATTTTAAAGATATGAAAACTGAAATTTTAAACATCACAAAGTAGTGCATAGGAGAATGAGATTCTGGTCCAACTTAGACATCAAGCTCGTTATTTTCCTTTTTCTTCATATACAGTCTACACAGCCCTAACCTGGAGGTTGACGAGACATGTGCCACAGTAAATGAAGACTATGGGCCTGAAGGCAGAGGGGACAGTGCAGGAAATAAGTGATGATGGGGTGCTGTTGTGAAAAGCGAGAAGTTAATCCCAAGGGGAAACGTGAACTATGTGAGAGTGAAAGAATTACGGTGAAGACTTCTGATGAACAGGTGGATAAGAAGTGTAGTGAAGATGGAGAACTGAAAAGCTATTATCATAGTTATCAGGGGATAACTATGAACTAAGCAGTCAGTGCTCCAGCAGTACGGACTGGTGACATAGCAGTGAGGTGAGGGCGATATGGGTTGAGGCTTCAGCTGAGTAGGGCACTGCTTCATCCTGTGATTGGCGTCAGAAAGAGAAAGAGTTGCTGAGTGTTACCATGAAAATACACCAATATGATTAAGGAAAGGGGCAGAGGGGATGTGCTTAAGAGAATAAAAAGTTCTTAAAGTGCTTCATGACCACAGGCTAGGAGATGAGCCGAAGCATTATAGTAGAAAAGTTTGATAGGGTTAGCAAAAGAAGGGAAAAGATGAGCAGGAGGCCAAAGGAAATGTGTCTTGGAGAAGAGAACATGGAGTGTCTGTATAGAGGTGACAGTTTTCAGAAGAAAAATGTAGGGAGATTAAAAGTGGTCTACAGTATATGCTGATGACAAGAGCTACATAAAGAGCGCTTTTCTGGTCTATTTGTGTAAACACAGGGAGGATCCGCATGCTTCATAGAGAGGTGGAGCTATGATAGAAGACTTCCATCAACTGGCATCACCTTTGAAAGAGAACACCTTTCTATTTGCCACATCTACACCAAAGCTTTTTAAGCTTCCTATCATGTCTTTACATCACTTAAGAGTTCATCAGCTATGCCAGAGAATTGAAAAAAAAAAATAAGTGTTCATAGATTTCAAGAGTGTCGTTTGTTTTAGGATGTAATGAAATTGATAGAGTTAAAATATTTAGCAGCTGCTGCCATAGCTCAATTGGTAGAGTACTTTCCTAGTGCATAAGGCCCTAGGTTCAATCCCAGCACTACAAAAACTAGGCAATGTAACTTATAATCACAACACTTGGGAGCTGGAGGCAGGGGCATCAGAAATTCAGCAGCATCATTTTGTAAATCTAAAAAACAAATATGCTAGAAAAAAGAAAAAAAACAAAAGAAATGCTGAAGCAAAAATATTATCTATTTACATTCCTCAGCATTCAGTTCAAGTTCCCAGCTTCTCTGGGTGTATAGAGATTTCATCTCTTTCCTGTGTAATTGTCATTCCCCATCACATATCAGAGAAGCCTCTGCTACTTTTAGCTGCTTATTATAAGACAACGACAAGAACAAAGCATTCATTAGGCTAATTATCTTCAGTGAGGTTTGATGTAGAAATTTTAAATTTTCTTTGAATTATATCTTCTAATGTCCACCCTTTACACTAGAACATGTATCCTTCAAAAATGTGTGAAAGATAAAAATATTCAGTAACAGAGAATGAATCATATTACAGTAACTAAATATAAGTTGTTTTCTTTGTAGTTTTATACACACACACACACACACACACACACACACACACACACATTGTCACAGTCACCTTCATGTTGCTGGGATGAACCTCTAGGCCAGATACAGTTTATGAGAGGAAGGGATTTATTGAAGTTTATAGATCAAGGGGGAGTTTCATAATGGTGGAAGAAGCTCATCCCCTTTCACAGGTCCCACAGAGAGAGAGAGAGAAACTACCACCTCCATCACATGCAAGCACACTCCAGGAACCCCAGGCAGAGCTCAAGCGCTCTGCATGTTTGGACTGGAATTTAGATAGGCCCCCAAACACACCTTGGGGTTGAGCTCTAGGATCCACCCACAGTGACATCAAGTTACAAGTTTAAATAAAACTTCTGAATCTATTGGGGGACATCCATTCAAACATATATGCATAAGCAGACCTACACACATATACTGGAAGAATGGAATTCATTTTTTTAATGAGAGAGAGAGAAGTGGAAAGCCAGGGCCTCCAGCCAATGCAATAAGATTCCACACGTGTGCCATCTTGTGCACATGTGTAACCTTGCGTACTTGTGTCACCTTGTAGGTCTGGCTTATGTGGGATTTGAAGAGTCAAACATGAGTTCTTAGGCTTTGAAGGCAAGCACCTTAACTGGTAAGCCATCTCTGCAGCTCTGGAATCCATTTTTAAGAAAATATTTTACTTGTTCATTTATTTATTTGAGAGAGAGGGAGAGAGAGAAAGAGAGAATGAATGGGTACACCAGAGCCTCTAGCCACTGCAAACGAACAGCAGACACATGCCCTAACTTGTGCCTCTGGCTTTACATGGGTACTGGGGAAAAGAACGTTGGTCCTTTGGCTTCACATGCAAGTGGCTTAACCACTAAGCCATCACTACAGTCCTGGAATCCGTTTTTTAACCTAGCAGTATTTTATGTGCAAAGACACTAAGACAGTACAGGTTAAATTCACTGATATGACATTTTAACTCTACAGAAATGTTGTCTGCCACATTTCCAACCCAGTCTCTTACTTTATTTTTACACCGGAAACCCCTCCTGAAGCAAACCAAAGTGAAGCAGTTGGAAAATAGCTCAAGGCTACAAAGAAGAGGTCCTTCTTCCTTCACCACCTCGGTTTAGTTGGTGTCAGGACTTAAGGCTTTGAATCTCAAAGAGTCTTCCTATTGGGTCTGGAAGTTGCATGCTAGAAAGAACTGCTTGGGGCAGCATTTACTGTAAGAAATGTAGAATATTATTATTATTTTTTAGCCATGCTGAGCTACCCAGTATGTGCAATATAAGGTACAGTAATGGCAGGAGTTAAGCAGTGGCATTAAAGCCCACGACTTACCTCTGTGTATATTCAACCTTCTTCTCAATGTTTCAGTTGGTTCCCGGCAATAATTGGAAGTTTTTTGAGGCCAAATTCAAACCAAGCTTGGTATATTTGATAGTAATTTAATTCATGGGGCAGGAAAGATGGCTCAGCAGTTTAGATACTTGCCTGCAAAGCCAAAGAACCTGGTTCTGATCCCCCAGGACCTACATAGAGCCAGATGCACAAGGTGGTACATGCATATGGAGGCTATTTGCAGTGGCTACAGGCCTTGGTATTCACATTGTCTATCTCTCTCTCTCTCTCCCCTCTTTATCACTCCCAAATAAATGAATAAAATAAACATTCCATTCATAAATGACACAATGCACATGTTTAAATTTGATACCTATTTGTCAAAGTGCCAGATTCCCTCAGCTTGTTACTGGCATTCTAATACATATATATATATATATATATATTTGCATTTTATAAGAGCAATGGTTCTCATTATCAACTTGATTAGTTTTAGAATCACCATGGAAGCACACCTCTGGTTGTGTCTATGATAATGCTTCCAGAAAGGTTTAACTGAGGAGAGAAGACCCACCATGAATGTGGGCTGTGCCATCACTTTGATGAGAAATTGTACTTTGAGGAAATTTTAAGCTATTCTGCTCTTAGTAATGGCTTTCATAAGTAGATCATAACAAATCTATTTCTAAGAAGTGAAAAAGTTTGCTAGACAAGAAGTTATACACCTACTAAGTAAAGATTGTCAGGACTTTGGCATAGCAGACCCAGTGAAAGTGTCTCATATACATTATATATGTGACAAAATTTCTTGTTTTGATGACCAGTCTCTCTCATATTGTTCCTAGGAAGGCACTTACAGAATTCTTTTGTATTTTCAGTTGTAAGGATAAATTTATTGCTGCTTTATCAAGGCTACTTAGAATTTGATAATAGAATACATCAGATTGTCAGTTTTGGAAAGAAACAGACCTTGAAAGGACTGAAGAACTGGTTTTATATGACAGAATAATAAAGATGTCATCTTTCCCTACAACCCTGCTTTTGAATATCATTTTTCACAGCAGGGAATATTAATATATTTCAAAGGATGTAAAGTATAAGAAACAGTCACTAGTCACCTTCATATTTTTAATGGAAATACTGTGAAAAGCCATAATTTTAATCAATTATGGGAAGCTAATTTTTAAAATTTGCTTAGGTCTTAATACCACACAATATTATATATGTAATAATACTGAAACATGGACTTTTTACTAAAACTTTGCAACTATGGACTTCTGTCTTGTTTTAGTTTTGATATTCATTTACAGGGTAGTGGTGCATACTGTTCCAACTGTTAGATCACCTTTGGACAGCAGCTCCCAGCCTCCTACAAGGACAGTCATTTGTTGAATGCTGTTATTAGCCAAAGAATAAGGGCTTAAATACCTTAACATGTGACAGCTGCTCATGTCACTTAATAGGATAAAAACATGTAATCCTGATATGAAAAGCTTAAACAAGTGCTGATATTTTCATTCAAATTCACATTTTCTTTAAAACTTACTATTGCAGAAATTGAACTCATAATCTTCTCCTATAAGCATAGGCTTCCTCTTGCATTTCCCATCTTTGCTAAGCAGGAGCCCCCCTCCTGTGACTTGGGCTTGAAACCTCAGTTATCATCTCTCTCCCTTCTGCTCTAGCAACCACACTTCTAACTTTTTTTAGATGGCACTTATACAATATGTTTCTCTACAGTTCTGTCCTGTCTTCTCTTTTCATTTCTCATTTTCACATGTCTTCTTATCTAGATTGTTAACATATCTTTCTATTAGCTTTACAGCCTATATTCCATTATTTCAGAAACACTCATATCAGAATAAGCTCAAGTTTTACATTCAAAACAACTCACCATCTTTGTTTACAATCTCACATGGCTCTCCTCTTTCCAGTGGTAGGAAAGAAAATGCATTTGTCTGTGATTCAGGGTACCCCATAATCATCTCTTATCTACCACCCCAATCTTATTTGCCATGAATCCTTCCTCTAAACTCTCCTCAAATTTTTGCTATTACCTTTCTGGGCACTCTTCAAAAATACTTTCTGTTTAATCAGAATGTCATTCTCTTGTCAGAATTGAATTTGCTGTCTCCTCTGTGAAGCTTTCAGTAAATTCAATTCTGTCCTAACATCATACCATGTACTGATTCATCTTTGCATTGTGAAGAACTCAAAAACTAAATGACTCTCTGATGTCTGTCCTCAAGATACCTATTGTCTGGGCTGGAGAAATTGCTCTGTGGTTAAGGTTCATGGCTGCAAAAGCCTAAGGGTCTGGGTTTGATTCCCCAGTACCCACACAGAGCCAGATATACACAAAGTGACAAAGTGTCACATGAATCTGGAATCTGTTCACAGTGGCAGTAGGCCCTGGTATGTTCATTCTCTCTGTCTGTCTCTCCTGTCTTTCTTCTTTCTCTCTCTCTGTGTGCAAATAAATAAATAAAAATATTTTTTAAAAAGACACCCATTGTCTAATGGGAAACAAACATAAACATAAAATGACATCAATGTGACATAAATGGTGTATACATGCTATCCCTAATGGTTATCAATAACCTCCTTGAAAAACACAAGTACGTAGCTGCCCCTTCACTGGGCAGACAGAAGGATTTATAGAAAAAAAATGTTAATTAAGTAATTTCTTTCTTTTTCATGTGTATATGCTCGAAGTGTTGTACATGCATTTGTGTATGTGTGTTTATATACACATGGGGCATGTATGAGCAAGTATGTACACACATGTATGTGTGTGCATGTGGAGGCCAGAGGCTGATGTTAGGTGTCCAATCATTGTGCACTTTATTTACTGAGGCAAGGTCTCTCACTGGCACCCAGACAGAGCTCAGAGATTCAGCTAGTTCAGCAAGCCTGCTTGCCTTGAAGATCCTCTGTTTCCAGCTCCTGAGCATGAGATTACAGGTGTGCTGCCACACATACCAAGTGTTTACCACGGATCTCATACTTACCTAACAAACACTTTACTACTGATTCATCTCTCCAACACTTTTTCTAAAAGAATAAATGGAGGGCATTTGACTGAGAGAATGACATCCAAGCAGGATGGATGGAGAGGGGTAGGAAAACTTGAGGAATGACTTAATCAAATGGAAATGTAATGATGCCTATTCATTGGTCTGGGAGAGTTTAGGGAGAAATGTCATCTAAAGTCTTTGGGTTTCTAGGTTAGAAGGAATGATAAGACCATTAACCCAATTAACTTTAAGGATTAGTAGAGAAAGAATACATTTGAGACATTTTTTCAGTGTAGTAAATACATTAAAAATATCAATGTGGTAAGTGGTAAAGAGGATCAATAGGACTCATCAACCTTTAAATGATATAAGGGGGGAAGATGACTTTTTTTTTTTAAAGTGAGACTGAGGGTTTGGCTTAATGGCACACCACTTCTCTATCATGTGTGATGCCCTGTAGGACAAAATATATATAAAATGTGCGGGTGGGCATGGCAATGTGGAGTGAGTAGGCCAGACCCCTGTTTCCCTGACTCCTCCCAGCATACTGATCTGAGTTCCCTGCACAGTGTGTGGGTGGGCATGGAGGTCTGGAGTGATTAGTCCAGAACCCTGTTTCCTGGTCTGGGTTCCCTGCACTGACAGTGTGCCGGCAGATGCAGCAGTGTGGACTGAGTAGGCCAGACCCCTTCCTCCTTCCTGGCTCCTCCCTGTTACCTGGTCCAAGTTCCCTAGCATGTATGCTGGAGGGCAGGCATGGAGTAAGTAGGCCAGATCCTTGTTCCCTTGCTCCTCCCAGTCCCCTGGTCCTGGTAGGTCCCACTCTGCCTTGCTTGGGGAGGCCTGGTCCCTGTGTGAGCTGTGGAATCAGGCCTTTTGCTCTAGCATCCTGACTAGCCACTGGGTACCAGTATCCCTGTTCACCTGAGTCAGAGAGTGCATGGGCCAAAAGACAAAAACTTGCTTCCTCCTCAATAAAATAGAGTCTTCCTGAAATGGGTAGATAACAATGCAAAAAAAGCCAATGAAAGTCAGAAAACTGAGAGATCTCCACCATGGGTGCCTAGTCCTACAATGGAAGCCTCCAATGAAATCATAGAGAAATCAACAGAAATTCACTCCCAAAATGAAAACACAACCAATGAGACCCTCATCAAAGCTATGTCACAAAGCCAAAGTGACAAAAACAATATTTGCACTGCAATAAAAACAGAAACATAGAGAAATGGAACAGAATTTAAGACATAGACCTTAGGTCAAGTAACTACAGCTCCTTGATCTTTGACAAAGATGCCAATAATGTAGACTGGAGAAAAGACAGCATCTTCAACAAATGGTGTTGGACAAATTGGATGACCATATGTAGAAAAATAAAATTAGACCCACTCATTTTGCCATACACAAAAATCAAGACCAAATGGATTAAAGGCCTCAATTTAAGACCTGAAACCCTTCAACTACTGGATAAAAATATAGGAGGCACTCTCCAGTATATAGGACTGGGAAGAGACTTCCTGAACTAAACCCCAGTAGCCAAGGAAATTAAATAAGCACTCAAACAATGGGATCTCATGGATAAAAAGCTTTTGCACAGACCAACATACCATAAGCACAGCCAGTAGATTACCCACTTAATAGTAGAAAATCTTTGCCAGCTATACCACTGACAGAAGCCTAATATCTAGAATCTACAAAGAACTTAAAAAAAAAAAAAAAAAACTAAACACAACACTCGGTAGGCAGAGGTAAGAGGATAACCAGGAGTTTGAGGGCACCCTGAGACTACACAGTGAATTCCAGGTCAGCCTAAGCTAGAGTGAAACCATACCTCAAAAAAACAAACAAAAAACTGAACAATAAATCAAACAAACCACTTCAACAGTGGGGCAGAGAATGAAATAGGGAATTCTCAGAGGAAGAATTACAAATGGCTAACACACACTGAAGAGAATGTTCAACATGCCTAACCATTAGGGAAATGCAAATTAAAACAACTATGAGATTCTACCTTACCCTAGTAAGGACAACAAAGATTAAAAAATCAAATGAAGACAAATGTTGGTGAGGGTGTAGAGAAAGAGGAGCACTCATTTACTGTTGGTGGGAATGTAAGCTGGTACAACCCCTATGGAAATCAATATGGAGACTCCAGAAAAGGATGAATATAGAGTTACCAACAGACCCTGTTATTCCCTTACTGGGCATTTACCCTAAAAGCTCCACATCTCTGTTCAGAGATATTTTCTCAACCATGTTTATAGCTGCTCAATTCATAATAGCTAAAAACTGGAATCAACCCAGGTTGCCATCATTGGATGAATGGATAACCAAGATGTGGTATATCTGCAAGATGGAATTCTACTCAGCAGTAAGAAAAAATGACACAATGAAATTTGTGGAAAAATGGTGGAACTCGGAACAGACCATTCTACGCTAACTCAACCAATAACAAAAAGACAACCATTGCATTGTCTCACTTGTCTGCAGTTCCTAACCTGTATCAGCCTGAGTTGCTGACAGAACTGAATAGCATCTCGAAGCGTAAACAATATGGAGGGTAAGGCTTGGAAGAAGGGGAAGAGTGGGGGCCACAAAACTGAACCCAAGTTGAACTAGTACCATAGAATCCTGTATCCTGGAAGTTTGATTAAAGATGGAACCCTCAAGAGGACCTTAGGGGTAGCACCTGAAGCAAAGGGCCTTGGAGAGGGTAAGATAAAACCTCACCTTCAATTTCTCCTGTTTTGGCTTTTTTCTCTGTCTTTTTCTCTTTCTTTTCCCTTGGTGCTGGCCTGTAATTCCCTGTACCAGGATATGGTTTATATCCACAGTGAGCTGTTGATCAGAGAGACCTACTAGATCTCTCAAAATAAATAAGACAGACTTCTGTCAGAGTACTTGATTACCCACCACAGGTTAATGGTAAGACCTTACTGCTGAAGACAGCATATGCTGTCAGCACAGACATGGAGAGACCAGGTTGTAATCCAGAAGGGAGCCAGTCCCTAGATAATTAGCCCATCTAGTGCTGAAAGGTGATGCATGAGCTACCGTGGGAAAGTGGCCAACATTTGTCCAATTAACTTAAAGTCTAAGTGACTCAGAAGCAAACAACCTGACATGGTGGTCACACAAGTGCAGTATTGGCACACAGCCATGATGGGTAATCAACTGCTCTCGGATCGGCTAACAGATCTGCTCAGTGGAAAGGAAACCATCTCTGGAACTGGGAAACAAGTCAGAATCATATCCAGATAATGATTCTTCCTTCCATTGTCAAGCTCCCACTAATCATGGGCTACAAGAGGGTCTACACCCTTTAAATTCCCTCTAACTTAATAATGGTTATCCCAATTAACCAGTGCTGACTTCACTCTGCATTGGAGAATCTGTTTCTCTCTTTCAGATGGGTGCAGGACCTGAGGAGATAAATGTCCCAGTGCACTCTACTCCTGCCACCGCTGAAAACACAGAGGAATTGGGGAAATGAGCAGGAGTGCTGCTTTCTTAATAAATCTGATATCAGCACAAGGGTAATGGAGAAAGACACTGAGGACACTCAAGACCTACAAAACCAGAGATCCAGAGGCTCCTAAGTGCCCACCACTGAAGTAGATTTAAAATGCTCCCGGCATGGCTCAAGAAATTGTGTTGAAGAAGGGGCAGAAAGATTGTTAGAGTCACAAGTTGGGACATTTTGCACAGAAACATTGCCTCTCCCCCATAACTGCCTTCTGTCCTCATAATGCATGAACCATGGTCACTGTGGGGTTGATCTGCATCCCCAATGAGGAGGCCTCTTCAGAAAAAGGGCAGAGAGGAAGAAAAGGGTGGCACCAACATGTGTTGTTTACATACTAAATTTGTCCATATCTAATAAAAAATTTCAAAGAAAAATAAGTAAATAAACAAACATAAATAAAACATGTACAGGGGGTTAGATAATATGTCTCAGAAACAAAGAAAAATTATTACTTAAAGAAACAGGGAAGCTGGGCGTGGTGACACATGCCTTTAATCCCAGCACTCGGGAGGCAGAGGTAGGAGGATCACTGTCAGTTCGAGGCCACCCTGAGACTCTACAGTGAATTCTAGGTCATCCTGGGCTAGAATGAGACCCTGCCTCAAAAAAAGAAACAAAAAACAAACAAACAAACAAACAAAAAAAGAAACAGGGAGTAGTCAGTAATTTTAGATAGGGAGTACTAATGTAATGTATTGGATTCATCCATTGAGAAAGCTGCTTAGTTCTATTCTCTGAGAGTGCAGTTTTTAACAGATATGCAGATGCAAAACAGGAACTTTAGGGGACAAGCAGAAATTTCTATTTTAAGAAACTTTCATGCATCAAAGGAAGTGAAATACAGATTTGTTAAGAAGGTCTCTGATTTATGGTGGGGACTTGAACTTAAGGAAATCAGTATCAGAAAGGTGAGGATGAAAGCCACAAGAAAAACTGTGGATCAGAGGGTGGAGAAGGAGGAAGGGGTGAAATTAAGAGTCTTGGTGTAAATAATGTAATTGAAAGAAGAGAAATGGAGATGTGGGCACATTTGTTAGCCTTAGGAATGGAAATGAGGAAAATGGAGGACTACATAGTTCTCTTTCTCTGTTTGTGTGTGGGTGAGGGGGGATAGCCCTACAAATTATATTGATAAGGCATTTTTTTTAATTTTTTGTTTTTTGAGGTAGGGTCTCACTCTAGCTCATGCTGGAACTCACTCTGTGTCTCAGCCTGGGCCTCCATCTCACAGCAATCCTCCTGCTTTTGCCTCCTAAGTGTTGGGACTTACGGTGTGAGCCACCATGCCTGGATGTAGTTTTGTATTTCTTGTTCAGCATTCATTGTTCTACTGCTTGAGTTGTAAGAGTTTGTATTTGTATTTTACCTTCCCATTACATGTATAAGATGCTAAAATCTGGTGCTTTGCTATCACTTTTCTTGTGTACAAGGTTTAGTAGATTTCCAGTCAGGTATACAAAGAACTTTTATAAGCTATCACACTGAGTTGTAATTGCTAACCTACTCATCACATAATCCTTCATCAACTAGCCCCAGTAGAGTGGAAACAATGAGCAGAACACTAAAATTATGAGTACTGGACAAAGGGAGATTATCGGGGGTTTTTCCCTAAGGGGAACAATGTGGGGAAAAATGGTATAGTAAGCAAAACCACCAATGCAAGAAACCAGCTATGCAATGCAAAGTCACATGGCCATATTCTACTATCTTTTTATAGGTTCTCTATATGGAATTTTGCAGTGGTTCATTGTACCTACTTCTCTTCCCTATATATGGAAATGCAGCTTGGTCATAAACTTGCTTGACTCCTCCATGGGTTAAGAAAGATACTTAATATTAAGATAAGCTTGGAAATGACCGTGTGTCTTTCTTTGACCAATGCAGTTCAGAAATGACATGTTTTATCAATTTTTTCTCCCTCAGTTTCTGTTGGGGCCTTCTGATGACTTGGGAAAAAAAAAACTGAGTCCCTGAAATAGACAGAGAAATAAAACTGAAGTTATTGGAATTTTAGGATTGCTCATTGCCAGAGCAAATTAATCCTGACTGACACATTCTCCTCTCCAGAGAAGAAGTCATCAAAGATATCTTCAATTTTGAAGATAATTATAAGGAACCTTGCTGCAGATAAAATAAATACAAATGAAATATTTTAACAATAAAATATGACAATTGGTGAGAAGCAGCATGTCTCTATTTTTGAACTCTGATATCCAGTTGGAGTTTTGTGCCCCCAGTAGTGGCCGAGGCCACCTATCTTAGATGCAAAAATAATGTATGAATTGCCATTTTCCTGAAGTAGCACAAATCCATCACCTGTGTACTTACCATTTCCTTGAAGTTGCCTAGACCCCCAAAGTGAAGCAGGATGCCCTACAAAAACAGAATTTCAATGACCCTACTGCCTTCATAGGAAGCCCCTGGTCTGTAAGGGAAGTGGCTCTCCACCTGCCTGAGGCTTCCCCCCAAAATGTGCGCTTGTGGTTGAGCTATCTTTTTCTCTCATTATATTTTCTTCTTGTTCCTGGCTTTATTACAAATACAGTTATCTCTACATGGAGCACTTTGTAGTTTGAAATAAATTTTTGTCCCTAATAATTGTGAATAGGTAGGGTAAATAGGCATAGGATACGAGCTTAGGGGAATAACAAGAAAGTTGTTTCAGACACATAAGATTTATGTCGAGAATCTTCACCACTTACAAAGTTTTATGTTTAAAACCGACAAAAATTTGTGAGTCTAACTTATCACTACTGAAATCATCTTTCAACTTAGATCTCTGCTTAAACAAAATGATTTGAGTGTACAGTGTGAGGTGCTCTTTATGATGGTACCTGAAAATAGAGCTAAGGTTGGATTACAATGATGTTACAGTTGGACTAGCAAACCTTATTCATTATGGTCTATAATTGTAGACTAAGATTAGCAACAAAGGCAAAAATGTGTCTGTGTATTTGTGTGTGTATCCCGAGGAGCCTATTCTATTTTACAGCTATAGTTATAAATGGTATAATTGTTGACATCCCAACCACTTGATCAATAAGAGAATTTCATCAATTCATCACATGCATATCAGAGCAGAAGGGTTTAATTTATTGGTCAATAATAATCTGTGGGCAGTTTCTAAGAGAACAAATGACAATTTTATTTTTTAATATTTTATTAATTATTTATTTATGAGAAGAGAAAGAAAGAGAGAGAGGAGAGATAGAGAGAGAGAGAGATAGGCAGAAAAAGAGAGAGAAAAAGACAGAATGTGCCAGGGTCTCCAGCTGCCACAAACAAACTCGAGACTCATGTACCACCTTGTACATCTGGCTTATGTGGGTCCTAGGGAATTGTACCATGGTCCTTTGGCTTTTCAGACAAGGGCATTAACTTCTAAGCCATCTCTACAGCACAATTGTTAAAAAATTTTTATGAGAGAGAAATCGAGAGAGAGAGAGAGAGAGAGAGAATGAATTGCTGCTCCAGGGCCAAAGCCACTGCAAACCAACTCCATATGTGTGCACAACCTTGTCAACCTTGTGTGTATGTGCCACCTGTGCATGCATCATCTTGTGCACCTGGCTTATGTGGGTTCTAGATTATCAATCCTGGGTCCTTAGGCTTCGCAGATAAGCGCCTTAACCCCTAAGCCATCTCTCCAGACCCAAAAGATAATTTTTAAAATTATTTTCTAAAATATTTATTTGTAAGCAGAAAGAGATATAGAGAAGACAGACAGACAGAGAGAACATGAATTGGCATGCCAGGGCCTCTAGTCACTGCCAATGAACTCCAGACACATGCGCCATCTAGTGTATCCGGTTTACGTGGTTACCGGGGAATTGAATCTGGGTCTTTAGGTTTCACAGGCAAGCATGTTAACCACCAAACCATCTCTCCAGCCACCAAATGATAATATTAAACAACAACATATGTGTTATACTAAAGTGAATTCATCCAGTCTAAAATGTTTTGATGCTGATAGACCAGTTTTAAATATATAACTGCATACTGATGGGCTTTGGATAATTGGATTTCAGTTACCTCAGAACATCACAGAAGTGGCAGTTGAAAATTAGCTTATCAAAATAGTAAGATGGATGTAGAACTTGTTTCAATGACAGTTTTAAACCCTTCAGAATTACTTGAAATAATTCTTCAGGTTATTTGTAAAGAAGTTGGTAAAAAGTTATAAAACATCTAGGCTTTTATTTTATTTACAAAATAAAATGACATGTCATCACCCCAGAGGTCCTATGTCTAAAGTGACTTTTCTGGGTGTAACTGTTTAAGAATTAATAGACACATACGTATCTAAAACATTTGTTCCTTTCATCCAAAGAAACTTCAGATAGATATTAAGTCCGTTGAAATGTCAAGTTACATCGGTACTCAGAATGCCAAAGGCATCTAATATTTGATGGCAAGATCCATAAAAGGAAAAACCATTGATGCTCCAAAATCAAAAAGCTTTCTCATCTGGACCATAATCTTTTTTTGTCTTGTCCAGAAAATGGACAGAATTGTGGCAAATTGTAACTGGCCAAATAAAATCACATACTTATGTTCAACAAGTGGAGATGAGAGGGAAACTTCCATGTGCTGTTGAGTAGAGCACCTGAGGCCAATCTACAGTTGACAGAGCTCATTAGCCAGCCAATTGTAGACTCAATTCACTTTCTCACAGGGATTTTAACCAACTCAGAGCTCATTAGCCAGCAGTCCTTGGTGGCCAAACAAGTCTCCTGCAGATTATGCAGATGAACATTTCTTCATTTAAGGCCTGGTTTCAATAATTTCTCTCAAAATTTTTCTCAATTAGAGAAAATTTACACTACATTTTCCTTAATGCATTTAATTAATTCTTTAATGATATATAGGGCATTCGAATACATTCTATTTCTCTGATCACTTAGGTCTCTCGAAAATTCTCTTAGATTTAGCTTAGACTTGATGTTCTTCTTATCCTTCCTCTATTAAAAATGTAAATAGGACCCTGGAGCGACCAATTTGAAAGTTAATAGTTCATCTGCAGTTGATGTGGAAATGCAGGATAGACATGGTCTGGAGAATTAGATGCTCTTGAAATTCCTAAGCCTTACTTGTTTTTGTTTTTCAGATGTTAACATAGTTTTTCTGGGTGTCCTAAACTTGTATTATTTTTAAATTTTTTTATTTTTTATAATTAACAACTTCCATGATTGTAAACAATATCCCATGGTATTTACCTCCCTCCCCCACTTTCCCCTTTGAAACTCCACTCTCTATCATATCCCTTCCCCCTCTCAATCAGTCTCTCTTTTATTTTGATGTCATCATCTTTTCTTCCTACTATGATGGTCTTGTGTAGGTAGTATCAAGGACTGTAAGGTCATGGATATCCAGGCCGCTTGGTGTCTGGAGGAGCATGTTGTCCTACCCTTCCTTTGGCTCTTACATTCTTTCCGCCACCTCTTCTGCAATAAACTTGTATTATTAACTCTTTAGCACACAGAAATTGTTTCTTACTGTATTGAGTGTTATTTTAGTAGAGAGTCTGCAGTCAGAAAAGGCAGAATTGAGAGCTTCATCAATCACTCATTGCCTACATGAACTTGGGAAATCAATGTAAACATCTCTGAGTTTATCTGCTCATTTATGATATGGAGATGGAAATGGCCGTTATCACTCCAGATTATAAGGATTAGGATTATATAATTTGAAGTATGGAAAACAGAGTAGAACCTGACACATAGAAGAATAATGTGTGAATTACTAATATTATTATTGCTATTATTGTTATTTATAAAGCAGGGATAAGAAAATTCATCATAGTACTGAATTTATAATATGTAATCACTAATTTCTCCTTTCTCCTTATACCATTGAAAGGCTATTGAGGAAAATGTCAGCTATTACAAGAAAATGGCATAAATTTAATATGAATAGCTCTTTTATTATGAAGGCATGGATGATGCTCAGGTACAATGGGAATAGGAAACAATAGTTTATGTGCCATGAGAAAGCAAAACTACCCAACTCAGAGGTGACAGACCAACATGACAAGTTTCAAATCCATCCTTCTTGTTCTTTTTCTAACCTTTCCCCAAACTCCTGACACCCATCATTCTTAGTCTTTGTAGATATTCCATGAGGAAATCATGCCAGCAGAGCTCTACATCAGGATCCCAGCTAGTGAAGGTTCTGTCTACAGGATTGTGTAAGCAGTGGTCAGACATGACTAGGACTTTGACTTCAGAAGTAGGTCCTATATGTTCTGCTCTGATATAATAGTCCAAATATACAAATAATTTATATCTATAGGAAATATAAAAATATCTTATAACCTATCCTATGTCAAAACTTTCTTTCAATATTTTATTTATTTGAGAGAGAGAAGAGAGAGAGAGAGAGAGAATGGTGTGCCAGGGTCTCTAGCTACTGTAAATGAACTCTAGATACATATGCCTCCTTGTTATCTGGCTTTATGTGGTTTCTAGAGAATTGAACACAGGTCATTAGGCTTTGCAGGCAAGTGTCTTACCATCTTTCTTAGTATTCATATGTAGAGTCATCTCTCCAGTCCTATCTTTTATATTAAGTAGTAGGATTTCAGGAGAGAGTGGGATATATATTAGAGTGATCTAAAACTCATAAACAAAGATCCCAAGGAAAAAGTATGTTAAAGCTGGAGTTTGGCTAGAGGATCTATTGATATCTCTCTGTGACTCAGTAAAATCTGTGCTTGAGGGGGCCCAATTACCTAGTGGAAATAAACCTAGCATGGTCTGAGGAGGGTGAATGGTCACACCCATGATTGCTATATAATACCCAACTATCCAGAGAGTGAAAAGGTAGACCATTAGATATAATTACAATCATTTCAGTGATTATTATTCATATGTGTATGTATTCATATGAGTATGTGTGGGTGGTCCCCACATATACATGGCACTTGGGAGAGATGCTAATATTGAATGACTTAGAGAAAAATCTATACTTCAGAAACATACATCAAGTGCATGTGCATGTTCTGCCATGGTGCTGGACAGAGAGCAAATGAAGGGAGAATGAGTAGAATAAGCTACAAATCTTGTTACCCAAAGGTTGCAGACAGTGACATCAGTCCAGAAAATAAAACAAACACATTGAATACATTAAAAAATTAAGCTTTAAATATGGTGAAGAAACAAGTTTATGGATTGACAAGACATATTTTTAAAACAACCAAATAGAAATCCAACAAGTTACACGAGGAAATAATTAAAATTGTAAATCAATTAGATAGGTTTTAACAGATTAGAAACAGTTTATGGGAGACTGAATAAAGTAGAACACTGATTTTTTAAAAAATATATGGTATAATACACAGAAACAAATACATGGAAACATATAAGGGAGGTGGCAAGGAAAGATTAGAGTGAGAAGCTGTCACGTATTTATCACTGGCACCCTCGTAAGAGATAAAAGAGAATAGGTTCGTTACTATTCTAGTTGCTCTAACAAAGCAACCAAAAGGCAGGAAGGTTGGTAGGGTACAGTTTTCAGGTAGAGTCTACAATAGCAGGGAAAGTGTGGTGGCAATAGTGGTTCCAATTGTGGTGACAGGAGCAAGTGAGAGCTGGTCACATTGCGTCCATAGTTAAGAAGCAGAGAGAGGTGAAGCTGATCTTTTGCTCAGCCTTTCATCTGTTTCATTTATATTCATGTGGGACCCCCAGCCCATGGTGTGGGACCACCTTCCTTCCTTGTTAAACTTCCCTGGAAACACACTCACAGGCACTCCCTTCCAGAGATGTGTCCAATAGGTGAATCTCAACCCAGTCAAGTTATCAAAGTGAAGTTTAGCTATCACAGGGAACATGAGGAAAGTTTTATAAAAGACTCCTAATTTTATAGAATTGATGAAAAAAAAAAAAAAAACCAAGCTTAAGAGTAATAAATTTAAAAGAATTCATGCTAGGCAGATGTGGGAGTATCACAGTGAGGTCAAGGCCAGCCTGAAACTTCATAGAATTCCAGGTTAGCCTGGCTAGAGTGATACCCTACCTCGAAAAACCAAAAAAAAAAAAAAAAAAAAATAATAATAATAATAATAAATAAAAAAGAAGTTTGTAAGCATTTTTTCTCTGTTAGCATAACTGCACATCTTCTACAAAGAATGTTGATAAATTACAGGAAGTTGAGTTATTTCTATACTTTCTTACACTTTAAGTGACTTGCAAGTACTTGCATGTACAACTAACTTAGGACAAGTTTTCTCCTTTTCTTTTGGCATAATTCTGACTTTGTTGAAAAGAACAAAAACACATTTATTTGACATGTTTACTCCATGGGAAAAAATAATATTTTTCTAAAGGGACATGAATGAGCAGACAACTGTCATTAATGGAGGCAATTGTTCAGATATGTATTTGTAATTAACATAATTCAATCACAGCTAAGAGCTTGTCTGCTTTGTTAGTTTCTAGGTTGGAAATTGGTGGTTTTGATGTATTTTATGTGGTAATAACTACAATTACAGGTTATCACTGACCATATAAATAACATGTTGATTTTTGTGTGATTAAAGGGGAATTGAGATTCAGAGAAGCTTAAATATCTTAGAAATCGAAGGGAGGTGTCATATCTCTATGCAACCACATCTTTTATTCCTGAGTGATTCAACTTTCCTATTAGCATTTGATCCTTCAGTGACTGTGTGTTTCATTGCCTACAAAACACAGTCATAATTTATGAAGTAAGTATCTGATCTGCTGAACTCCAAAGAAAAGATTGAGTTTACTGAAACCTTCACCCAGGATTGCCCATATCTTTTGCAGATTGATTCTAGGTACTGGAACATCTCACAATGTAAACTTTAAGTTGTATGTTTGAATATGTGTCCTTTTTTCCCCTTCATTATCCTCTGAGCATAGTAGTTAGGCTCAGGGAATTTATTATACTGATTTCTCCATTCAGAGGATTTAGAAAATAAAATCAGAGTTGATTTTTTTCATCAGTAACTTCATATATGATTAGTGGTAAATTTAAGAAATGTTGAATTAATCAGTTTGATTTTCAGCCTTTTGGTAAAGTTACTTCCCTCTTTCTTGTTTGTAGTTTCCTATAGTTTTGTGTGAACTTTTATTCAGTAAAGAAACATTGGAAATCAGATTAAATCAATGCTTATATCATGACCCATTGGTAACAAGATGCTGTAGAACTCTATGGGATTCTTCAAATAAAGTACGAGGGGAGATGCTGGAAGAAAGAGACTGAATAAAATATTAAATGAAGGAAATGGATTGTACTGGGGAAAAGAATAGAGTAGAGGATCCTCACTCTCATTTCTGCCCAGAACTGTAGAAGGAAACTATTAACACAGGCATGATGAAAGAGTGCCTACATATACCTTTGAAGGCTCTCTGTAAATGAGATGAGAAAAATCATAATGAAATCACAGAATACAATATATGATAAGTTAAGTAATTTACCCAAAGGTGGTACAAAAACTGAAGGAGTTTAACCACTTTTTATAACATGATTGTTAGGACATAGATAAGGAAGATGCAGAAAACACATGGCTTTGTCAAAAATACAATGTTAGTGTATATAAAATGCTGTAATCAATATCCAAAGATGAAGAAAAATGTTAGGAAGGACTAGGTTACACATATGTGCACATGCACACATGGAGGAGTGTACACAATGACACACACACGTGCATGCACAGCAAACACATTCTGAATGGAGCACTAATTCTCCGGTGTCACAAGTGCCACAATAGTGTTGAGCTCTGAGGACCATGACATAATGTGATGTCAGGAGAAAGCCCACATAAAGGCAAAATCTTTACTGGGAATGTTATGAAGCATTTGGGAATTTTCAAGTATGTCACTTAATAACGGAAACTAAAATGTGGTTTATCTTTCAAATATCATACAATAACATACTTGGTCTTCCTAATGCTAAAATTGAAATGTTCAGTAGGAAAATATTCTTAAGGACCAAATTAAAATATCTTTAATATTTATTTTATTACTGAAAAATGTTAATTTAGTGCTATCTTCTGAGTGCACTCAAAGGCCTATGGTGAAGTCAAAGACCCCAATATGATGGTCTTAAGAGGTGAAGACTTTTGGGGGGAGCTGAATCATGACAGCTGGGCTCCCAAGAATAAAATTAGCTCCCTTATAAGAGACACCTTAGAGAACTTGTTTGCCCCTCCCACCATGTGAAGACACAAGTACCGATATCTGTGACCTAATAAACAGCCCTCCCCCAACACTGATCTCTGGTGTCAATCTTGGGCATAACAGTAGAAATTTCTCTGGTGTGTAAACCACCCAGCGTATGGCATTTTGATATAGTGGGCCTAATGGGCTGCTTAAAAGAAATGGGAGAAACCAGAGTACGTACAGATGTGTCCCCTGTTTCTGGCCATGTCATACTCTGCAGGCAAGAAGCCCACCAATAGGTACATTCCTCTGGTCTTGGGACTGACAAGCCAAAATAAACCCAATTTCTTCACTACTGACACCCGAAAAGAGAGAGTGTTTGGTTCAGAGCAGGTGTCGTTTCTTACTCTGATTCTTCTTCTGAACTAATGTTTTAAGTCCACTTCTAGAGTAAGGTCAGAGGAAATCACCATCTCTCTTCACAGGTAAGTTTTGAAGCGTTCTTAGAAACCTCCTGCTGGGGTTGGAATACCTGTTGCAGATCCAATGACCAGGCAGTATCTTTATTCCTGCCAGCTACAATGCTCTTTTCAGGCTCCTGACTTTCTCAAGTTCATGTTTCTCTTTATTTCACACATCCCTATGATATTCTCCTAAGCAGAACTCCTTTTAAGAAAATGGGAAATGAGCACTATTGCTTTTCTTATAAGGGTGAAGCTCAATCTTTTCCTCCCCTGGCAATTGCACATAGCTGCTTGGTTTTAATCATCTCATATAAGCATCAGATAACAAATTCCATGTTCCTCAAATGCCTATCACCAACTCAGGATTGCAGGCTTATAGAGAACAACTATAGAACTGAGAAATACCATGTAGGCAGCAAACACTTAACTGTGGTAACTTGACAATGGAAAAGTGATGACAAGGAAAGAGGGAGGTGATGTGAAAAGAGAAGAATCAAAATTATCTAATTTGAATAACAAAGAATAAAAGTCCCACCCCAATATGGAGCTTCTGAAACCTTTAGGAATATATCAAATAGTTATTTATTTATTTGTAATGGGAGTTCTGGAGTAGAAGACAGAAATGGCAGAAAAAGTATTTGAAGAAATAGTGTTTAACAGTTTCTGAAAATTGTAATCTGAATTACAGATACAGAGAAACCAGCAATATCCAGGCAGGATATATACAAAGTAAATTTCAGTAGAGCTAAACTAGTAATATTCAAAACTAGCAAGAAAAAAATCCTATATACATCAGGGAAAGTGATTGATTATAGGGAACAGTAATTCTCCTAAGGTGTTTATAGGAAAATAAAGC